>CM024600.1:10694764-11091161 GCA_014182555.1 Eucalyptus erythrocorys | reverse complement strand
TGGAACCCAATGTTCAATGCTCCCCTGAACGTGAGGCCCATCTCAGAGAGGTACAACTTGGCGGACTGTAATTAAATTACCAACCAAAAAAAAACATTATCTCCATCACTAAAGTTTTTTTACTGAATAAATGAAAAGAGTTAGGTCAAGAATAGCGGACTGGACCTCATATTCAAATCAATAATTGGTTTAATAAGATGAAAATGGGCGTCAAGATTCAATTTATTCTATTCAACCCGTTGCGCCTCGAGAGTAAACTCTTGGAAGAGGTGCGAGTGCAGGAAGAGACGACCCAAGAAAAATACAAAAGAAAACTTGCCATCTATGACCTGGAAAATTTGATTAATTTATGATGACTTAAACTGGCCGATGATTAGGTAATCTATAAAAAAATTAAAATCGAAGATTAATACAAATAAATAAATTGGAGTTCTAAAAGAGCATCTGTCGTTTTCGGTATTTCGACTTTTTCTGCTTTTCTTCTGAGAGACCAAACGACCGACACTTTCTGATTCGAAGAACTTCAAATTGCCAAATCAGAAAAATAAGAAAAAGGTGAAGAACAAAGATTTTCAGGATAAGTGAGAACTTCTGAGATGTTGCGAGTAGTTGGATATGATATTTCAATATCTGGATCAAGAAAAAGAGAGCAGCTTTTCGTTTCCAAGAAAAGCGGTGCTCGTAATGGCATCTTCCCAGCAGCTCCCAGATCTGTACCACTTTAAAGGTGAAATGACCTTACATGGCGGAAGGAAGACTCAAGAGAGACAAACCCAGAAAAAGGAACGGATTGAACAGAGAAAAATCGATAGGAAAAGACTTCTCCTGATTCCAGGGAGAGAATATGATATGTCTCGAAAGGAGAAGAAGAGGGTTGGTGGGAATTCATTACCTGATTGGCGAAGCCGATGCCGAAACCGAGCAGCACGCGCGGCCGAGATGAGCATCAGACGGCGGCCTTGGCGGCCCCGTTGCGATGTGGCGCCGGAGCAGAAGAGGAAGGCCGCCGAACAGCATCGACAGCTTCGGCCGAACTTGCTGGTCATCGACGGAGGCCACGAAGAGCGACTCCCAGGAGGGCGGCAGGTACAGCGACGACGTGAACATGGTCAGCGTCTGGGAATCCGTTTGCCTGTAAGCAGTACTGGTTGGTGCGACGCGTCCTCCTCCTTCTTCCGATACACCGACTGGGGAAGAACTTCTTCAGGAACGACTCCGTCGTCGTGACTCCACCTGCAACGCAATCAACCCAAGAGAAACCACCGAAACAAACGGAATTCAACCGCGCGAACCCGTAAAACATCCCACTTCGCGAGTCAGTCACGACGCGGGTCAAAGACCGACGAAATCGATAAGAGAGCTCCGTCTAAAGTAGTGCAGTGATTTTTACCGGAGATTCCGATGTCATCAGCCGAAGATGAGGCCGCCATGGCGGCGGCGACGACGCAGGTCACCGTCACGAAGGGTGAGGTTCCCCGGGTACTCCTTCCCGCCAGCGGTGGCGATTCCTCCGACGGCCGGCATGTTGCCTTGAGCTCTCTCCTGCTTCTTTCCTGTTTTCTTTACAGTATCTCCAAATGGTGAAGACGAAGAGACAGGGAGTTGCCAGAGATTAGACTCAATAAAGAGTGCAGACCAGAGAGAGAGAGAGAGAGAGAGAGAGAGAGAGATGGAGCTTTTGGACTGTGATGGGGAGTGCTTATATAGAACAAGATGGGCAAATGGAGGACCGTTTGAGCTGTCAAGAACACAATATCTTATTTTTGAATCAAGATTATTTTTTGGCTTGATTATTCTAATTTTTCCCTTAATCCTCCTTTTGAAAATAAGTTCGCCCATTCCTTTTTATTCCCGATTAGCCATTTGGTGGGCCGTTACGAGCCCCGTCAATTGGACAAGAAAGAAATTAAGTATAGATCGTTTTGTTTGGCTTGTTAAATCGAGATGCGTTGTGTTACGTTAAATAGATAGGAAGTCCAAGTCTATTTCTAACTAAATGGATTAAATTAACGGATTGGCTACGAAGTTCACTTGGTCACTAAGTCTCTCTCTCTTCCCCGGGCGTTGACGATTGACTTTATGAACACCATCATCGGAGAGATGGTCGCCAGGGTGAAGGCATTTTCCATTTTTATACCTCAAAGTCCAAATAATGCTGTTTATAGTCAAATAAGATTATAATTGTGATGCTGTCCAACGTATATATATTGGATTGATGATGATGATGGGGTTTCGGTTTGAAAGCTGAAAGCAAACGTTGCTTCCTGCAAATTGAGACCATACTTTAGCAACCAAAAAATAAAAAAATAAATTCAGGGCAGGACCCATGGTGAAAGAATTAACATAGCACGTTGAGCGTTGAGTTTCCCACAGAAAATTGGGGTGAAAAGAGGAGGCGAAACTAACAAAGGAGTTCTCTACACGGTTGACCGGCAATACTGGTTGGTGTATGGCAAAATGCTGCGGTGGGTAGAACCCTAAAAGTATTCGTACCAAATTACCCTTTCACGTATAATAGGACTCTCCTCACAAATTTTGCACATTTTGACGTAAGCATGAGATATTAAACCGCCTTCAAAATAATTGGCCCCGGTCACAATATATATTAATTCAAGAGCCTTCTTTTATTTTAATTTATTAAAAAAAACCCAATCTCTAAACCATGGTTTTGCTGACTTTTGGATAGCAATTTCACAATCTTAAGATATACTCCACAGCCATGTTCTTGAGCACAATGGAGACTACTTCTTTTTCTTGCTTTCAAACAGGGCATGACGCGGGGCAACGGCCCTTAAAGCTCACCCGGAGACAATTATAGTGCCGGCGATGAAGATGAGGTTGCTTTGAAAAACCAACTTAATTAGTAGCTGTATTTTCTCCACTAAATTGCCTTCGATTTCAACAGAATCTTCCCCCACTAATTAAGACGAGTCGGAGATAAACATGGGGTGGGTCGGTTGAGTTTAGATAATCTCCCAAAAAAGAGAAAAATAAAGCACGTCGGATATTACTCACGAGTCAAGACCCGAAAGGGGGCACGCTGAAATCTGGGAAACGAAGGCAAAGGCGTTCACCGCCAGCTCCAATAAATTCAGATTGGATTGGATATATATCATATATGCTGTCCATCCATGCAGGGGGCTGAGTCAACAGGAATTTGTGGGTTTTTTTTGGATAACGTTGGATTGCGTTGAATTTAATTTATTTTATTCGATTCTTGCGGTGGATATGCGTGACTTGAAAAGAAGGGCTTTACAGCCTGAACATGGCAGTGAAACATGTGAATCCAAGATTGGGAGGTCACAAACCTTTCGGGAGGATGTGGGATTGAGATCGGTTCATGAGAAGGACGATACTAGGTTCGAGAGGATAGGCATAATGGTGACGTCTCTTGTTTCGCGAGAAATGGGGGACAAATTTTACGTCATAATGTTGACTAAGAAATGAAGCAGAACTTTCGGCACGCTGAGAATTACGTGGATTTAGTGAATGGTTATCTTGAATGGTTGCCTCGAAACCGTGGTCGGTCGAGGGATGCGGATGTTTTAATGTGGATGGTGTAATGGAGTCATTTTCGTGGGGTGCATTGAGTTGGAAGGTATAGTTGGAAACCCAACCATTCAGGGAAATCCCTAATTTGGTGGAAATGTGGCGCAGAGAATCAAACCCCCAGGTCTAGCTTTAACTCCATAGTCAAGTGTGAAATCCTCATTTTTCGTAAAAGTTTAAGTAGTCAAATGATATTGTGCATTGTGTCATTAACATCTCAACATACGAGATACCATTGCACTGACAAAAAGGCTAACTCGGAATACCTAGATAAACGAAACATTAGAACCCAATTCAAGGATTAGAACAAATTGATTTAAATATTGCTTTGGTGTTTATTTGCATACTCAAGGTTTTGAGGGATTTTATTATTCATATAGTCTATGTGAAATATCTTGCTAACCTCATGAGTCATTTCATGGAGTGTATTGAGTTGAAGTATAGTTGAAACCATGACCTGCATTTAGGGAAATCCATAATTTGGTGGGAAGGTGGTGTAGAGAGTTGAACCCTAGGCCCTAGCTTTAACTCCACAATTGAGTGTGAAATCCTCATTTGCCGTGAAAGTCTAAGTAGTTGGATGATGCCTAACATCATACTATTAACACCTTGACATATGAGATTAGGCACCACTACACCAACAATAAGGGTTGGCTCGAATACCTAGATAAATGAAACATCGAATCCAATTAACCAAAGCAAACCGATTTGGGTATTACTTTAGTGTTTATCTATATGCTCAAAGTTTTGGGGTCTTATTGTTTTATGTCTCTGTGAAACATCTCAGTAACAGAGTGTATTGAGTTGAAGTATAGTTGAAACCGCAATCATTTGAAATCCATTATTTGGTGGAAAGGCGATATAGAGAATCAAATTCCTCATCTAGATTTAGCTCCATAGTTGAGTGCGAAATCCTCATTTGCCAGAAAAAACCTAAGCAATCATATGATGATGTGCATCGTACTATTAGCATCTCGACATACAAGATTAGACACCATTGCACTGACAAAAAGAGTTGACTCGGGACACAAATAAACGAAACATTGAATCAATTGACGAGCAAACTAATTCTAATATTGCTTTAGTGTTTATCTACATATTCAAAGTTTTTCAAGGATTTAATTATTTACATGATATATGTGAAATTTTCCTTTTGTACTAACTAATTTCAAAAGTGTCACATATAACTAATTTCAAAAGTGTCACATATACTATGAAGGATATGTTGATAAATTTTGTTAATAAGAGCTACCAAGGCGCATGTTAATTACGTATATATATTATCGACATACTGCATCTCTTGTTTTATATGTAATTAATATGTTGAAAATCCAAATAATTTTATATTAAATATGATTATCGAGTGTTTCAAGAATAATCGTAAATAAAACCTTGTCTCCACAGGTAGAATCGATAAAATATGCACAAAGTCCAAGTCTTGTTGCTTATCAGGAGAAACCTTTTCATAAAGTATACGTAAACATAATCCTAGGGTCTTGGCTATCATGGTTAATGACCATTTCATTGACACGGACCGACGACTAATCCCCATCTCTCTTACCTCATCGAATCTTCTTCCAATCGTAATCATTCCTATGGACACAAGTTTCTAATTTGAATTCTAAGCAAACAAAAAATAAAAATAAAAAAGGCTGGCCTAGTGTTTATGATGAAATTATATCTGGTAGAGTATCATAAAGGACAAAGAATCAGAGCACAAGTCTAGGTCTACCTCAAGCATTTATATATGCCAAGAGAAAATAATTCTGGCCCCAGAAAGAAGAAGACCCTAATGCAGTTTCCAAATTTATCGGTCACGAGCTAGCTGGGCAAGGCTGGCTTTCAATCATAGCCTACCAGTTTTGTTTTCATTTTGTCTTTGAACTCAACGCGGGAACTTCATTAAAAGTATATCATCATTATGCTGTTAATTTTATGTGTTTAATCTTAAAAATCATTGGTTGGAAAATCTTTATGTAAATACATAAAAGTGTATTTGGACGTAAATAAATCGATCGAAATATATTAAGATGTGCGGTAATTACAGAAATAACATGCTACAAGCTATAATGGCTAATCAACATCGTTTAAACGTAGTATGAATGCATCGGTGAAAGAGCTAACCTACATACGCTCTCCATTTATTTTTCTTTTTGTAATTAAAGTGAGTTGTTTATGATATGAAAACAAATTAAGATTAATATCTGAATAAGCTCGATTATCTGTCTTCTAGTTGACCAAAATGAATTAATATGTCGTGCGGACGAGCGCTACCGAAAAAATTGGACTGATGGTTGCGTTAATCGAGGAAATATCCATCTCTTTGGAATGTCAACGTCAGCTACAGCGATGAGTGTATTCCATGTGATGATGACAGGATGTCGTGGAAGTTTAATTGCGAATTCGGGAGCGCCGCATAATTGCAAACATTTATCCCATCATGGATTAATTAAGTTTAAGAGAAACGGAGACGAATTGGAAGAAATTCTTATGATGGTTGTGAATCAAAGCATGATCTAGCTCTGCTAATCATCTTGCAATTTGACTCTAAATACATAAGATTATACAACAATTAGCGTAGAAATGTGCACATTACTCTTTTTTTTCTATTAATTTGTCTCGCCTTGCACCGTAATGCTGATCAAGTGCTCGATAAAATTACGTGAAATTTTACATAAAAAGAATGCCTCAATACTCAATTTCTCCTAGGTCTACGTCTTGGATCCTCTCACGAGTTCCTTAATACTTGCCAAGTGAACTAATTTCTATAATACCATGTTCTATTCAACCAACAAGCGTCAAAGTTAAATTCCACAAACCTGCCAAGAGGAGCGTCACCTTTTCTTCTTTCACGAAAGTGAAAGAATCCTATTCGAGGACACTAAAAGAAAGATAGGTAAAAGCGTGGAAGGAGCTTACTTTGGAAGATTGCAACGAAGAGTGAAAATGACAAACTAGTGAACATAGCTTTGGATGATACATATCATTATAAAACATCTTATTATGGTTTCATTTCATCATGTAACCTCTTCTAAATCAAATCTTTAAATTAAAATTTTCCTGTAGGCATTGGTTTTCTCAGGCCAAAGTGGAAACCGTGGTCCAAAGCAACCATTTTCGCCCGCAATTGGGGGAAAGGTAAATGAGACTCAAAAGTATCGACTAGACCACCAACGTCTGAGGAGGTTAACTTAAGAAAAGAAGAAAGTGATGGAGAAGTTACAAGATATTTAAAATTCATCTATCTTCTAAACTCATTCCTTTACCTACTTCCCTCCCTTCCTGTCCCATCTTTTGTCCCATCTTTTCCAAACAAAGACGGAAAAACTAAAGATAGAAAATCTGCTCTTTTCATTTTAAATATGTCTCTAGAACTTCTCCTATTTCTCCTTCCAACTTTTGATTAACAAAGAAGTGGATTCATATTAAATAGAGAAAAGTACCAAAAAGTCTTAAACCTATTACATTTATACCAATTTAGTCCTAAACTTTTCAATTGGATCAATTCAATTCCAAACCTTTTAATATTTATACTAATTGATTCATCCGCCAATTTTGGGCTCTGGCTACCGACGTGAACGTTAGCCCAGTGACTGGAGCAGCTGATGACAATTTTGTGATTTTTATTAATTTTTCGATTTTTTTTTATTTTTAATTGATTTTTATTAATTTTTTTTTCTTTTTTTTTTTTTTCCTTTTAATTTTAATTTTCTTCCTTGTGGTGGCGGTGAGCCTCCGGTGAGACTCACGATCACCGGGCGGAGCGAGAAGCCCTCGCCGCCGCATAACGAGGGTTGCGGCCCTCACCGATCTCTCCCAAGGTTGCGGCGAGGCGCCCTTCGCTCAAATCTAGGTGAGCCCGCCACCTGCCGAGGCCATGGCGGACATCGCCAAGGCGGAGGTGAGGGCCGCGAAGCCCTCACCAACCGCCGGCAAGAGTCGCGACCTCGCTCGACCTCGCCTAGGGTCGCGGGCGGGCGGCTTAGCGCATTTGGGCGAGCCAACTCGCCCGGCCTTGCCGTCACTCCAAGCACCTCCCCCCAACCGTCGACCTTGGAGCTTCTCGACCTCGTCACCGCCGCCCTCACCTCCACGGAAATCCCAGTCCGAGGCCCTAGTCCCCCAACCTCCCACGCCTCACGCCGCCACTCCTTTGCCCGATCTTCGCCTCCGAAACCTTGGCCCGCCGCCCCAACACTCTCCTCTCCTTCTTCCTAGCCCTCGCCTCCGCCTTGGCAATGGCCGCCATGGCCTCGCCCGGATCCGGCAAAGCCGCCTCACCGGCGACCTTGGAGAGGCCGAGCGGGGGCCGTGACCCTCGGCCACCGCCGGGAAAGCAGAAAAGAAAAAGAAAAAAGAAAAGAAAAAGAAAAAATTAATTAAAAAATTGAAAAAATAATTTAAAAATAATAAAATTCACATCAAAGATCGGCCCACCGATCAACATCCACGTTAGCGCCGACCGACCAAATGGCTAGATGGAGCTCGAATTGCAGACCAATATTAAGGTTTAAGCATTAAATTGGTCAATCGAAAAGCTTTTTAAACAATCTACTCAATGCAATGAATTTAAGATTCTTTTTGGTACTTTTTCCTATTAAATATGATCACATAATTATGGAAAACCCTATCTTTGTGCATCATAATTATAGTTATGAGATGTATTAGGCACATGCATAGAAGGGACATTAGACTTGCTAAAATGTAACGAATCTCACATGAGACTTATGTAATTCAAAAACCAACGTACCATAAAGTTTAATGACCAACATTACTTTTAATAAATCGTTTCATCTTTTAATTAGGTTGACATACTTACAGGCATCAGGGAATTTCCCGCTTGAAATCGCCCGTCATAAGCTCGCTGACCACATGCAAACCGTACCAAGCCGGAGTCGCCTCGTTGGCCAAACACCAATCCAAGCAAAAAATAGATTTCTGGTCTTCTCCGATTATTGTGGGTGTGGGATAATGTTTCCTATCCCCACGGGTTTGGACCATGCGCGACCCTTCGCGCTGGCTCAGAGCCGTTGACTCGCAGCTCGATGAGCCTCGCAAACCGAGGATTTGCTCGTGTTTTCATGTCCCACCATGCCTCGTGCAGGTTTTTCTTACAGTCATGACAGTACAAGGTGAACGTTCGACCAACCGAAATAATACAAAGGGAGCACTTGCCCACTTGCGGTGTTGCGCCCACTTGTCTTTGGCCGACGAGCAGTGAGAAACAAGCCCGTCGCCATTGACCACGAGGTGGGGCTTCAATTTCGGAACCACCACCGATTCCATTTCTTTTACTTTTCTCCTTAAAAGAAATTATCCGATGTCGCGTGCTTTTGGGAAAGAAGAAAGAAATGGAGCACGACAGTCTTCTAAATTGTGTGGAGATGGAGTTGCTCCTCTTTGTGTTCTTCGAATCTCCCCGAAGGCACGCAATTCACAGAGGCTTAGAAAGAAAGTTTGGCGCAAAGCTTGTGGATTATCAGCTAGCTTGCAGCCTCAGGCCTGGGCGATCGCGAAGTACAGTGATCTTCCGATCCCGGACCAGCCGGTCGTTATTAGAATTTTGTTAGGGAGTATTCTGCTCGTTAAAAATTTCAAATACTAAGAAAAACATTAGAATGTTGGATGCAATGTCTTCTTTTGACTGTCTTCATCATGTGCATAGTCAATGTTTTGTGCTTTTGTACCTCTGCAATCTTTTGGCCGTACCTGAAGGTTCATATTAAGGAAATCATGCTTCAAAAAGAATCTTTGGCCGAACAATTTTTGATGGAAACAAGTTTATTGACGCACAAATACACAGATGTCATACCATCGAAAGAAATGTAACCGCATCATTATCTCGATTTTCCTATTTGAGTTTGTCCACTTATGTAGAGATTTTACACGTGCAATGGCAAGCCAATGACCTTAATGATAAAGTCCTGATGGCGGCAATTCACCTGTATTTATAGTGGACCTAATCTTGGTAAGAGTGCTCTTTTTTTTTCATACCCCAAAGATTAATTTATTCAATTACCATTGAACGTGTGACGTGTATCGTATTTTCATTCAAATTGTAAAATATAAATCTATACGCAAGTGTGCATATAGATATATAGAAAAAGAGCAGTGATTTTCTCCATACATGATGAGACGTCTTTGATTGGTGGATAGCAAAAGCATGTGAATAATCGCTTTCAAATCAAAAGAGATTTGTTGAAGCAATGGACACCGATGAATGCGTTTTGCCTTGCACGTATTTTCTTGTGGTGTGCTGGGGGCGCTTGCTAATTTCAAACATGGCAGGCTCCGTGGGCATGAAAAGTCAACCAATTATAAAGGCAAAACAGGCCCACAGGCGGCCAACAGAAACGACCCTCCAGGTCACTGTCCACCGTCGTTTTACCTGGTCCCTCCCGAGATCGGGGGGCGGGTCCCACGTGCCGGGACCGTATGTCCTCGCTTTCACACCTTCCCTGCCCATTACGCTTTGTATTTTGTCGTGACGCATACGTATCCATCCGCCGTATTTGGGAGGGAGAAAAAGGTTGACATGTACTTTAGATGTAGTATATGATCCTAGCCGGAAAGTTGCATATGGCAAAAAAATTGACGTGACGAGTTCTTAATGAGATTCCGTGTCGTCTTTAAAAATATCGACATCATGCGCTTGAAATGATCTTGAGTATGAGATATTCAACGGATATTGATGTAGAACTTGATCCGTATATCACATGATGTGCCACACACATACACATATATATATAGTTATTTCTTTAATGGTAACCTTGCTGAAATCATTTTAAGGGCGGGATCTTATCGAGGGTTAGCAAGAACTTAACCCACCAAAGAAGTTTGGCATAGTTTATAATAATAAATTGAAATGTGGTTTTGCTTGCCACTGGTTAGTGAAATCTTATGTAATTAATGTATGTGCACGGGATGTTCGGGAAAAGAACACACTTATCAAGTTAGTGAAATCACTAATAAAATTTCCAGAATTATCAATACATTAAATTGTGCTTAGCTTTAAATTGGTGGTTGCTACTTGCTAACATGTCAAACCCACACCCACATTCGATTGTTTCTATTCAATTAAGGTTGCCAGAATTTTCGATGACATAAATTGTTATAGAGATCTCCAGCTAAGTCTGACTAAAATTTGTTCATTGAAATAGCACCCCATGAAGAAAAATATAGAACAGAAACTAGAGGCCATGTGACATTTCCTTATTAAAGCCATTGCCATCAAAGCTAGCAAAGTAGATTTATTTATTCATTCCACTTGCACTCCCGAACTCTTTACGACATTGGGAAAGGTCAAAATGCAGTAAATAAATCATTGAAAAAAAAAAAACTCCACAATTTCTAAAAATAGGGTCATGTCAAAAACACTATAGTTTTGAAAATACTAATTACAAATAACACAAAAACCGTCTATATACTTTTTTTTTATCAGATTCTACTTTATACCTACTCTACACTTACTCTTAAATCTTCGTACATGGTTAGCGAACAATTCCCCAATAAATACAAGTTAACAAATTAACCTTGCCAAAATTTACAAAAAATATCATTAAAAGAACCTAAAAAATAACTCTTATGAGCATGTTATATGATTGCTTTGGGGTTGCCTCCCAAAAGAAAACCATCTCAACAACATTAAATGCCGATTCCGATAGCGCGTCAAACGATAACAATCAGAGTCCCATAAAGAGCATGGTTTATCACCAACTTGACAGAAACACAAGCTATGAACATAAATTCTTATTTTTAAAAAAAAAAAAGAGAGAGAAAATGTGGGAGGAAGAAAAAAAAAAAAAAAGAATGGGAAAGTCAACCGTTTTGATGAGATCGAGTTGATCGTTACCCCCGTATTGCTGCGACCGGAGATGTAGATGTCCATAGGAAAATGAAGCTTCTAAGATCGTGGGCTCGTGCATGGGACCGATGAAAATAATGGGTTTTTTAGGATTGACTCTCCAGCAGAGAGAATAATGTACTTTTTCTTTTTTTCTGAATTCACGTAGAAAAGTCATATGTTACGTCTGCGAAAGGTAGGGCTCCGGGGACAATACGAAATCCTCCGGAAGATTTTTTTGCCAAAGAAATCAATTGATAGAATCGGTTGGCACGTATCTTTCTGCCGAAACTCTGTCAAGAGTTTGAGCTTTTGAAGAAAAGTCAATCCAAGTTGATTTGCAAATTTAAATTTGGTTTTCTAGTTGGGTTGATAACTATCGAGTCAGAAGTGAGTCCTCACTTTCTCCATCAAGCTTCCAAGTTGGCCAGCAAATTCCAACTAATGTCCGGTAGTTCTAGCGATGATCCCGCAGTCCTCGATGCCTCCACACCAACACTACCACCCCGCCGCCGCTGTCCTCAATACCTCCACACCAACACTACAACGCCGCCGCTGCGCTCGAGCTCTTTTTTGCAGGTTTTTCGACGACTTCCAGTAAGTGCCAGTGCCCAAACTTCTTTGCCAAGTTTCTGCACGCATCCAAGCGTCATCACCATAAACTCCAGCCCTTGAGCAGCAATTCTAGCAAGATCCAGACAAATTCCTTGCACGTTTCAATGCTCCGGCAGTGCTTTAACAGATCCCTGTGGTGGTCTTGATCTTTGCTGTCACACACCATTACCCTCTTGCTTCACAGAGGCTTTACCTTCAAAACTGTTTAGCCCACATGCCACCACTTTTCAATGGAGTTGCAAACCGCTATTTTTACATTTGCCAATCTGCAATGCAAAGCAAGAGTACTCACGGTCAATTCCTAGACCCACCTAAGAACTGGACCATAACCGGTAGGCTAGTTCTAGGTGGTCCAGTTCTGGGATGGGTCCAACAACCGGTGGGCGATTCCTAGTTCTAGGCTGAGAATTTGCCCACTCTATAACCGATCACCCCTTGTTAAAGTAGGGTTTCTAAAAGAGAATTCATCCTTGGATCCAACTCTTGTTAATATATGAGAAGTTTCTTCGTTATAAAGAGCATCCAAGAGGCGACTTCTTCATGAATTACACCTTGAAGCAACCTAAGAGTGTTGAAGCCAATAAATCTTGTGATAACATGTGTAATTCCTTTCATTAATTCATGAGGAAATGTGAGGGCTAATGCTGTGTGGATTGTTTGGTGTAATTTGGACCTGAAAATATTGAAAGTGTTTGAGTAACACAAATATGATTGTAATCTCTATTTATCACTTGATCTATAGTGGAATCTTGTGCAACTTTCCCTATAGATGTAGGTTACATCGGTACGAGCCACATAAGTTTGATATCCAATTTATTTTTATCATTTGTTTTTCACAATAATTAGTACCGAGTGAGGTTTGGGTGAGTTGAAGTGAATTGATAGCGACAGCAGAAGTTGAAAATCAACTGATGGAAAAGATTTGGTTTTGGAAGATTCATATCAAGGATCATTTGTACGAGAGGAATCTACACTTACAACTATCGGGAAAGAAGCCAAAGCCGATGAAGCAAGCTAATTAAGAATTACACAATAAACAAGTTTTTGGTGTTATACAGGCGACGTTGGCTCCTAATATCGCGTTTGACATCTTAAAAGCAAAGACTACTATAGGAGTAATGAATGTCGTATTGAATTTATACAATAAGCCATCTACAATCAATAAGATCTACTTGAACGATGTCCTTTTCACTTACAGATGGATGAAGGTGTGCCGATTGTTAAATATATCAACAAATGCAGTTGTCACTCAATTGAATTCAGTTGAGATTGATTTTGATGATGAGATATGCTTGCCAAATAGTTGGAATGTTACTATTACTACTATTAGTAAATTCCTCGAGTCAAGAAGTTTGATGTTTAAAGGTTTGCAATTTGATCCCGGAGAGGACATTTGTAGTAGAATCAATACTCAAGTTAGCAAGAGTCGTGCAAACCTAAATAGATGAATTTAGTCTAAGACTAGTGGTATTGTTTGTTGGAAAGGGATTCATTAAGAGCAGATAATGTTTTTCTTTTTTTTTCACTTGCTCCTTTTTATACGATAGTTTCTTTTGAATTTTGTTAAGATTACGAAAACTTAGATGACTTCAAATGCTAATGTCTATCATCTCCGCAAGATTAGAAAGAATTTAAGATCAAACTACGTGTCATTCCAAACCCTTCGAAAAGATAGCGTTCGCCACATCGCATCGGTCTCGCAATCTTCATCTTCTTGGCCTGGCCTTTTTATTTTATTATTGATTCTCAGTTCTACATTCATGTCTTTTATCTACATTCACACCTCTCCACATGAAGACACAGCAAACTTAAAAACCCTGATGTTTATAACGTTGCATTCTCGTCGTCATGGAATAGACTGGTGATAACGATGTCTTCAAAGAATAATAATTGTTGATCGCACTTCAAATTGGAAACTATTCTCTTGTTTTAGGGTAAAGAACAACCATTATCATCAACGTTCGATTTTTTATTGTTTCCTCACAATCAAGTTGGTGATTGATTACGCTAGTATTTAATTTGTGCACCAAAAATGATATGAGATTCATTGTGTATATTGCATCGTGAATTTTAGTGAATTTGTACACATCTAAAACTCCAAATTAGATGAACATTCTCGAATCTTGATTGGGACCATATAAATGACTTGTGTCCGAGACGATTTTGAGAACAAAACAACACTCTAATATAGATAATGGCAGCAACGTAGTGACCAAAACTGCTGATCTCATGGGCTAGAGAAAACATAAACTGACAATGAAATCAAAAATAGTTTAAATCTGGGCATTTATCTGGTTAAAGTGTTGCCAAAATACATCGAAAGTCAATGGACAAGTTATCTTTTTGTTTTGGAAGACCAATTTTTCATGATTTAAAGGGGGAAGTACAAGGAAAAAGGAGCAGAAGCAAAGGGCCCGTAATATAGCGAAAATATGGACCACATCGATTCTTCCACACATAAAAATCCAATGAAGTTTCCATCCACGTGCTTCAGGAAAAAAACCTGAAATTGTTCCTCTAATATAATGCATTTCCCACTCCCAATTGTCTGGTGCTTCTGATGTAACTAGTCATAATAGTGCTCAACTATCTTTTGCCCCAATCAAAACCAGTCTTCATTCATTCATTCATTTATTTATTTATTTATTGGAGAGAAAGAGCATAAGAAGAATAATAAAGAAAAGAGAAAAAGACATAGTTGGTGTGATAATGATTTATATTTCTAGTGCACCAATTGAGATGACTCACTGTTCAACTTGAAGCCACTCAAGTTGCAGCTAAAAACAATCTTAGTAATACTCCAAAGACTGAAGTTATTTCTAGGTTGAACAATAGGTCAATCGATGTGACTTTGACTCATAGTGATTGTCGTCATGTTTATATCAAGATTAAAGTACTAAAATTATTAGTATATACTTAAATTATTAGAGAATTGGGATTCCTTGCCCATGGAGAAGAAATGTGAAGCTCGTCTCATATTTTATTCTCATATCTTCAAGTGCTGTCTCACTTTTTTTTTCTCTTATGGTTTGTGAGTATGGTTTTTGCATTTCATAATATTCATTATACATATGTTGTCTTCACAAAATGCTTTCTCTTTATCATGTATGTGCTGATACAAAAAGAAAAATACTTGGTGCTGTTTTCAAGTAACTTAAACTTTTAGAGTCAAGTTCTCGATTTTTGATACCGTAACAAAGCAGATATTTTAAGTTTGGTTTCTTAAGCTCCTCTTTCACCATTCCTTTTCTGCTCTGAAAGAGGCAGGAGAAAGGTGACTAGCAGAACTATCCTTTTTAGATGTCGTCATAAAAACATTGTTATGAGCTGCAGCTACGCTGATCATATGTCCCCTAGCTATCAAACAAAGGTTACAAGAGCCCACGCATCATATTGAAGTTGGCAACTTTTGTAAAACAAAACGAAAAGGCCAAGAAGTTCTGCACTAAGATGGGGGTCCCTGACTCCCTGCAAGTCTGACTAGCTCCCTTGACATGCTTCTTTGAGACAGATCAAAGCTAATGTCGGTAGCAACATGTCGGAAAAATTTCCACAAGCCCTATACCTAATGTACAAAATGTAATTTAATCATAAAACTTTCATTTGGTTCAACCAAGTCCTAGTTTACAGGAGTCCACGCATCATATTGAAGTTGGCAACTTTTGTAAAACAAAACAAAGAGGCCACGAAGTTCTGCACTAAGATGGGCGTCCCTGCAAGTCTGACTAGCTCCCTTGACATGCTTCTTTGAGACAGATCAAAGCTAATGTCGGTAGCAACATCTCAGAAAATTTTCCACAAGCCCTATACCTAATGTACAAAATGTAATTTAATTCTAAAACTTTCATTTGGTTCAATCAAGTCTTAAAATTTTACTAGAAAGTGCAATCGAGTCATAAACCTTTCAATTACTTCAAAAAAAGTCATAAATCTTTTTTGTTTTCTGAAAAATGCAATTAAGCCCTAAATTTATATTAAAAAGTGCAATTTGAGGATCAAATATAGGTGAAATCGGGATTAAAGGCCCATGTAATGATGGGAATCAGCTTTATTCAAAAGGCCCAATTTGTAAATTATCAAAGCAGAAACACATGGGCCCAAATTTGATGTGGTCAAGATGGAAAATTTGAAACGAATGGCCCCAAAAAGATTGAAATGAAAGGCCATCCTTTGACTCATGCAATTTCTGCTTGCTGGTCCAAATCCATTATCATCATCCTAACATCCAATAGATCAAAGAAATTCACACCATGCTACATAATAGCTGTATCTAAATATTAGACTAATCGATTAGCTGAAGCACATTCAATTGCATAATTAATTAGGTTCAGTGGATCCAACCCTTCGCTGTTTAATTGTAAGCATTAACTATGACTTTCATCCATCGGACATGTCCACAAAATTTCGTTAAATATGACTTTCATCCATCCATCGAACATATCCACAAAATTTCATTAAATAATTTCCTTGATCATGTCCTTCACGCATCTTAACTCGAAAGTCAACATGGTAAATCTAAAAAGTGGCCCAATAATCTTACGAGATTGTCCCAATCAACGCGATTAGCTGGGGTGCTCTCAATTGAATGCTGTCAACGATCTATGCGGTGTTCTGCATTATCCCCCCTTATTCTTGACAGATAACGGCCGTCAGAGTTGGTGCTTAGCTAAATATCTGACAAAAAAGGGTGATTTGATGAGTGAAACAGGGACCTTGAGCGAGCATTGTATGAAGGGGGCCTGAAAGGATCGAAGCTGATGCATGCACGAACATGTGAAACTGAGGAGAGAGAATTATGGTGTTGGCCAACCAATGGACAAGCTGGAGATGGGATAACCATAATATCAATAATAAAAGCTTCCCTCACATCATGAGTGGACAATACACCCAAGCAGCACATAGACCCACCTCATTTATGAATGCAATTCCGGGAGAAAGGCTTCCCAACTGCATCGACCCATGTTGCAGATTTAATGGTCTCTTTCCATTGCAAGAACTTTCGATTTTCTGTGTAGTACCTGGTGCCAAGGTCATTGCACCAGATGTTCAACACAGCCCAGTACACAGGAGGCACAGCATGAAGGGTTCGGTCGATCCTGTAATACCAGCATGACTTCCTAGCATCGATGGGAGGGACGATTTGGTCGAATCTTGCGATCGGTGAAATTACCTAGCAAAGCGTCCTATCTCGATCGTTAATCATAGAAGGCGCCAGCTCTCAATGTGAAGGGTTTCATCTCATCTGCATTGCGCCCCCTATGCGTCAAAAATGGAGCATTCATGGTCCACTCTACTTTGTATCCGTGAGTTGGCTAGTCCCTCGTTGTGCAAACAACCCTACCATCGTTAGGACCACTGCATTCGCGTTCAGTTTCCGCTATCTCTCGCAATCCCATCTTCAATGGTGCAAAATCTCATGTCTTCACAATGCAACAACGACTTAGAAGGTTGCGCAAACGCATAGAAGACAATCGAGACAGCTATCGGCGTCCTTCTTTTCGGGCTTCTTCTTTTGCTTTCCGAATAATACAGTTTCCCACATGGACAGTCTCGATGTCGACACGGATGGTCGAGACCCGAGCCTCTAAAAAATCCACGAAAAATATTATACAAATTTACAGGTAAAGAGCAATACAACTTCCGAAATGATGACACCATCATTGCTAGCCTTAGCAAGCAAGGAGACATGGGCGAGACGCAAAAGACAAGCCTTGTACAAGAGGAACCTTCACGAGTCGCCGTCCTTCTTGGTTTTATCATATTGGTAGAAAGACAAAAACTTGATGCCCACCTTTCACATGCCTGTCCCGGAGTTTCATGGCTTTCCCATGTGCTCTTCTCTACATGCCCACAGAACAAGCTCCCTGAACCTCTTTCGTCTCAGTCGCCTTTAATTAATTGCCGTGCCACTTTTTAATGCATTCTTGTTCTTCTTCGCTCAAAAGAGGAGCAGAGGAAAAGGACAAATTGGAATTGAATCCAACAGTGCAATGCCGGCTGCTATCTTGGAAGCAATATTCAATATAGCAGCTTTATTACTGGGCATGTACCATTTGATTGATTACAATCTAGACCAACAAAAAAAAAAGCTATTCTAAAATCTCTTTCTGCAAAATGGAAAAAGGAAAAAACCAAAGAGGAAGAGACATTGTTGCAAAACAAGTTAAAGAAGACCTGCCTGGGAAACCCTTTAGATGTACATGTACAGTAAATTTGATTTAAAAAATAGAAGGGCACTTTTTAAGAATGCCAAATTCCACTCAGCATACTGCGGAATCTGTTCGCGGATAGCTTCCTGACGAGCCGTTTGGCATCCGAAACTTCGGCTTCCGCAAGCTTTTCCAAGGTTTTCAGATGCCCAGAATTCACGATCTTTTTCCTCCCGCCGTGGCAACTCGTTATCGCCATCAATGTGGAAAGCAAGAACTTCTTGTAAGTGGAATTTACCTCCTCTGGCTCGAGGAGACGCATCAGTAATCCAACGTTGCGGTCCTCCTGCAGGAACCTCTTCTGGTTTTTCGGGACTAGAACCATTGCCGAGAGCGCTTCGGCCGCCATCTCGCGAACTTCAAATGATTTTGCATCGAGAAATCTAATGAACTCAGGCAAGAACCCTGCATCGCCCAGTGCCCTTTTCGCCTCTTCTGAAGTGGAACATAGCTTGGCTGTCACTTTCAGAGCTAATTCTTGGACTGAAGCCTCACCATTGCGAAGGAAATTAAGCAAAAGCTCAATGAATCCATAACTCGCCAACATGTTGATACAATTTGGCAAGGAGAAGCATAACTTCTCGATGGCGTGAAGAGATAACTCTCGGGTTTTGGATGATATCCGCGATGTAGGATCCAAAATGCGTACTAGCATACGAATTCCTCCTTCCCTTATGACCATTTGCCTGATTAAATCATCTTCAGACGCTATGCTCTGAAGGAACTCAATCGAACTAATCTGCACATTGTCAACCTTCGATTGGGAAAGCTTGATGAATGTCAAAACCGCACCTTCTTCAACCATGAACCTCTTGATTTCCTCGACAGGAACAAGATTTCTCAACACCCCACAAGCAAGACAAATCAACTCTGCTTTCGAATTGCCATTAGCACAAACTTTGAGCAGAGCCGTGACTCCGCCATGAGCAGACACAGACCACGCGTTATCCGCATTTTCCGTCAATTTCATTAAACATCTCGCCGACCCTTCCTTGCCCTTCTCGCTCCCACACTCCAAAACCCTAATCAGCGGCCAAATTATCCCTGCACCAACCAACACCCCCTTATACCGATCGAACCTGAGGATCGCCGACACCGCCTTCACGGCCTCTTCTTGAATCTCTGCCACCTCCGAGAAATCAAGAAAACCCACCAACGCGTTCACAACGCCCCCAACCTCCACAACGACCCTCACATACTTGTCATCCTCATTCATCACCTCATACAAACTGGCCAAAGCCTGCTTCTTCATCACGGCGTCGCCAATTTTCATTCTTGTCAACAAATCCCTAACGTAAAACCTCATGTCCTCCTTACTAGCACCGAGACCAGGCCTAGACACAACAATGGCGTTCACGGGAGTCAAAATACCTGTCGAATATATCTCCGAAAGGTTCTTGACATAACGATCGAACTTGGCCAGGACTATGTCCAAATCGCTCTGCATCAGCAGCTTCCCGCTGTACGAAAGATCGACGCACCTCTTGGCAAGATCCCCGCTTTCGGCCAGCGTGGCCATCAGCGCGCGCACCAGGCCCGAGACCGCCGGGTTCCGCGCCGACCCGGCGCCCTCGATGGCGGCCAGCCCGGAACTCAGTTCCTCGAGCCTGCTCCTGATGAGCTGCCATTTCACGGCGAACACCTTGACGGAGTGGGACAGGGAGATCAGCGAGGAGAGGCGCTCGACGGCGCGCCTGAGGCTGCTGCTCTGCCGCGGTCTCGCCTCCTGGGTCGCCTCTTCTTCCACCATCTTCTTGGGCATGAATTTTCAGTGGCCACGGAGCGCAAGAACCATTTTTGATCTTCTGGGTTCTCGTCCTAGGCGGAGACGAAGCGACTGGTATATTCAAGGCCGCGACTTGTGAGGTATCCAAGAGACGGAGACACTATCTTATCACGGGGAGAGAGAGAGAGATGGAGAGGGACGGAGTGAACAGGGGACTGGCTAGGAGAGAACTGGCTATCATCCGCCGGAAGAAGATTGGAGCTCATGGGGTGTGAATTCCCATGAATGACCCTCTCGGGAGCTTGAGATGGTGAAGGGTCGAGGGAGGATGGTGAGGGGCGTTTCTGGAAACGGATGGTGAGGGCGTGGCCTTGGCGGACTCGGTCAGTTTGGAAGGTGGAGCAGATACAGGGGAGGGAGGTAGTTGAGTCATGAATTCATGGAGAGAGAAAGAGAGAGAGAGAGAGAGCATTTTATATCTCATGTTTTATGCCGTGAACCAATGTTTCTTTAATTAAAAGATTGTTCTGCCGATCATCTTGAGGTGCTGCCTCAGTAGCTAACTGGAATGAAATCGTCTGGTCATGTTCGAGGCATTAATTGGTGCTTTCTTCAATCGAATCGAATCTATTTTTGTGAATGCTTAATAATCGTGCTCGATATAGTATTCCTCTTATCATTCCCTCTGATTAATCAAGTATTAACAATTTGGCGATGATATCATACATGATGTCTGAGATGCACAAGATCAAAAACATATGAGGTGCATCGCATCTCGTGATTTGAAGTATCCAGATGAAAATCAGAGCAATGTATTGGGTACATCTTATAAGCGCTAAGCATTATGAGGTAAAAATTGCAAGGACTGTTGAGTTAATAATCATTAATTTTATATGGCTTAATTTAAGGAAAAACTCTAAAAAACTTGCTTGAGTTTTTATCTAGTAACCAAAAAACACATCTATTTTCAAATCTACAAGTTATATACTCGGTTTAGCAAAATTAGGCATTTTTTTTTTGGGTTAATACCTTGAAAAACCCCAAACGAGAGTACGCTTGTGACAAATTTACCCCAAACTATTTTTTTGACCACCAAAAACCCCAAACTGGTATACCTTTGACAAATTTACCCCAAAATGGTACACTTGTGACAAATTTACTCTATGTTAGTTTTCGTTAAATTTTATTATCAAATTATTAAGTTAAATGACACGTGACAATGATGGTAGTATACCAATTTGGGATTTTACGATCCGTTTGTCGAGTTTACAATTTTTATGATTTTTTTGTGATATTAATCCAATTTAGCGAAGGATATATTTGTCACAAATTTATCGGTTTAGAGTTTTTTTTGTCGAATAAATTAGTTTGGCGTAAATTTGTCATAAATGTACCAATTTAGGGTTTTTTATGGTCATCGGGGTAAATTTGTCGCGGTGTAATATTAGGTTTGGAGTTTTTCATGGTCAAAAAAAAAAATAGTTCGGGTAAATTTGTCATAAAATGTAGTTTGGGATTTTTAAGGGTATTAACCCTTTTTTTTTAAAAGATTACCATTTCACTTTCCAGAATACGCTTCGTATTTTCTCACACCTAACCACATCCAAACCCTAATCGACACGGCTAGGAATCTAAACTTGCTTAGCCATCACCGTTTCCTATGTCTCCAACTAGTAGATCGGCCCCCTCCAACGCTGCCATAAAGCTACCAGACCCTAGCATCCCATTGTTCTCAACTGTCCTCTTCTCTTTCCATCGTCCTAGAGGCCTTGATCCGTGGTTATCAATGGCATCGCGACCTCAACTCCACGCACTTGGTTTGAAAAAATATGTATGCTTTTTGTGAGAATTCAGGCATGTTTTTGGTAATTTCTCTTAATCTTTCGGTTGCAAGAGGGGAAAAAGGAGGGAAGATATATTGTCTTTCTCATTCAAAAATGATGCCGGAAAATTTTGGTTGCATCGGTCAACTCTGTAAGTGTGGCATAAAAAAGATGATGGCGCAGCAGTGCAGGTCGGCAGCTTTCACGTATGTCACACATGATGACATGAAGTCTTCAACTAGTGCAATTCAAGAATAGTGAAATCATTAAGTTAATGCTATACCTAGGAAAGTGTTAGTTTCGTGTAACTTTCATTAGGTGTTATACATCATTAGGCTCCGGGTGCTCAATGGTGACAACCCTATTTCACAACAAACTTTACGAAATGAAACCGGATAGTCTACTGCTTTTTGAGTCCTTCACAAACTTATCCTAAATTAGCATATTAGTTAACCTAACGTGTATATATTTTTCGCTTCCTTTTCACATCTTCCTTATTATGAAGCTGGCTTGCCAAATCATGCACGTAATCTGTAAAGGATCAAGGCATGTACAGTTTATATGATAACTTCATTGTACCTGTCTAGGTTAGGACGAGTGATAGCTCACCTTAGAGTTTGACAAAGGAATGGGTTGAAAATGGGGTATCAAAGGACATAGGGTATAATATTATATTATTTGCACGATGCGATGACAATCAACTTTTTAATAACCCGGGAAAAACTCCAAAGTAAGTCGACCTTTCTTTTTTGGGTTTTTATTGCGCCGATTGTTACTCTTTATCTAAGCGTTTCATGGGAAAGTAAAAGGGATATGTACTTTAGTGCAAGACAGCATTAGACTTGAAGACTAAAGAGTCGCTTTTGTGATTAAAGTAGGGCGTGGATTTCTAACCTAGCTATGCATCATCTTAGAGAAAGTGAGCTTTTTGCGTAGGGTTCACGGTGAAGAGAGATAATACATTTTCCCTAAATGTCCCACTTCATTATATTGCTTTTTCTTTATTCTTTTGAAAGTTGAGGAAATGGAAAGGCCTAAGACCCTTTATTGAAAGCGCACAGGAAGTTTCACTCCAAAAGGGACTTGTCTTGCTGTCGCTAAACTTAGCTAGTGAGACAAAGAAAGAGACAAGCTAATGGAATTAAGACATCAATGCCCTAGAGAAGAGAGAGAGAAGGAAAGGTCCCTTCATGGACCATCCCGTAATAAAGACACCGCTTCAATTAGGTGAAAGGGAGGAAAAGGGCATCTTTTCATTATCCTTAAGCCTTAGAGATGACACATCCTTCCACTCCAAACATGTGAAGCCCCCTACCTGGAGATGCCTTGAGATGGAGTTCACCGTTTTTCGAATAGTGAGTAACTAAATGGGAAGTGTTCTTAAGACAATTTGTTGAGAAAAGATGTGGAGGAAAGTGATCCCTTTTCATTGATTTCTTGTGAAGTTTCTAGTAGTGACAATGGCCGGCCAAAAAGACCCCCCAATAAAGCTTATGCCCATCAAGAACAATGCTAAAGGCAAGACTAGGCATAAAAAAAAGAGCATCCACCAATCCATACACTTGAATTGTAAGGGAAGCTTTTGAGGAAGTAAAGGGTAGGTGGCTCGAGGAAAAAGGGAAGGAAAGATATAAAAAGAATCTTGCTCATTCAACTAAAGAGCAAAAAAGGAGGAAAAAAGAAAAAGCTAAAGAGATGAGAAATTACTTTATTTGAAGAAAATGACACAAAATGAAATGATTAGGTCTAACTTTGTTGTAATTCTGCCTTTCACATGATTAATTAACACATTTAATCGTCTCATCACAATTTTAACGTTTTTGACTTAATGTAGAACATGTCGTAAATTTATATACTCTTAGAAAGCAAGGTTCTCGAAGAACACATTTGCTCTTTTATTGCCAAATGCTAATCTCCAATTTAATTTATTACCCTAATCTCTCCTAAGTGGAAAGTCGGCCTTAATCCACTTTAATTGTCTCATTTGTCACAGATTGTCCTTAGTGCTTGAACATGTGCAGGTGATGAGAGACCATCGATCACGAGTTTTTTGTTTTGTCGAACAAGTGAAATGGTCTCTCTCTCTCTCTCTCTCTCTCTCTCTCTCTCTCTCTCTCTCTCAAATCATTGTATAATTGGAGGCACATGGCCTTCGATCTTCTATTATCCACTATTTCACTACGTCTTTTCTTGAGTACATGCATATTTTTGCCAACTATGGTACTGCACATATTGTATTATTGGTGCCTTTTTCTTTAGTTCTATTTTTCTTAAAAAATTTCAAGGTGGTAATTAGGAGAGACATCTAATTAATAAGATGATTATTGAAGAAACTATAATAAGACGATTATTGAAGAAACTATGTTATATCTTCACCATTTACCTTAAAACCAATTCACTCAAGTGATTTGGATGATTATCTGAATGTGTGGATACGACTTTTGAAACTATTTACTTCATCGATGCTAAAGGATTCATCTCACTTGTGAAATATATTCACTAATTACATTAGATATCCATATTCGTAAAACGATTTTGAGACGGACTTTTAAGCACTACCAAAGAAGACCGATGCATATATGAGAATTTTGGACACCATTTTGCTTTTCTTAATTGCCGTTAGATTGTAAATATGTCAACAGATAGATCATTGATGGCAAACGAAACGATGTTACCTTCACTGTACATGGCGTCGACCAGAAGCAATAGTACTTGGCTGGGTCACCTAAAGGATGTCCTTTTGCTTCTAATCTGACGGCCATCACATGAACCATCCCATGAAACAACATTGTCATCTTCACCGTTCATGTTGCTAAAGAATTTAACGATGATCATACGATAATCTACGATTTCAATGCTTATGTTCCCCTTTTTAAAGTTCTGTTCTTGGATGTAACAGATAATATGGTTATTTTAGCGCCCAAACATCTGCTTATTCTGGGCCAGTCATAACTGTTAATCATATAATCCTCAATAGATTCAACGTTAATGATTGAAAATGGTCTATGGTCCATGCTCCAAAGCCACGTGGTTGCCACTTTTTGTCGAACAGAAAACGCACGAAAGCGGCCATTGGTTCAGAACAATCTTGAGTACAAAACAAGGCTAAAACCGATGGCTCCAAAAACAAACCCTAGTTTCGAAGAGAAAGGTGCATGCAACAGTTGTCTCCTTCACCTACTATACACACACGTGTAATGCATATAGCATACTTGATGGAAATTGAGCTTGCTTCACAAGTACATTTTAAAATTGGTGCTTGTCCATGTTAAATTAAAAATCCACAGAAAGAAAAGAAAAAAAAAAAAAAAGATTTCGAGCCCAGGAAACACGGATTCGTACCCATGAGTCTTGGTTTGACGTACCAAAAGCTTGAATTAATATCACTTGAATTTAGTTGTCGAGACCGATGGGCACTTCATCACTCGTGCGCTCGCTTGACCCACCATCATTTGACTGAACTTAGGAGGTTGTCTGCTGTACTTTTGTTGCCCATCTCCAGTCGAGTCGCTTGTTTAGCTGATCAATTAAATCGGTTTATAAACGTGATCTTCCTTTTCTTTTGATTTTATCGTAGTTTCAGTGATTTTTGCATAGCATGCTGCAGAGACAGGTATGAACCGTTTCAGTAACATGAATCAAAAGAGAATGATGGAGTCAAATCTGTGGTGACCAAGCTTAGGGCCTGCACGCACGTGAAGGGTTAAACGACTGACCGTAAAGTGGAATGAGACAGCTTACCAAAACCATAGGTTAGACCAAAACCATAGGTTAGACTCTTTTTCTCGATAGGTAAACCTAGCTTAGATTAGATACACTCATTTTCTTTTCTTTATAAACTTTACGGGGAAGTTATGTTAGAATGTACATACAAGTTATTTCAGAAAAAAAAATCTAGTATCGAAAAATAAATGTGGTTTGGAACACAATTCATTGGCTTGAGGTCCAAGTGAATATATTAAGGTGCTCAAAATTAGGCTCCTTTTCTTATTTTTATTGCACGCTCCTAACAATGATATCAGAGCCGGTGGCATTACTTGTTTCGGTGTTCGGTGAATATATCAATGAAGGAATCTCGTTTTCTAGTTGAAGTTTTGAGGACCCACTAGATATGTTTCTATTTTGGCTATTTACCTAGCGAGTGTATTGCTCTACTAAACGCTCTTAACAAGTTCCATCGGATAGGACCAGGTGAAAAAGAAACGAGAGCCACACGACAAAGATATTTTTAGGTCATTATGCAGATCGAATAAAACCAAAAGAAAACAAAATTGACCACTCACCAAATCTTCCCTTTTTACCAATGCGTTCAACGTGGTGACAAAAGGGAAAAAGAAATTAATTGGATATTATTTGATGGAAAAAGGTCATGATGACGTAAATACAATGCAGATTGTACCAATTGCACGTCAACTAAAAAACAATATTAGACACCTGTTTATTTCTCCAAAAGATTTTCTTAAAAATCATCATCCTTATAACTTAAAACAACTAGTTAGTGGAGAATGTTTTCACAGTCAACAATAATTTACATCCAAACACTTTAGTGGAAGATAAAATATTTTTCATTCATTCTATCTTGAAAACGACACAAATAATCATTTTTAGAAAAATTTTTTAGAACATCCATTTTCTACTAAACAAATAGTGTCATACCCCAAAAACCATTAAGAATAAAGGATGACACAGCGTCCTTCTACCCGAAGGACGCAACCTCAAACCACCAAAATCTACCTCCCAAAAGTCCCATCATAAATATTGCTTTCATGCTGCCGGTCGCTAGTTAAAGAGCCTTAAAAAGTTTGGAGGGAACAGGTCGGCAACCACCGCTCAATGAATAATGCATCTCTAATATTCACAATACACCTTTACAAAACACAATATCATCATTCATTAATCCCAAAGCTAGAGTACTATATACATAAAATATCAAGAGTAGATAATACCTTTCAAACAAACCTTTTTACAGATAAGATCAATGATAGTATTAATTCGCAAAATAAATCAACCATCAATGGTCTAGTCCATTAATTAACCTTATTTAACCACATGTCAATAGTTCATTCCATCAATAAATCTCAAATCACATGTCAATGGTTCACTCCATTGACCAAACTCGCATCAAACGTTAATGGTCCGCTCCATTGACCAAACTTGTGCTCAATTATCTAACCATGATCACGCATAACGCCCGTGACAAAACGACTAAAATTCCTCCCTTAGCTAGGTCTCCACCTATATTGTTAGTGACTCAGCCCACAAAAATGTCATAAACTAATATGCATATGCCCACAAACCCACAACTAGGTTCACAGCAATATTGAGCACTAAACTCACATCCTCCACTACTAGGAGTCAAATCCAAAATCGATATCACCAATTGATTTTACAAAACAAAGCACATGAATTTTCTCAAATCCATTTATCAACCATAATACATGTCTCAATGCATTTCTCAAATCATTTCAAAATCTATTCCATAAATCAATTCACAAATCAATATATCACTTTTCGCAATGCATTTCTTAAAGAAATTGTTAAACCATTCATAAAAATTAAATCGAAGTAAACACCCGATCTTTATTTTATACAACAAGCATGCTTATTGATAAGTTTTAATGTATTAAATCTTTATCGCTTTAAAGACATAAGTTTATAAATTCTTAAAAGAGATAATAGCACACACTAGGAAAAGTTGAAAACCAGCCTATGATGGTTACTTGAGCCAACATACTCATCTTCCTAACAATTAAGCAAAAAAAAAAAAAAAAAACAATATCAAAATCCAAGCAAAGCATTACTTCAATGAACAACTATGTTCAATCGTCAATGAAGCGACTTGTACGTGCTAATGATAGCATATGTTCATCTTTTTCCTTGCGTGTATAATCTATTACACTTAACTCACACACAAATCTTTCAAATTTCATTCCAAACAAACCATTCTTCAAAATTGATTTTTGTCAAACCCCACTGCTACATAGTGCCGTAGATTACCATTTTCACAAAAACCGCAACTCAAAAACTCCTCATTCAAACCTCATAGTTCAAGATCTATATAACTCCAAATTTGTGCCCTTGCTTCCAAAATTACTCCAATTTCGGCTTGAATACCTATTAGGCGTTATAATTTGCAGTTGATTCAGCTAGTCAAGGTGTCCCGATCAACTACGCGTAATAATTTATCTTCTTTTCCTCATTCCCTCCTCGTTTTCTGCTTCAGCTTTTTCTTTTCCTTTTTGTGCTTCAAATGCACGAGCTCAAATAAGAAGAGAGAAAAGGAGGGTTGGGCTTGGGCTTGGCTTTTAAGAGACATGGGCTGACTGGGTTTTTATTGGGCCTATTATTTCAAACAGAACCTAGATTGACACGTCGCACGGAGAATTCTCGCAGGACCACAGCGCCGGCACTAGGCATTCACCAGCTCCTAGTCGTTAAATATGACATATGAGAGTCATCAACAGAGAGTTGGAGGCAAATGAGACATAGCGACAGATTCTGCCCCTTAAACTAAAATACCAAATTATTGATCGTATGTACGTCAATATGGTAGCAGATATGGCGTGCTTGCCCACTTTTATGTCAAAGGAAGATCGTCCCAAGTCAGCTGTCTTCCGCACAGTACTTTCTTTTAGTTTATCAACAAGACGGTGCAATTCTACTTCCTCTCTCATCAGTTCTCAGTCCTAGGATCTAGTCCTCCTCCCCGATTCGAATGAGCATCTTTGTGCGTCGCGCTCGAGTGCTGCTGCTTGTGCTTCGAATGTGCATGTCGAAGTGGATATTGCATGTCCAAGGATCATCCATGCATTTTTAAGAGGACTGCATCTGAGTTTAACTCCATGATTCATGAGGAAAAGATGTTTGCTTGTGAATTGATACGATCGACTGCATGCTTACACGCTCTCTTTACGGGGTTGGATCCTTTTCGAGTTGGGATTTGGGTGCCGCACTTAACATGACTACTGTGATTAGACATGGTGCGCATTAGCAAATTTATACCAGCATGCGATCCTAAATTTGTTGAAAATTGCATCATGGTTTCCGCCAGTACAATGTCAGACCTACTTGTCCCCAAGACTCGGTGATACCTCATGCCAATTTAAATTTATACAGAAGGGAAGGAGCTTAGAGCTTGCCCGTGGGAAGCCGAAGCCTGTCAACCCCGCACTTGCCTGAAGTAGGTATGCTTTGAAAACCCGTACAGATGTGCATAGTGAGCTTAGCGGAGCATCGAAGGGGGTTCATTCATGTATATACATATGTATGTTCAGCTAACCATCTGTTTATGCACGTGGAAGCAATAGTTCAGCGGCTTCAGCCCTATTTTAGTTTACTTACCCCTCCTAAATTAGCTGTTTGTTTGGCCTTTCACATTCATCACAACCACTGGCATATGCATTGATTTGGTAGTTCGCTATTTCTGTGAAGAGATTCTCTGTATCAAATGGAATATGAAAAGAGTAACGAACTTCGACACTTGAACAAAGTATCGTTAAGTTTTTGACCTCTAGGCAACCCTCAGAAGACCGCCTAAAGGCAATAAGGAAGAGTTGATATTCGCCTTTTGTGGTTACTTTGCCAGCTACAGGATAAATTCTGAGCGTTGAATCCCAAACTTTGAAGCATGCGGTGGGTTCGGTGTGTAGTTGAATCAATGCCACATGACAGTCCCTTTTGCAAGGAATTAGTAAGGTCACTGGCGTGGATATTATATGCTTGCTTGCTCTAAGCGGGATCCTAATGCTTCTTTCATTGTATGTCGATATCTGTAGACAATTGCTCATTACTACTGTCTAAACTTAAGTAAACACCTTATAAGCTTATCTAGCATTCGACCAGGATGGGCGTAAACATGATCTTGTCTGGTTTAAACAGTTCTACAGATAGAACCAGAACCAACAAGGAAAGTAGGAACATACATCCACGGAGTACCTGCCAAAAAGCCTTCTAAAGGAAAGGGACAAATTGTATATCTGACTCTTTGAGAAAGGAAAAGAAAAGGAAATGCCTTAGCTATGTCTAAGCACCAACTCGCCTGAGATTCACCCTACTGGTCCGTTTGCTTTTCGACAATGGTTTCGATAGATGGGACTTTACATACAACTTTCTACATGCCTGACAAGATTTTCTAGACAGGGTTGGTGTGTCGCAAAGCCTACGAAGGATTTTAAATATAATGAGCTAAGGGGAGAGTGAAAGTGAGTTCAATTAGCGGTTGGCTAATTAATTTTACTCTTTCAGCTTTCTTGTTCTTCAAACAGTTCATTGATTATATAAGAGATTGATATGGAAATATACAGGGGAAACAGATGCTATGACATCTACCGTTCCTTCCAGTACACTCGAAATCGTGACATTCTTTTATTGACTCATTTTACCACCGCTTGCATTATGTAACTTAGAGCCTCAATCAAAATGTGGGAGTTCAAGCATTTTTCGTTCATCTAATGAGCATCTAAATGTTCACATGATTCGTGGAATGTAATGGTTCGTCGAGTTCATATCGTTCAAGTATCTCCTCATTTGAGAGATAAGCCCATGCTAGCCCGCAATCACATGCATATAAGAGTAACAAAAAATGGAATGCCAGGCGGAGATGCCATTGTAGTCGCCGGAGTGTTCTGACTTCGGCTCTCGGCCGTATAGACCCCTCTAGCCCTGATATTCGACGGTTGGCATCTCTGCTCAAACAGGTCTTCCATTCTCACGAGTTTTTCTGCTATTTCGATCCAATTGCCGTTACTGAAACCAAGAAAACTGAGGGTTTGATTTGTGATAATGTGGACGCTGATGCTGATGGGGAAACCAATCCATTGGCCTGAGGCATGCTCGGATTCTGGCTTTCTCTGCACGATCATTCATGGAATCAGCCAGCAATTAATGAAGGAGGTCTTTGCTCAGAGCAGGCGGTTCTTCGGCTTGCCCTGAGCTAGAAGATGAAGCTGTTGAGGAACACGAAGAGCAGAGGCTAGAGTCCTCTGTTCGATCAGGTCCCGGATACTGCAAATCAGATAAACGGTTTGTGTTTGATGATTTTATGGAGACCTAATTGCCATAGGAACCATTCAATCTAATCAATCCTTCTTCACTCCCACCTCCACAAACTGATAAAAAGGGAAGAAGCTTAGAGTTTGCCCGCGAGAAGCGTAGGTCCATTGACCCGGTCTCTGCCCAAAGTAGATTTATATTGCATATTTATCTACTCCGGGGGCAGTTTGGATCAACAGGCTTCCGCTTCTCACAGACAAATTCTAAGCACCTGCTCATTTACATCAGCAAGATCAAGAATATTGCAGCACCTCCAGGAGGTCTGACATAAGATGGGAGGAAACCTGCACGTGATGCAACTTTGAACAAATTTAGGATCCGCTGCCAGTATCAATTTGCTAAGGTGCACCATGTCTAATGACTATTGGAGAAGCTTAACATATACAGCGCCCAAATCCCAGAGGAAAAGGTTCCAACCCAGTAAAGAGAGCGTGCGCCCATGCGGTTGGCGCCAATGCCTCACAAGTAAAATGGAGTTAAAAACTCAGATGCAGTCCTCTTAACACAAACAAAAGTTCAAGCATATGCATTTCGATGATCCTTGAACATGTACTATCCAATTCGACACGCACGTTCAAAGCTGAGTATGGCACTTGAACACAATGCATAAAGACGTCATTTGAATCAGGGAGGAAAGAACTAAATCTTAAAACTGAGAACTGACGAAAGAGGAAGTAAAATAGCAGGGTCTTGTCGATACATAGGAAAGGATCTGCTCAACATAGATATCAGGAAAAAGAAAAGTCATTGAGAATGGAGAAGATGATGAGTGAAAAGATGCTAACTAGGGAAGTAAAAAAATTTGGCTTCTTTTGCGGAAATCTATGTTGGATCATCACTGAAGATGGTCTCAAGTTGAGAGGAATTTCATAAGAGTTTGATCACAAGCCCCACTGACTTGCCACTACAACGCAATATAAAACCTAGGACCATTTTCTGAATCAGCTTACTACTATCCAAGATTGGCTTCAAATTAGCACGTTATCTACGCATTACTCTTGAGATATAACCGGATACAAAGTCAACTGATTTCGAGTTGGAGACCCTATGCGATGAAAGCTGTTGACTGTAAGATCAGCCCCACTGTAAGCAAGTAGACACTTGAGTTCAGGCTCTTGGGCAATGTGATTAATAGTAAATCTCCACAGCTAAAACTCTATTATTCAAATTGCGGCACAATAGCTTCTAAATATAAAATTGTGTAATCAGCAGTTGCAAATGACTGCAAGAGATTTACACTTTGGCCAACGTAGGTGAGAGCCCAAGAGAGCATCTGCAGTTCAGAAGTCGAGGCAATTTATCTGCCCCTGGGGCACTTTGACAGTTAAAATAACTGGGCACTATCTGATGCCTGTGGAAGAGGAAGATGAGGATTTCTACGGTACTGAAAAGGCCCCAAATACCGCCTCAGCGAAACAGAGGATCTCTGTACAACAAAAATTAAGGTGTACAGCTCTATATCATCCCTGACAAAACCTCACCATGCCTGACCATGAAATTCCTCCAGCATCTGCTTCCACCACCTCGACAATATATTTAGTGAAAATACAACGGTGAAACCAAAATAAGTGGTCATGATCAGCAACAATTTAAGTTGGACAGAGATTATATTAAGCAACCGGTTACCCTCAGGAGGCCAGAGGTTTGGTCCAAAATGAGGCTTCTGCGCATTGGGATCATTCTCTGGTACTTCCATTCCTAGGAAACAAAACATCAATGGAATCAGTACTACTCGAATGGTCTTCAGAAGATGATAACCAGATAGATAATAACACGATTTAGTTAAACCATTGTCCTAGAGCTGCTGGTTTTGTGTTAGTACTTCAAAGTTCAAGCAACTAGCTTCTATTTCAGTGACGGTTCTGGTGAAGAGTCCTCACTTCCTTTTCTACGTGCTGCAATCCAACCACCAGCTGATTACAGGGAGCTATCAAAATCAACAGGTATTCATCTAAATCCGCTTTAAGTAGCATAGACTGCAGTAAGATGACGCCCAAAAGAAACAGATAAGATCATAGGACACAAACCGTTTATCTGATTCGCAGGATTGAGAACCTGATCAAACAGAGAACTGTAGCCTTTGTTCTTCTCGTTCCTCAAGAGCTTCATCTCTCGCTCGAAGGCAAACCGAAGAACCGCCTGCTCTGAGTGAAGGCCTCCTCCAGATTCCCTGATTGCTCTGAGCGAGTCCTACCTCTCTTTGCTCGAGTGAGACAACGTGGCGGCCTCCTTTCTGCAGGCTACCAGAAAATTGAACTCCTGGACCCCATTGAGATGGCAACTCATGACGCTAAACCAAGGGCGTGTCGAATGCATCCACTCGCACTTCCTGAGGCTGCTGCTGATCCTCAGGAGATGGCCCGACCGCAGGCTCCCTGAGGGACTAAGGGGATCTTCGTGGACGGGCTGAAGGGGAACTCCAGCAGTGTCGTCCTGCAGAGGCCCAAGTCGTCGGACTACTTGCTCTACTCTGCTCTGCTTCATGGTCAAGAGCCTGAAGCGAACGACGACGGTAACAGAAGCTTTAGCCATCAATCCAGTTGCCAATGTATCAATAAGTGGATGGAGGATTTCAGTTAATGATTGATAATGTCCTTCTTTGAGGGTAGCGTAAATTGGAATTTGATGGTAATCATGTCTACTACACTCGTCAATCACATATCTTACGGTTGCCAAAAGCTTAGCAGCAACCCACCTTTGTGCTAATGCTTCTGTTCGTAACATGGTGAAGGTTAATAGGTCGTTTTTACTCTTAGTCAGTGCCCAATTTTTGGGCAGCTTTAAGTAATTTATTGCCTAGTGCAGAAGAAGAAAACTATGCTATCTGTGCTTCTTGAAATGTTGTGGTGCCTTCCTTGTTGCGAAGAGACGCGCAAAGAGGATGATGATTCTTCCTACAGGGACCCTCTCCAGTAGTCTCCCTCGACCGCCATTGCTCCAGTTGCATTTGACCAAAGCGTACTGACAGTGGGTCCTGAGAAGGATGACATGAGAGCTTTCAGAAATTTTATATCATGAAGAAACGAGGTATGGCCCTGATTACACTTTTTAGAAGGTTTCAGTTTATACGATGTTGTTGATTCCGCTCCTAGAATTGCCGATGGCTTCTTTGTGCCCTGTCTTCTAGTGCCCTGTCAATTCCAGTTTATGTGCTTTTGATACCTCAATGCTTGATTCGCTCACGTTTACTATATTGTTAGAGAATGCTGTTACATGCATGGGCTGATATGTAGTGCTTTATTTACGGAGGCAATCTGGAGATACCGAATGGGTTTTTCGGGTTTCCCTTGTTAGGTTTTGATGTGTTCCATTTGCTGTCCTTGTTCCTCATAATCTGATTCTAAGAAATGTGATAGATAGTATAAACAAGCTGAGAGAGTAGGAGTGCATTGGTTTTCTATTTTTGGTATATGTAATTCGTTGAGCCTGAGTTTGATGATGCATAGTGACCTGAGCCACCTTGGGGTGGTTGGATTTGTTGAGTTTTCTGAACTTTGCTTGCGTTCTTTTGCCCTGTATTAGTTGATGGTACGAAGTCATGGGAACCCTCCACATTAGAGGTCTCACTTGTGAGGTTCATTTGCTAGCACAGTTATGGGCAACAATACTTCTCGTGTCATAGGTGGTTCATTCCCAATGAGAAAGGAAGAGTCAATTTGGAGTTCCCGAGCCCTTGGATAAGGGATTAGGCCATTCGTTTTTGGATAGAAGGTGATTGTATGTCTTGGCCGATCGAGAGAGGGGTAATGTTTGGTCATCTGGATGCTACAGATATATCCAACTTCTTGGCACCTTTTGGACAACGGCATCGAAGACATGGTCTCCAAAGTCTCATGAGCAGTGTTAGTGAGGCCATGAAAAGTACTATCACTCGAATCTCTTCTAAACATTACATGTGTCTCATTGGATCAAAGGTGTTTCTTGCACCAACAGAATAGTCTTAAAGTGGGGTATCTGAAGGAGACCATGGAAACAATATGGAATGAAGAAGTATCTAACTTCCATATTTAGAGTGAAAGTTTTGGATGAAGTAGATACCATCTTAAGCATTAAAGTTTAAACACATAGTGGGGGTTATCCTTTGAGTCAATGTGATTATGTTGTAAAACTGTTAAATAAAGTTTTACATTTTGTTTTCAAGGAAATGAGTACTCCATCTAATTTCAGTATTAAATTAAATCGTAATACGAGTAGAGTAGTAGCACAATTTGAATATACGAGTGCTAAAGAGTGTTTAAAGTTTGTGATGCATTGTATTAGACTAAATATTGCTTATTCTATGTGTAAGTTGAGTAGCTATTAGTATAAAATATTGAAAGCTATTACCATAATTTTTTGTTTTCTTAAGAGAATTAAAAAATTTAAGATGGTTTTATAATAATTATGGTATTATAAATATACACCAATGCTAGTTGATTACGAACATGGGTGATAAACATTCCACTTTCGGATAAATTTTCATACTAGGTGGAGGCGTTTTATCTTAGGTGAGTAAGAAATGGGCATGTATATGGAATCCGAATTCGTTGCTTTAGTAGCAATTGAAAAAGAGGCTGAATGAATTAAGAATTTGTTGTTGGATATTAAATTATGGCCTAGTCCTCTACCTCCTATTTCAATCCATCATGATAGTCAAGCTACTTTAGCAAGAGCTTATAATAGCACTTAAGATGGTAAGTCTAAACATATCAGTCTAAGACATGAGTATGTGAGATAATTGATTTAAGATAATACCATAACAATTGTCTATGTGAGGTCAAACGAGAATATAGCTAATCCCTTGAAAAAAGCTTTTTACCAAGAGACATGATAAATATAACCTTACAAAAAATGGGGCTTAAAATCTTTAGTTAAAATCATCAATAATGATAATTCAACCTTTTTTTCTAAAAATCACTAGTTATAAGATTTAATTAGTAAAAACAAGTTACTAAAAGTGATTGATTGATACTAACATTAGCCCCGACATGAGAAGTTAGTATCGTTTGTTACATTTTGTAGGTTGAATTAAATTTTTAATAAAGTATGGTGCAAATTAGTAATGTGTTATTAGTAATGGAAACACATGGTAGATACTTAATCTATGTGATCATAGAAGTTGTGTTGCTTTTTACAAAAGTTAGAATTGCTTTCTAAAAACTCATGAAACAAGTACAAGCACAAGGCCATAATAGTACCGAGTAAATTAAGACTTCAAGAGATTAGTATATGTGCAATATTATTTGATTCTATTATTTAAAATACAAGTTTAAAACTGAGCTACTTGTCACTTTTATAAAGTTTTTAGCTGCTTACACTAAATAAAAGTTTAACTCGAAAAAAGACCTTTATGTATGTATATTAATCTCATGATAATTTTGACTGTATATTTTTATGTTTTCCTTTGTATTTTTGTTTTACAAACAAAGTGGATAATTGTTGGTAAAACAAAGTAAATAAGAGGTGCCTTGTTCCACATCGAAAAGATGTGAATGCACATGTGGATGAGATTTGACACTATTTTTTATTTATTTTTGAATAATTTGGATATATAACTATAAACATTAACCATAGTGCCATGTTGAAACAATGCAACTATTCACAAAAGAGTTATGGTTATTTTTTATTTTTTATTTATTTAATTTCAAATTTTTATATATCTTTTCAACATAACCTTTGAAAACATGCTTAGTTCATGTTGCTACATTTTGCAAAAAAAGGTTGCATTAGTTTTTGAGATCATTCTTGATGAAGTATTTTTCAATTTTCTTTACAAAATTAAGGCCATCATTTTCAGTTGTTTTCCTTGAGAAATCTTAAAGAAATACTAAAATAGCTATCTAGCATTCTCAACCGAATTTTGTTGTATTATGGAGGAAATTTTCCAATGACCATTAACAACGTTATAAAGTAAATGATTCCTTAAAAATGTTATTTCATACCTCAAAATGTGATTTCATTGTTCTAACCAAATTCAAAGCTATTTTCCCAATAGCCTGCACCTATTGAGTCAACAATTAACCGCTTGCATGCAACAAACCGAACATCTAGTTCACTCTTTCGCATGCCACGTTTTCCCACTCACATTCCTATTTTTGTTTGTATGATCTATAGTGCTCGATTCGAATAACACAATACGCAAGTTCAACTCTTATTTGAATACAAAACTCAATGATCTCATCAAACTATATTGAAAGCTAGACTCCATCTGATCTCTGAGTTCATATAGCTTACATAGCTTGACTTAGGTATGCTTGACACTCTCCACTTAATTTCTCAACCTTAATAATTAGGTGCAAATACCTTTTCTTGGGTTCTGTCTTATAAACCATGTCTACATCCAAGTACAAGAGGGACTGGTTTTTCATTTAATTGGAGTTCAATTCATTAAGGTTTGAATCTGAAAACATGGGAGCCTTGAATCATAGGCAATTGTACGAGATAAGGTCAGGTGCTCACCTTTTCTTCCCTCAGGTTAGATGGGGAAGAACATAAAAAGGATTGGAGGGAACAAAAAGGTGTTATTGGAGGGACTGGTTTCGTGGCTTCTTTGCTGATCAAGCTTTTGCTTGAGAAGGGCTATGCTGTGTATACCACTGTTAGGGACCCAGGTTGACCTTTCTTTTACTTTTTCTTCTTAAAAATCGATTATTTTCCCTATCTGCTTGATCTGCTGGTACGCGTAGATGCTTTGTTTTGACGGCATATTCCTTCATTCATTAATGCCCCGAAGAAGAGAGAGGAAGAGAGAAGAAAAGGTCTTTGATGGTCCATCCCCTAAGGACACCAAATTAATTAGGTGAAAAGGAGAAAAAGTATTTTTTTCATTATCCCGCGGCCTTAAAGATAAGACATTTTTCCGCTCCAAACATGTGAAACTCCTTACAAGGAGATACCTGAGCTCACCATTTTCGAATATTGAGTAGCTAATGGGAAGAGTTTTAATGAAGAGTTGCTGAGAGTAGTTTGGGGAAATTGATCCCTTCTCACTGTCTTCTTGTGAAGTTTTATTAGTGACAATGGCCAGTCAAGAAGGCCTACAAGAAAGCTATACCCATTAAGAACAATGCTAACAGCAAAACTAGGCATAAAAAGAGAGCAGCCCACCAATCCATACACTTGAATTGTAAGGGAAGCTTTTGAAGAAGTAAAGAATAGGTTGCTCGTGGAAAAAGGAAGGAAACAAATTAAAGAGAATCTCACTCATTTAATTAAAAAGCAAATAGGTGACAAATGATTATACAAGAAGATAATAACACAAATGAAATTATTAGGTTCCACCGTTTTGTAATTTTGTCTTTCACATAATTTAATAACACATTCGATCATTCTCATTATGGTTGAGCGTTTTGACTTAATATATAGAAGACGTAAGGGTTGTACGCTTTATGTGACATAGAGCATGTCATTAAGTTAAGAACTGTTAGAGCAAGCTTCTTAAAGTACAAATTTTCTCTTTTATTGCTGAATGCTAATCTCTAATTTAGTTTTATTTTTACATTCTATTCTAAGGGGAAAGTACGCCATATTCCACTTCAGTTGTTTCATTGATCACACGATGTCGTTAGTGCTTATACTTGTTATGCTTGTGGAGAGACCCGATCAGTTACAAGTGTCTGTCGTGTCAAACAAATAAGAATGGCCCCTCCCTCTCTCGTGCTCTTAAGGCATTGTGTAATTGGAGGCACATGGCCCTCAATCTTCTATTATCCACTATTTCACTCCATGTCTTTTTCGAATACATTCATATTTTTCATCGATCATAGCACCTGTCTCTTGCACGCGTTGTATTATTGGTGCCTTTTCAACTTTATTCTATTTTTCCTTTTTCTTTTCAAAGTAATATATACAAGACACGTCTAATTAACAAGGCAATATTAAAGTCTAGCTTTCAATATAGGTTGATAAAATCATCGAGCTTCATATTCAAATAAGAGGAAAACTTGAGTATTAGGTTATTTGAATCGAGCACTGTGAACCGAACAACTAGAAATAGGAATTGAGAAGGGAAAACAAGCTGATAATAGCATTCACCGTTTTAGCTTGTTTTCCCCCACTCAATTTCTATTTTCGTTTGTAGGGTCTATAATGCTCAATTCGAATACCCCAACACTCAAGAAGTTCATCACTTTTTTTAATATGAAGCTAAATGATATTATCAAACCATATTGAAAGCTAGACTCCAATATTATCTTATTAATTAGACGTGTCTTGTGAACATTACTTTGAAAAGACAAAAGGAGAGAACTAAGGTTTGAAAGGCACCAATGATACGACATGTGCAAGAGACAGATGTACCTACGGTTGGTGAAAAATATGCATTTACTTGGAAAAAGACATGTAGTGAAATAGTGGAAAATAGAAGATTGAGGGCCATGTGCCTCCAACTATACAATGCCTTAATAGCAGGAGAGAGAGGGGGATTATTCTCGTTTGTTTGACACAGCATGCACTTGTAACTGATAGGGTTCATCCACAAGCACATGTGCAAGCACTAAGGATAGTCTGCAATAAGTGAGACGACTAAAGAAGATTATGGCTGGCTTTCCCACTTGGGAGATATTTTAAAAATAAAACTAAATTAAATATTAGCATCTCGCGATAAAAGAGCAAATCTGTACTTCAAGAACCTTGCTGTACGAGTTCTTAACTTTATGACATGCTCTGTCACACAAAGCACACAACCGTTTTTGAATATTAAGTAGCTAATGGGAAGAGTTTTTAAGAAATTTGTTGAGAGTATATTAAGTCCAAAAGCTCGATCGTGATGAGACGATCACATGTGTTATTTAATTATGCGAAAGACAAAATTACAAAATAGACCTAATAAGTTCATTTGTGTCATTGTTTTTTTATGAAGTCATTTGTCATTTCTCTAGTTTTTTTTTTTTTTTTTTTTTTTTGCCTTTTTGCTTTTTAATTTAATGAGCGAGATTCTCTTAATGTCTTTCCTTCCCTTTTCCTTGGGCAACCTTGTCTATACTTCCTCAAAAGCTTCCCTTACAATTCAAGTGTTAGGGATTGGTGGGATGCTCACCTTTTATGCCTAGATTTGCCATTAGCATTGTTCTTAATGGGTATAGCTTTGTTGGGGCCATTTTCGCCGGCCATTATCGCTTCTAATTCTTCACAAGGAAGGCATCTCCTTGTGAGGAGCTTCACATGTTTGGAGTAGAAAAATGTTTGTCTTTAAGGTTAGGGGAATCATGAAAAGATACTTTTCTCCTTTTCACCTAATCGAATTGGTGTCCTTATTGAAGGGATGGACCATCAGGGACCTTTTCTTCTCTCTTCCTCTCTCTCTTCTAGGGGGCATTAATCAATGAAGGAATATGCCGTCAAAACAGAGCGATTACGTGCACCACTAGACCAAGCAGATGAAGAAAATAATTGATTTTTTGAGAAGAAAAAATCAAAGAGAGATCAACCTGGGTCCCTAGGTCCCTAACTGAGGTATACACAGCATATCCCTTCTCAAGCAAAAGCTTTGATCAGCAAAGAAGCCAGGAAAGCAGTCCCTCCAATAACACATCCCTTCTTGTTCCCTGTGTGTGTGGACTTTCCAATGCCGTCGAAGGCAAAACAAACAGCAGCAGCAGAAGAAGACGAAAAATTTAATGGTGGGTATGTGCAAGAAATCTTGGGGTGGGGGATGGTTTGGTTTTCAGAGATAGGTGTTATTCTTCCCCATCTGACCTGAGGGAAGAAAAGGTGAGCACGTGATCTTATCTTGTGCATTTACCTACAACTCAAGGCTCCTATGTTTTCAGATTCAAACCTTAATGTATTGAACTCCAATAAAATGAAAAGCCAGTCCCTCTTAATCTTAGATATAGACATGGTTTACATCCAAGCGGCATCACAATTTAATTTTTCATTAGACTGCGACGAGCTTATAAGACGGAACCCAAGAAAAGGTATTTGCACCTAATTATTAAGGTTGGAAATTAAGTGAATACTGTCAAGCATACCTAAGTCAAGCTATGTAAGCTATACGAATTCAGAGATCATACGGAGTCCAGCTTTCAATATAGTTTGATGAGATCATCGAGCTTCGTATTCAAAAAAGAGATGAAGTCAAGTATTATGTTATTCGAATCGAGCACTGCAGACCATACAAACAGAAACAGGAATGCAAGTGGGGAGAACATGGCATGCGAAATGAGTGAACCAGAAGGGATCAATTTCCCCACACCTACTCTTAGCAAATTATCTTAAAATCCCTTCCCATTTCGTTCTCACTATTCGAAAATAGTGAACTCTATCTAAAGGCATCTCCTAGTAAGGAGCCTCACATGTATGGAGTGAAAAAATGCGTTATCTCTAAGGCTTAAATGGACGTCCAAGGGACCTTTTCTTCTATCTCTCTCTGGACCTCCTAGGGACCTTTTCCTCTCCTCACCTCCCCAACTTTTGAAGGCATTGTACAATTGAAGACACATGGCCCTCAACTTTCTTGGAGTACATGCATATGTTTTGCCAACAATAGTACTCCTGTCATTTGCCAATGTTGTGTCATTGGTGTGTTTGTACTTTAGATCTAGTTTTCTCTCTTTTCAAAGTCATGTTTACCGGACACATTCAATTAACAAGACAATCGTTGAAGAAACTTATATTATATCTTCACCATCTGTTTAGCAACCAATTTGAACAAGCGATTTGGATGATTACGTGGATGTATGCATATAATTTATCTTGCCCAGTGAAATTTGCCCATTGACTATTCCGGGTTCCTATATCCAGAAAACGATATTAACACGAACTTTTGAACGTTTGAAAAGAAAAGACGTGCGGATAGGAGAACTTCGGACTTCCTTATCTTTACTTCATTGGTGCTATTCAATGGTCAATACGTCGATGGATAAAGAATAGATAGTAAACAAAACGAAGTTTTCTTCATCAAACACGTAGGTAAAGAATCTAACAATGTTCGTACGATATTCTGTGATTTCAAAGGTGCTGTTCTTTTTGTTTCTTGAACATTGGAACAGATGATATGGTTACGGTCCATGCTCCGGACTTGCGTGGCTCCCATTCTTCGTCATTCAGAATTCGCAACAAAGTGGCCATTGGTCCACAAATATCTCTAATGAAAACAAGGTTGATGGCTACAAAGATAAACCCTAGTTTTGAAGAGAAAGGTGCATGCAACAGTTTTCTCCTTCATCTACTATGTACGCCCACTTTTAAAGCAAATCGCATGCTTGATGTTAACAGATATTGCTCGATAAGGACATTTTATGATTGGTGGTCATTCATGTTAAGTTATATATCCACCAAAACAAAAGGGTTCTATGCACAGAAAAAACGGATTCGTACCCATGATTCTTGGTTTGACGTATCAAAAGCTTGAATTAACATCACTTCAATTTAGTCGGCACTTCTTGACCCACCATCATTTGACTAAACTTGGTGAGGCTGTTCGCTGCACTTTGTTGCATATTTCCTTTAGCTGATCCATGAAATCGATCAATAAACTCGATCTTCTTTGTCTCTTTCCATCTTGTCGTAATTTCGGCGATGCTTTGGATCGCATGTTGCAGAGACAGGCAAGGACCATTTCGATAGCATGAATCAAAAGGAAATGATGGAGTCAAATCTATTGGGATCGAGCTTCGGGGCCTGCATGCACATGATAGTGTCAATGACTAACCCTAAAGTGGAATGAGACAGCTTACCAAAACCCTAAGCTTAGATTTTCCTTTTCCTCGATAGTTAAACCTAGCTCGGGTTACAGGTAAAACCGTAACAAAAGCCACATTATGGTGAAGATCAATAATGAGATATTATACGGACCCATGAAAGCCAAACCCAAAAAAAGGAAAGAAAGAAAAATGGACCGCTCACCAAATCTCCACTTTCTACCGAGGCGTGCAAGGTCGTGACAAAAGGGAGAAAGAGATCATGTACGATTAATAGGACACTAACCTTGATTTGAAAGGTTATGATGATGCAAATATGATGCAAATAATACCAATGTCACGTCAACTATGAGTCCCAAAAACAGTTTTAGGTTTGGTACCTCGTACGGAGAATTGAAGCGGGACCATTGCGACAGGCATTAAGCATTCATTAGTTCCCAGTCCTTGAAAATTGACATATGGGAGTCATCAACATTCAATAGGGACTTGGAGACAAATGAGACGTATCGACAAAGCCTGCTCCCTAATTCACCTAATTAAATTACCAAATAATTAATTGTATTTTATTAATATGGTAGCAGGTAGGTCATGACCCAAAACGTTTCGTGATCGAGGCCGGATTAGGATTAGACATGTTACTAACATTGAGATGAGCCGAGCACGAGGCACATTAACATTACCCATGCTCGAACCCTAATTTTATTATCTTTTTTTTTTTTTATTGAGATGATGTGGGTAGATACATAGAGATTTAATTGTATGCACCTATCTCATGACCCAAAACTCTAACCCCTTTGCTTCTTGTTGATTCAAAGCATGTCGAGCGCATGTTTTGAGCACGATCAATTTGGTCGAGTTGAAAACAAGCTAGGAACATGATGTCTCTTGAAATACAAAAGCTCTAAACACCTTAGCAAATCGATTAGGTGGATACATTCGGATGGGCTTAGGGCATGATTGTTCACCCATCAATTACAAAATTCATAATTGATTGTACCATTTCAGTAAAGTGAATAAAATATCCATTTTCTTTTTCACGAATCTCATGAGTCGGTGTAAGCCCGGATGAGTGGCTTGAAGATTAGATTGTTCGTACATGTCATAATCGAGAATTGGGTATGCGTCGTGTCGTATGTTTAATTCAAACTCACAAATTCATTTATTCAACACTAATCCAACCTCAGGTTCAAGGAATCTAGATATTCACATCATGAGTGAGAATTTGTTCTCTATAGTAATTTTGTCACATGATGATAATAAGTGGAATTTGGAAGCCAGCTTTTCATACATTCAAAGGTAGAAATTATTGAGATGCATATCATTAGGTACTGTTAAATTAAGATTTACTGGTATTCTGGAACCGCACTACTATCTGGGTCTTTGGAAATCGAAAACTGCATTGCTTTCAGTGCCTATCGACACTCAAGTTGCAGTGAATCCTTATGAACTGGAATGACAGTACTCACAGTCCCAATTATTGAGCTTGAAATTGAATGCATTTCATGAAAATCGTATGCATCATCGTATAATTACCATCTAAGTTCCTTGCCATCCCATCTAGAGAGCATTTTTGGCTTCTTTTTCCAGGCAAACTGCAAATATAGCACCTGAACTTTTCACTTCAGTTCATTCGATGCCCGAATCTCAATTTACCTCTGTCGAATACTTAACTTCACAGAGTTGCATCGGTTTAGTACCCCCAAGCTAGTCTCCCTCCAGCCTTTGCCCTGTCAGCTAATCGGAGGAACCTTTTAACTCGATAATCTCGAACTGAAGTCACAACGGCCAGCGGCTTAAGCCTGAATGTTGCTCTTTCGAATTCCTTCCCAGGGACCGTCCACAACTATCAAGTTCCAGAACAACTGAGATATCGCGTACTGCTAGTGACGAAACATGACTAATCTTGCCAAACACACTCACCAGAATATTAATTTTCAACTGAAGTCACACTGCAAGGGCATCAAGTAAGAGAGCTGAGGAGATTAGAAGTAAAAGAAATCTGAAACATTTGCCAGCGGCATTTGACAACGAGGAAGGTAAGCGCCCTGAGTTGCAAATGAAAAAGGCATGGGCTCTTTCATGACTTTCAGACCACGTTCTGTAGGCTGAAATCTTGTGTACTCAGACAATTGCCAATGTTTCATTCAGATCTGTCATCAATATGCAGAGCAATACATCTCCCTAGAACCTTCAAGCATATATGAGGCTCGTTTTCAATTTGCTTTCATTGTAATCTTACCCTATTTGTTTGCCTTCAGAATTTTCTGATCCATACTAGGCAGGCAGCAGAAAGTGCAATCTCTCCACCCTCAAGCTCTCCTGTCCATCTCCATATAGCCGTACATAGTCTAATGATTTTAAGCTGCGACTTTTTTGGTAAGAGGAAGAAACAATTTCATTACTAAAGAGTAGAGTTTACATCAACAAGAGTTAAAGAACACTCGAAGAAAATATGACAGGAAGGAAATTTCACGAGTCTACAAGAAGTTAAATTTCAAGGCGCCTTGCCACAACAAATTGAGCACCACAGGTGGAGGCCTTGTAAAACAGTTGAGGTAACAGGAACACAAGTTCTGTTCCGCTCCCCGGGCTCCAACATTAGCACAGGTGCTGACTTTGCAGAACACAGGCTGCCCTTGAAAGTTCCAGAATCCTTGCACCAGCTCCCTGCAATCACATACACATATGAGTCGACATGATATTATGAGCGGAAAGTATACTAAAAGTTACAAGATATGACATTGCACCATGCTCAACTGGTCATTCAATTGACCTCAATAAAGAAACGGAACATGATAGACCTACATATGCCCACGGTCAATTATACCTGTAAAAAACAATTCTCCAGGAGGGTCTGTCTACAGTTCATGTTGCACAGACACAGTATCCTTGCTAGTAATTTCCTCAATGTGTTGGTAATTTTCTCAACATGGATTTGTAACTTAAAGCTAGTACGTTTATTATCAGAGATGGAAACTTTCCAAGCAAACCAGTTAGCAACTTCCTTGGTCACCAGGCCATAATAGAATTCCTCCACAGCCAGTCAACATAAAGGCTTGCCAAGTATATAGAATCTGGCTCAGGTGGCAAAGGGCGATCTAAAAGACTCCAAACTCCCTAAGTTAATGGTCTCGTTTTCTGTATCTTTAGACAGACGATAGACTATGGCAACATTAATTCCCCCATTCATGAAGTAGAACTTCCTGGGGACCTTTAAATGAAGGCAAAGCAACAAGAGGAAGATTAAAGCATGCTGTGGTGCTAGTTCCAGATCTGCTCCCACTCAGCTTTCTTGTAAAAGGGCTAAGATATGCAGTGAGCTTGCAAGCAGAGTGTTCTTCCATTTGATGATAGATCTAGGCTCTTAGATCAAGGCCCTCTCCTCTATGGTTTTCCACAGCAATGGCCAAAACGAGATCCAGAAGCTTACAAGTGACTCAATAATTACATAAGCTACTTAAGTGCACTAGTTTTGAATGTAATGGTGGCCAATAAAGAAGAGAGAAAAAAACAGATCATATATTACAGCAAAACAAATCAACAAACTACCCGGTTCTCCCCAGCTCTTTGGGACCGATAGGTTTTCTACTTTGAATGTTGATCGATTATTGTCTTATAATGAAATGGGAATCTTGACCATGAAGTGCACATTTTTACAATGAAAAAATAGTGCACTACATGGCAAGTTCTAAGGGTAATATTAAAACAGAAGGGCCCAGAACTATCTAGTAGAGGTTAAGTTCTAGTAGAATCTGCACGTGACTTTCCACATAACTGTGAGAAGGATATAAATTCAGGAGCCTACATACTTCTTTTTGCTCAACAGATATAAGGTATCTGTTCAACGCAGATATATAGATATATTCTATTTGGCTCATCAGAAATGCATGTGCATTCTTAAACTAAACCATGTCTAGAAAGTACATACATAGATAAATTTAGCATGACATCACTTACAATCTCTTCAAATGCACCACTTTTAATCATTTTTCTCCCTAACTGTGATGAAGAAAATTGCTTGTTTATGACTTTAACTACAACGACATTGTACTACTCCATCATCTTCTGCATTTGCACATGCACAGAGAGAGAGAGAGAGAGAGAGAGAGAGAGAGAGAGAGAGATTAATTACCTCTAGTTATCAACTTCAAAGAGTATGGACAAAAGATGGAGCATCTGTCCTTGGTCCAGCAACAGTACGGTAAACATAAACCTTATAAGACTGGCCATCATCGATCTCCTCATCCTTCATTACCTCGACATTCAACCGTGGCCTTTGCGTAGCCAACATCTTACAACCATGTAGCGTCACTTTGCAAGCAGACATCCACAACGATCTCATTGACTCATATTTCTCCAAGCCCGAAAGAAGAGCTCCATTACCAAATGGACAATCCCTTATTTCAAGTTTCCTCAACTTCGGGCAACCATCCAGTATACACTGCATCCCGCGATCGCTGCCCCCAGCAAAAGCCACTGAAAGCGTTTCCAAGTTCTTAGCATATCTTCCAATATACTCGAACGTTAAGTCAGTCAAAAGACCAGAAACGCCGAGCCTTCGGAGATTTGTGCAAGTCTTCACAACTGCACCAAAACCCTCATCCATAGGTTCATTTGTTAGGTAATCAGGTTGCCCCGGCTTCATTATGCAAAGACGAAAGTGGGTAAAACCAGGGCAGTTCTGCACAATTCTGGCTACAGCAGCATTTGTCATCTGACGGCAAAAGTAGAGGACATAGTGGAGCTTGCGGCAGCCGAGCGACACAGCAAGAAACCCTGATTCAGTCACACCACGATTAATGTCCTGGTCATAAGGATGAGCTGGGAAGACTCGAAGCTCCTCTAAAAGGGGACAATTCGAGGCAACAGCCTCAAGTCCTACGTCTTCAACAGTGTCAAGTACCTGCAATGGGAACTTGAATCAGATATGAACTTCCCTTGTAACCACTTCGCAAGCATACAACTTTTTAGATTTTCTCCAGTCACTTATTATGAACAGACTCCTGTCATAATCTAAAAAGCAATGCTAAAGATCTGTGAAACTACCGGTGCATTTTCTGTGTTTGCCAATAAGGTCTATTTGCTAGCAGTAACACTAACAAATAACTAAGAAAAAGAAGTGTAATTGTAGCTGAAAATAAAAGATAACATATATGGGCTTGTCCTCAGTCACCTTACTGGAACCAAATGCAAAAATATGGATCTCTAAGTAGAACAGGCCATAACTAGTTAACGCAAACATGGCCCCTCCCTCAGAGCTTGTCCCCAGTCACCTTACTGGAACTAAATGCAAAAATACGGATCTCTAAGTAGAGAAGGCCATAACTAGTTAACACGAACATGGCCTCTCCCTCCATCCCTCAATAAAAGATAACATATATACCTGCAGAGAGCTTGTCCTCGGTCAACTTACTTGAACTAAAAAAATGTATGGATATTTAGGTAGAGAAGGCCATAACTAGTTAACACAAACAGTCCTCCGTCACCTTACTTGAACTAAAAGCAAAAATATATTTCTCTAAGTAGAGAAGGCCATAACTAGTTAACACAAACATGACCCCTCCCTCCCTTGGGAGCTTGCCCTCTGTCACCTTACTTGAACTAAAAAAATGTATGGATCTCTGAGTAGAGAAGATCATAACCAGTTAACACAAACAGCCCTCCGTCACCTTACTTGAACTAAAAGCAAAGATATATTTCTCTAAGTAGAGAAGGCCATAACTAGTTAACACAAACATGACCCCTCCCTCCCTCAAGAGCTTGTCCTCGGCACCCTATTTGAACTAAAAGCAAAAATATGAATCTCTAAGTTAGAGAAGGCCATAACTAGTTAACACAAACTGGACCCCTCCCTCCCTCTCCCTCCCTCTCCCAGGAAAGAGGGTAGATATAAGTGGTGCTATTGTTGAGAATGGATCCAAGTCGAAGCTGATCTCATGCAGGTTTACATAAAATTGAGAAGGATTACACAAAGAAAATGAGGACCCATTTCTCCTTTTTTGGCTTGCACGAACTCAGATTGGTTAATGAACAGAACCTCTAAATTGTCTACAACAGAAACCAGTGAATGTCTGCAATGATGTTAGTACTACAAGCACAAACATTGTGAAGTGTGGTGTAAATAGACAGATGAGTCTAGTACACGATACCCACTTACTTCACATGAACACTAAACACTCATAGCAGAGATCTTCTCCACTGAAGAGTAATTTTTCCCATACAAAATGCAAAGCTTATCTCTCAAGATTCAAGCATAAAATTTAAGGTGAAAAGCATACCCAGAGACGCTGAAGACGTGGACAGTGGGGAACAAGCTTAGCAAGCTCTTCACTTTGCAAAGCAGCATAACTTAAATTCAGAGAAGTCAAATTTGTACAGGCTGGGTAAAGAACTGGTAGATATAGTGTCGTAGCTTCCCACAAGCCGGAGAGTGCATGCAGATACTTGCAACCGATGAAAGCTCTTTCAAGCTCCTCGTACTGGTGAGCAGTAAGCTCTTGTGAAAACGAACCAGTACCAAGCTCGGTCAACTGAGGAGCACGGACAAGCAGCCTCTGTAATTGTTCTAGCGTAATACTTTTATTAACCTTCAAAATCTTCAGTGACTTGCACTGACTTACGAGCCTCTCAAGAGCGTCAAAATTCACGTCACTACTTAGACTTGCAAAGTTCAGCACCTCCATAGATGTGAAGTTTTCGGGGAAGCAACTTAACCAGTTGCCACTGATATCATCAATGCCATTCTCTTGTATATCCAGCTCAGTCAAATGTCTGTTCAGCAAAAACAATTTGAAAATGAGAAGCGTATTACATACCACCCATCAAGAATTTAATGATGGATTGAATTCAAAATTTAGAATAATCAATTATCTAGAATCATGGTTTACAGTAATTGTTTAATTTTAGCAAGTAATGATCACTAAGTAAACACAGACCACAGAATGTAAAATGAACAATATGCCCTTGTACCAGAAGGAAAGGACCATTTGATCGACATAAAGAGGTACATTTAGTTATTAGGAACTTCAGTATTTGGAAATAGAACGTTGAATTATTTCACATCTTAAACTATTGAAGGATTTCTAGTAAAGAGATGATTACTGCATTACAAGTCCGATATTTGAACATATTGATGCTGAATCTAATATCTTAATTGACAGAGAGAAGCAACACCTTCCTGGAAACCAAATGAACAGTTACTTGGCAATAAAATATATGTGCATGAAGTGCGTTCTTTTCGCTTGAATATAAGAGTCATATGCTAATACAGTCAAAGGCTGGCATTACTCCATGTAACCATTGATCAGACAGCATTGTGCCAGTCAAGAGTGTCCTGGGGAGAACCACTGATGAACTGAGCCTGAGCCTCCCCCACGTTTCTTCCTCTTCCTAGTGACTCGCTTTTTAAGTTATACAACATGGAAAGATGTAGACTTGTCCTTACCAAAAAAATTAATTTTTTAGCCTTACCAAAAAAAAAAGATGTAGACTGGCTGATTTTTCTATCTTTTATAACAGTAAAAGAATTACAGTCCAGTGCACCAATGGTAAGTCAACCCTTACGCAAATACTTTTTTAAGTTATACAACATGGAAAGATGTAGACTGGCTGATTTTTCTATCTTTCATAATAGCTAAAAAAATTACATTGAGGTTCATCAATGGTAAGTCAACCCTTACACAAATACAATTCTAAGAAGAAGTATCTAGAACATATCAAGTATCTAGCCCTTCCTATCTCGTGTTTGAAGGAAGAAAAAGATGAAACCTTTATTGCAAAATCAGTCTCTGCTCTCTACGAATTAAAACTCTTCTACTCCTCCCCAGCACACTAGCCAAAGAGTTGCAAGAGAAAGAGATCATTCATAGGCTTCAAAATTCGCAGTGCCATCTAGTGCCATCTAAAAGCCAAGTTCTGCCGATTCCAATCAAAATGTGAAACCTTTTCTTCACTTACATTTAGCGTTAGCCCCTGTACCACAAAGAACCCCTTGCTCCAGACCTTCATAGAAAAGATCAATTGCTCACCCACCATGTCCTTGCAACATGTGAGCCGGTGCCACTGCACCAAATGCTACTCTGAGTACAGAATCACAGTCTGTTCAACTCGAATCCTCCACCATGTCGCAACTACAGAACAAACCCTAGTCTTCTGCCCAAACAGAGTTTATACTGGTACCAAATATGGACAAAGTACTCTCAGAAGTCTCCAGAAGATCTCTGACACAGGTATCAAGTGTCTTAGTCGTTTCTATTTACAGGTACTTTGCAAAAGACGATGGCGGCGGAAAATACTCTCCAATAATTCACCTTGCACAGCCAACATTATCATACCTTTTGCCCCCATAAATAGACATCTAGATGACTCTGCGTGCGATGACCTCAATTAATAGAGGCCACCCATTAAATGCTCAATTAACAGGTCAAACGTCACATCAAGAAAGGAACACCAAAAAGATGAGGAAAAGAAGGGCCAAAAAAGAAAAGCAGGGAGCACTTCCCTCCCAACTTTCCCAAAATTCAACAAAGGAACGCAGACCCCCATTTCTCCTCCCAATCCCTCACCAATAAACAACAACATGATCAGATTAAACCACTCATTCTACACATGTTCATTTGCAAATTAAGAAGAATCGGCTCTAAAATTACTATGAATGGCAATCTTTCCCCATCGCTTAAGCAAAGCCAAAATGTTTAAGTGGACTGAGAACTGGGAAACCAAATTAAGCGTGCACGACGGATACGGTAATTCGCACCTGCAGTCGGTTGCGATTGCCTCGAGACCATCGGTGCTGAACCCATCGCAGCTCAGGAGCGAGAGCGCCCTGAAATTCTGGAACTTGCGAGCCAAGAACTTCAAGCTCTCGTCCGTCACGGTCATCCGCTTGAGCCGCAGCTCCTCGAGCTGCGGGTACTGATCCGCGAAGACCGCGAGCCACGCGTGCACGTCGGCCCCCAGTTGGGCGGCACCAGGTTGAAGTCCGAGAACCGGGGCTTCCCTTGAGCATGACGCTCCGGATGTTGGGGAACCGGCGGGCCACGATCTGCGGCGACACCGCGTAGCAGTTGCCGATGAAGACGTGCCGCCGCGTCCACCGCTCCGCGTTGTACCACGCCTTGGAGACGAGGGAGACGGCGTTCCGGTCCCGATGCGAGTCTATGAGGGACAGAATCCGCTCCAGCACGTCGTTCGGGAACTGTATCACGCGGGTCGACTCGACCGAGTCGCGCGATTTGCTCGGATCCATGACCCACCCACCTCCCGGGGAATCACCACGACCCCGCCAAGCTCATGACTTTGCGCTCCGGATCGGTCCCGGACGGCGGACGGCGGTCGGCTCCGGGCTCAATGCGGCCGGTCGCGGCGGCCTCGGCTGCAGAACCCCCGGGCGGCCGCTCCGGCGGCGGGGGCGGGGGACGTGGGGAGGGAGATAGAGGGCGACCCAGAAGAGGATTCGAAGATGGGTAGTCAAAGATTCGACCGGGGATTGGGAATTGAGAGCAAAGATTCAGATTTGATACATGGGTCCGGGAGATTGAGATTGGGAGTGAGTGATGCCGAACGAACTGGAGGTTGGGGGAAAGGAGGGAGGAGAGGAGGAGAGAGAAACTGAGGGAAGGAGGGGAAATGGGTAATATAGAGAGAGAAAGAGGAGGAGATGGATGGAGAGAGAGAGAGAGAGGGAGAGGAGTCGATGTCAAGATGACAATAATGAAGGAGATTATTGTGATCCCTGTTTAACTCCACCCAAAGGGCGAAGCTGACACACTTCAGAAATGGCAATTTGGGGACACAGTAGAGAGAGAAAGTGAAGGGAGAGAAAGAGTGTAGAGAGAGAGAGTGTGTGTGTAGAGAGAGAGTGAAGAGAGAGAGAGAGAGAGAAGGAGGGGGAGGAATCGTCAGGGTCGTAGCCCACCATACCTAATCTTGGGCTTCATGTGCGTCCGGGGGGGCGGCCTACGGGACGGCGCCACGTGGAAGGGCCTTGTCGGGGGACTGGACAGGAGCCTCTTTATCTCCGAAAATCCTTTTTCTTGCTGGACAGAAGCTGGGATTGACTTTGGTGTGAACTTTGCAAAGATGCAAACTTTCCTGAATTTCGAGCATGATTGTGAAGAGAGCGAATTTGGGAAACCAAATTAACACCCTTCTTGCCCTTTTATCAATGCAGTCTTGTTCACGAGTGTCTTAATGGTAGTCGTCGATCATACTTTGAAAAAGATTCGATTTTTGGGTCGTCCATGGACGAAATATCGCGACATTTCGTTATTTGAACACTTAAGAAGCACCCATCGAACAATAATCTAAGTGGCATGGCACTTCATCGATTTTTGCTAAGAAAACTCCCACGACCCACCCATGCTTTTGAGAGTAACCCTTAAGGCGATGTACAAGTAACCTTATTAATAAATATTCAAATATCGTATAAGAAAGCTAAATTAGCATGACGTTTTAATAATTTCTCAAAACGAGATGCTTGTTTAGGAATAAGAAAAAGAAAATGTTCATTCTTTTCAAATGATTACAAAAAGTTACATGTGAATGCACATGCCGATATTTATGGGTGGTCTATAATAAAGGTTTCAAATATTTTAAAAATGAACTAAAAAGGAGAAAATTCGATTTATAGCCATTTGCGTGTGCACACTACAAGAGGTGATGGAATTACGCCAGCTGATTTGATTTTTTATTTTTGTCCCCAAAAATGTGTGTTCTGATAATTGCATCGCCTGTGCGTGTTGAAAGACAGGGATGGCGTTGGTGGGTAAGTACATTCAATGGGGGCCCCATTCACATTCTCAAAGTTTGCTTTTACATATATGTATTATTTTTCTTATTTCGTATATTAATATGAATCATTGATTTTGCAGCTTTCGTCCCACTAGATTTTTGTTAGCATAGCCTGTCCCTTCATATGAAAGAAAAGGATATTTGAAGAAACCTAATTGTAAATTTGTTCAAATGGTCAATATGTTCAATAATTCACATTTTCTTTTTTTTAGAGAGATCACATCGCTTGAACCCAGTAAAATACAAATGAATTTAAAAAAAAAAGTTATTACTAGAGCATTTCTCATATCCAACATATAGTCAGAAGATTTATTTTCATTTCTGGTAGTTTATAGAATTTCAAGTAGTTCCAACTCGTATGGATCAACAATCTTCTACCATGTATTCAGCGCATTTGAGTTAATCTTAATCTATTTCGCATGTTTGTCTATGCACGAAAGCTTATGAATTTTCAAAATGCGTTAAAAAAAAAAAAAAACAATTGTGATAAGCTTATATACATTAACGAAGCACGCGCACATGTCAAACAATTGTGCATAATCTGACGAAAGGATATTAACTAGATTTACATATACTAAATATAACATGTAGATTATCATTTCAATGATTGTAGTAGTAATTTGTTGCGAATTTCTTTCAGGAAAATGCAATGCGACTCCCATCCTATCATGTCAAGATGCTTCATGAAGAATGTTCTTCAGCATTCATTCTCGTTCCACTTGGGAAGTCAACCGAATGTGTGAACTCATCATCTTGACATACTTTGAAATTTCAAGTAGTGCAGTCTCTTCTTTTTGGCCTAAGTGGTAGCGTCTTCTTTTAGAATCCATTTTAGCGTAAGCTAACTGGATAGTTTTACATGCTTCCTTGAACGACAATACCAAGACAACCCAAGAAATGCATAAGGCAGCCAATAACTGTAGGCTGCTAGATGAAAATTGAAAACTTTTATTTGTTTCAGTTAAAAAAATCAAACTTGAAACGTGAATGATTGCGTAATCACTTGTGGTTGCTTCCGGCTGCAAATGTCATACAATACAGTTGACAATTTAGCCAAAAAAAAGAACAGTTGACAGTCTCGATCTCGATACAGACATTATCTGAATTACCAAAACCTCCAAATCGTGGAAATGTCTTTGTCGTCCGCATACATGGAAAAGGTCTCACACAGATGTAGAATCCAGCGATTGGAATAGATAATTGAGAAGAAACATATTGGGCGCCACCACCAGCACCTCGGAACCCGACCCTTGTTCTTTCATGTTCCATTACAACTGCACCAGCAGCTATCTTCACTCAAGTTTAAGTATAACTTCGCGATCATACATTGCAAGCGAGAGATCCATAAAGGATTCCTTGCAATTGCTGTGGATGGAAGTCACCGGGGAAAGATGAGTCAAAACATCAGGAAAATCATCATCTTTTCTCCCAGCTGTTGATGATGTCTTGCGCTTGATGAAGAATGTTACAGAGATTGATGCGCTTGCAAGGGGAAAATTTCATGGGTTCAAGTCCCCGAGCTGTCGGCCGATGCTCCGAGACATTTGGCAGATCTCTGGTGTTTCTTTTGAACTCCATCTCACCGACTGCATCATTATCTTTCCAGCACCTTCAAGCAAATGGAGGCAGACACTACACGTTTTTTCCCACCAGATGATCCATTTTGTTTGCCTTCACAATCTGGAATTAGCTGAACCGCAGAAACAGAGGTAACAGAATGTTCAAGCTTTCTGTGAATTCCACACCCTCAGACTCTCTGCAACAGTGCTCTCCACTTCAATCAGACAAATTCACATAGCAACAATGCCTGTAGAGATAAAGGCAGCACAAAGATCAAGTTCTTTTGAGATATCTGCACACTTGAACTCATGGGGCACCAGCACTCTCCACTTCAGTCAGACAGATGCAGATGGCACACATTCTGTACATGCATCTGAAAAAAATGAAAGCACATCATAACAACAAATGCGCAACACAATGCATGAATGCACATAGCTATCAAGCAAAGTAAATCTCCAGCAGTACATGCACCATTGATCTGACTTCTGCTAGAAGTTGCTTGAGGCCAGAAAACAGAGAAGGATGCATGAGCATACAGTTTGTATGAAAAGGAAGATGCATGAACACTGCAGTTGCAGTGAATCAAGCTGAGCATGTGTGAGCAGAATTAAGCACGACACCTAATTCAAATCATTCTGATAGAGAAAAATGCTAGCATTTTTATACCAAAAAGAGTACCTTGAAATAATCACTTCAGAGAGTAAGAACAAAAGGTGGGGCATCTCTCCTTGGTCCAGCAACAGTGCGATAAACATAAACTTTATATGCCTGACCATCACTGCTCTCCTCATCCTTCATTACTTCAACATTCAATCTAGGCCTCTCCCTAGCCAATACCTCACACGCATTCATTGTCACTTTGCAGGCCGACATCCACAATGACCTCATAGACTCATACTTCTCCAATCCCGAGAGAAGAGCTGCATTACCAAATGGACAATCCCTGATTTCAAGTTTTCTCAACTTTGGACAACCCCCCAGCACACACTGCATCCCCCGGTCACTGCTTCCAGCAAAAGCTACAGAAAGCGTTTCCAGATTCTTGGCATATGTCCCAATATACTCAAATGTCTGGTCAGTTAGGAGACCTGAAACAGCAAGCCTCTGGAGTTTCGTACACCTCTTCACAACCGCACCAAAAGCCTCGTCCATAGGTTCATTTGTCAGATAATCAGGTTGCCCTGGGTTCATTATGCAAAGACGGAAGTGGGTAAAATCAGGGCAGTTCTGCACAATTGTAGCTACAGCTGCATTTGTCATCTGACGGCAGAAGTAGAGTACATAGTGAAGTCTCCGGCAGCCATACGAAACGGCAAGAAACCCTGATTCGGAAACACCGTGATTAACTTCCTCGTCAAAAGGGTAGGCCGGGAAGACCCGAAGCTCCTCTAGGAATGGACAACTCCGCGCAACAGCTCCCAGCCCTTCATCTCCCACAGTGTCAAGTACCTGCAGTGGGCCACTTGATTAGTGCACAAGTTCCTGAGATACACTAATCCATGAAGACTAGAGCTCAGAAGGTTCTCCCCTGGCTGCTGAAGATATAGCTCAAATTATTATTGAAAAATTAACCTCACAACTTTGTGATGCTACAGATGCATTCATACATTTGCCAATAAGTTGTATTTAGCTTTAGGAAAAGCACCTGCAGTTCGCTGACAAAATGCAGAACCATTCTAGCTGAAAATTAATGAGAATACAATAAACCCAAAAGAAGTCGTCATTTTGTCTTCTCACTACAGCAACAAGCAAAACACGATATCATGCAAATAGAATCAAAGTGAATGCTTGATCATAAAGACGATCTTTCCCTTCATTTGGAGTTTTGTCAATCAAAGTTGAAGCAAGCACACTTCATTCCATGCAGTTGAAGTTAGGACAAAATACATCGCAGTCAATATGATAGAATCAAAGTTGAAGAAAAAGCACTTCATTCCATGCAATTGAAATTAAGAGGAAATCCACTTTAGTCGCTCTACACTGACTTTAACTGCCTTTCGCATAACAAATTTATGTAAAAGAGAGAATGATCAGAAATATAAATTGGGGACGTTTCTGCTTCTGGCTAAAGAACAGACCAACCAAAGAGTGATGAAATGAACGAGAGTTTATTAAACAGTGTTGGCTCTGCAACCAACACCATTGCGCACCTCTTTTTGCAATAGAGACTTCTATCTCTCCACACCAAGAGAGACTTGCAAATGAGTGAAAGCCTCTAGTAAGGAAGTCTATATCAGAGATCAGCTTTTCCTCAAAGAAAAGCAGAACAGAAGAGAATGCATTTTTACTCTAGCACAAACTGTAGAGATAATTTTCAAAGATGTAAATGAAAGTGGAAACCATACCCAGAGGCGCTGAAGACACGGACAGTGAACAACAAGCTTGGCAAGTTCTTCATTTTGCAAAGCAGCATCATTTAAATTCAGGAAAGTCAAATTTGCACAAGCCGGGTATAGAACTGGGAGATACGGTGCCATAGCTTCATATAATCCAGAGAGCGTGTGTAGAGTCTTGCAGCCACCAAAGGCTCGTTCAAGCTCTGAGTACTGGTGAGCATTAAGCTCTTGCAAAAACGAGCCAGTACCGAGCTCAGTTAACCGAGGAGCACGGACAAGCAGCCTCTGTAACTGATCTAGTGAAATAGTTCTATTAACCTTAAGGACCTTCAGCGAATTGCACCGACTTACAAGCCGCTCAAGAGCATCAAAATCGACATCGCTATTTAGACTCGCGAAGTTCAGCACTTCCAAAGATGTGAAGTTCTCAGGGAAGCAACTCAACCAGTCACCACTAATATCATCAATGCCATTCTCTTGTATATCCAGCACAGTCAAATTCCTGCTTACAAAAAGTAAAATGCAAAATCAGAAGAAATGGGATGAAGACATCAAATATTCCACTCAAAATTTAACTATGGGATTCCAATCAATTTTAAGAACAATTGGCTCTACACAGAAATGTCAAATACAGTACTGGCTTCCCTTGAGCAACCGTGGACCATTAACTGAGTTACCATGTAGCTTACTAAAGCTAGACTGCTAAAAAATCATAATGACTCACGGATTGCACAAAAACAGATTCAAAAACTCAAGAGTTCGATAAAAGGAGCACGCTTTAATGCATACTATGTACTAATTTTTTGCACAAGGACCTTTACTTAAAAGATCATATCCCCCATACACATGTTGATGTTGAAAACCAATGGCAGTAAGACAGCAACTTTACATGTCTTGGAACCATAGACCATTTCCAAAGGAGGTGAGTTCATGTAGATGCAGCTTATGCTTTTGCTTTCAGTCATAGTCATCTTTTACAATCAAATGACCACGCACAAATCTCCCATAATTAGTGTACCCATTAACCACCCAGCATTGCACAAGTTAAACTTGAGAAGAGCTACTCGCGCTTGATTTGCTACTTTATTTCTTACTCTTTTGAATAACAAAGCACAAATCATCAAGATTACAACAAGATCAAACAGTTTCCACTTAAGTGAATCAGTTAAATCTTTTTACTATTGCAATTTATTTAGGAGCTATTTCGGGTCAACAATTTGTTTACTTTTTATTACCACATCATAGGTCTATCCAGTCTTTAAAGGGTTCAAGGAACCAAAACTTATTGTCCTTGACCTTTATGGTGGTTAAGTATTCACACACTAAACAGCCTGTGTATTGAGACAGCTTCTCTCAGTAATTTCCTTGAAGAATTTAATAGGTTTATCAGGAGTTCCTACAAATTAATCCTGTCATAAAGGGGTAATGAAGACATCTAGGGGTAAAGGACAATCGCATGGTGAGATAGAAAGCAAAGTCCTTCCAAATTCATGGCATTAGTTTTCCCTTCTAAAAATGTGAATTCTCAATAATTACAATATGCTCTAGCAGTCATGTGGATTTCCCCAAAAGTCACACAGTAGGCCTTAATATCAATTCACAAGAGTTGAGATCCAAACCAATCACACCCTTCTGATGCATTACCAGTCACCACTATGCCAATACCAATCACAAATGAAGACCTAATCAGCTTGATTCATCCTTTAAGTTCGGGAAATAGACAAAATGGGGAGAATGAAAATCTAAGTGAAAAATTTTGAAATTTTGACATGAAAATTCTTGTGAGGAGGGAGAGGGGGAATTTACAATATGGGCATTCTCTTTCCATTTTTCTCCCTCATAATGCTCCCAAACAGAGCATTTGTTCTTGACATGAAGATCAACCTCTAGCTCTGCTTAAACAGAAATATTTCATGTATACCTTCCCAGGGAAATAAAGATCTGGTTAAAGTTTGATCTATAAGAGACTAGGGTGCAAAGATCTCTAAAATAATTGGTCTTGCGTGACCAATAGCAAAAGTTTTTCCCCATAAACCACATCCCCTTAAGATGACCTCAGTTAATAGGCCACCCATTAAATGCCAAACTGACAGGTCAAACGTCACCTCAGTTTAGGAAATGGGAAAAAAGAATAAAAAAAGAAGGAGCACTTAAAGGTGAACTTTCCCAAATTCAATCGCCAAAAAAAGAAGCACAAACCGCCCTCCCCAGATCGCATCCAGGCAAACAGCACAATGAAACAATCTTCTGATTCAACTAACATATTCAACCCAATGGAAAACAAGAAGAGAAGAATGGCTGCACTACACTTGCTGTCCCGAGCCTTAATTGGATTTCACGAACCAAAGGTGGATATACCTATCACTAGGTCCAGTCCACAGCAAGATATTCATTTAAGCTCAGACAAGGATTTCCTCGGGACAAAATCAAATCGCATTAGGTCGAGTCAGGATCAAATCCGACATGAGGCAATGCAACTATCTATTGCAGTTCGCGATCACTCTACCTCTTATCAACTACAAATCCAGCTAATTTGAACAGAATACAATCCAAACTATACTGAAGACCGAACAATTCGAGCGAAATAGATACGATAAGCGATGACCCCACCTGCAGCGAGCCGCAATGGCCGCAAGACCATTGGTACTGAACCCATCACAGCTCATGAGCGAGAGAGCCCTGAAGTTCGGAAATTTCAGGGCCAGAAACTTCAAGCTCTCGTCCGTCACGGTCATCCTCTTGAGCCGCAGCTCCTCGAGGAAGGGGTACCGATCCGCGAAGACCGTGAGCCACGACCGGATGTCGGCCCCCCAGTTCTGCGGCACCAGGTTGAAGTCCGAGAACCTGGGCTTCCCTTGAGCGTGACGCTGCGGATCTTCGGGAACCGGTTCGCGACGATCTCGGGGGTCACCGAGTAGCAGTTCCCGATGAAGACCCGCGTCCGGGACCACCGCTCGGCGTGGTACCAGGCCTTGGACACGAGAGACGCGGCGCTCCTGTCCTTGTGCGAGGCCAGCAGCGCCAGCACCCGCTCCAACACCTCGTCCGGGAACTCCGCCGCCGCCGCCGCCGCCGACGACGAGGACGACTCTCGCAGCTTCTTCGTCGGATCCATACGGGTCGCGCAACCGGGGAGGAGCGGCCCACGTCAGCCGCAGAGCATCACCGGACGATCCAAAAGACCCGGCCTTTGCCTTTGCCTTTGCCCGGCCGCCGGCGAGGGGGCGAGGGCGAGATCTGGGAGGCGGGAGGCGGAAAAAGGGCGCCGACCCAGTTCGAGAAAGGCGAAAAGCTCGCTGCCCACCTCCCCGTCTCGCTCTCGCGGGGGTCAAAAGAGCGAGCTTTGGAGCGCACGAAGGGCCAAAAGGGGGAGGGAGAGGGAGCAATGCGTCTTATAGAGAGAGAAAGAGAACCCCACGATAATGAATGGCGGAATGATGTTGAATTGAAGAAGGAGAAGATGGAGAAGAGAGAGAGAGAGAGAGAGGAATAAAGAAAAACAGTGGGGATCTATAATTGCGGGATCCCCTGTTGAGCTCGCGCAAAGCTGTAGCTGACGCAGGTAGATGGCAAATTGCACAGGCGCAGAAGAGAGAGAAGGGAGGAGAGAGAAAGGGGGGGGAGGAGAAGAAGAGGAGGGGAGGGGATCGCGTGCCCACCATACCTAACCTCCCCCATGTGCGCCCGGAGGCCCCGCCAATCGCGTCCCGCCACGTGGGATGCCGATTCTCTTTCTCCCCCTGCGCTCCGCGGGCGGTGTCCGGACGATCGGAGCGCATCCGAGCCGTCCGGTACAGGCTGTGGCCGATGACGTGGCGCTCGCCGGGCCGTCCGATCGGGCTTCGGCGATCGGAGGGTGGGGCCGGGGAGATCTCTCGCGGTTGATGAGAAAGATGGAGGTATATCATGAGATTTTTAAGATCAGTTTTCCTTTTTAAATAAGAAAAAAAAAGCATATATACAATATATATATATATATATATATATAAACTTTTTTCTTTTTGGACCAACCAGATGAGTTGAAAAGGGATAAGTGATGCTCCTATGACCATCATCTTTTAGAGAGAATTTTCCTAGGCCAACCATTTTAGAGATTCAAACGCGTTATTCGAATGCTCGCCCTTTGTTTGTTGATTGAATTTATATATATGAAAAGAATAAATCAATTCTCCTTTTTTCTTTTTTCTAATAATTCCAATGATTAGACATGAAAGTCTTGCTATCTAAAGGCATACGAAACATTCAACCCTCTAAACCAATTGAATTGAGACTTTTGAGCGTGTACGGGCTATCCCGATACGAGAATAGTCTATGTACGGTCCTCGAATCGACCGAGAGTGGTCTCCCAACTCCCAAGCTGGAAATTTTCCCAGCACTGGATCGGCTACGTCGAGTCAATATATTCTTATTTAGCGTATTGGTTGCATGAATATATTTCCATTTTCGTGATCATTAGATATTCTTTCCTCCATTTTGATGTCACCACTAGTGATGTAGATAAAATCGAGGCTAGTCCGAAACCAATTATTGAAAAAATTGATTATTTACATTTAGCGAGAATTTGTTTAATGGTTGTGAATTAGAAGCTTAGCGACGAAAAGAAGTAAATAGGACTTGAGTTTAGGGTCATTAAGGCATAATTTTTTATCCATATACTTTGCATGTTTTACGAAAAAGGATTGATTTTAAAATATTTTCATAACTATGATTGCTTATGTCGCTTAAAATAATTGGCCAATGAAAATGTTCTTATCATTAACAATAATCTAAGTCTAAATATTTCTGTAAACAATAAAACATTTTTCATTAATTCACTTTCATGAACAATCGGTTTTAAGAAAAAATTTTCAAATTATTCATTTTTTACGAAAGAAACGGAACCTTAATTCTTATCTATAAAACCCGTATGACAACATATTAACTGTATTCATGAGGTAACATTTGGGAAAATGCAAAATTATAAAACCCATATTGACAACGTATTAACTATATCTACGAGGTCATATTTAGGAGAATATAAAATTATAAAACCCGTTCGGTGAGAGAGGAAAGTAAACATGGGACATTAAAAATTGCCCTGTCGATATTTTGCATCTTGAATTGGATGGAGTTAATAAAAATTCTTAATCGTATCAATTCGACAGGTTTTAAAATTTGATCGGGTTAGAAATCCAATTATTAAAGAGGGGGCCTAATCCAAGCAAGCCTCTAGGGACCAAGACAAAGCGTCTGACTACATCGTCAGAATTTCATCATTGACATTTTTGTTGAATATGAAAATATTTTCTGTAAAATTTATTTTCCTAAATGATCTGAACGTCAAAAATATTTTTTGATCCTATATTTTATTTTCACGAAACACGTGGAGGAGTAAAAGCAAGCTGGCAAATGCCCGCAATCCACGTGCAAACTTCACGTGATGGCCTCCGAGCACGAAGCGATCTCATTAAAGTAAAAGATTAATGCTAAGCCAGTCTTAATTTTTCCTCAATCTCCATAATTTAATATTATAATAATTAAAATCATTAAGATTCGCTTTGAAAATCCCCCCAATAACGCACCCCGAAAAAAAAAAATTTTGAGGATAAAATAAACAAATGGGAGCGATCAATAAGGCAAGCCTCGTGCTTGGGACAACTGGCAATCCATCTTTAGGAGGGCCCCAAAAGTAGAAAATAATAAATAAAAGCTACACCATTTTCTCTCCCGATTGGCCAAAGCATGTCTGATAACCGGTCAATTCTTGATACTTTGTATTATTTTGTTCTTTATAATAAATTAAGAATACAAATTCATTTGAAAAAATCAATTAATTTTTTTATTGCCGATAATAGATTTGAAAAAGAATGAAGAAGTAGACAAAAGTTATTTTATTATTTTCGAGACCAATTCTAAAATCAAACTATTTTCCTTTTTTTTTTTTTTTCTCCTCCAGAGATGAGATTCAGCTTTCTCCCGAAGCCTTGTTGGTGGTTAGGCGAGGCTCCCTCGAGGCGGTGAGTTTGTCTGTTTCTAATTGATCACCAGCCATTGCTGAGGCTTGGCGACTAGCTAGAGGAGGAGGAAGAAGAGAATGAAAAAAGAAGATAAAAAACTCATAAAATTATGTACAAATTAAAATGAATTCTAATCATAACAGAATTTGAAAGTCGTACCAAATGTATTTCCATTCGTTTTCAATTATAGAAACAGTAATTTTGTGCAATTATCAAAACATTCAATACTCAAAAACTCATGTGGGGAATATAATCGAAAAAAAGGTTATTCATGAGCAAAAATTGTTATTAGAAATAAAATGGTTACCGACTATGCCATAGTTCTTTTTAAATCTTTTGGTAATCCTAAAACATCACCAATTCTCTAATTTTTTTCCAAAAACCCAATCATAGGTCAAGACAAGTTGCAATCGATCAATTCTATCGTTTTTATAAAAAAGGAATTCGGGAAAATAAAATCGGATCGAGATGCGCTTGACCACGACATCTATATCGCCTTCTCTCGAGTTCACGCGCATGTCTCGTAAGCGGATCATCGACCGGTCCCGTTTCGAAAAAGAAAAGGAAAAGAAAAAAAATCAGCATCTAAAATATTCCTAGCAATGTCAAATCGTTAACAAACCCCGATCTAATTGGTGCAGCCCTCTCTAATCATGCCCAATGGTGGGTGACGTACGCCATCCCCCTTTCCCAACACCCCAAAAAGGGTCCAAATTTAATTTAACTTTTTTTTTTTTGCTTATAACTAGCAAAAATTGCATATTCAGCAAAGCCCATACTCCCAATGATGATGATGATAATAAAAATAAATTGTTATTTTAATGTTTTGTACGAATATTATTATCATATTGCTAATTATTTAGAATTATCTCCATGGTGCATGTGGGTATTTCTTAACTAAGACAGGACGAAGGTGCCACGTCGATTTCAGAATAAATTATTGGGGCACGCAGCAGGGACAATAAATGAGGGATGATACTTTAAAAATATCTCGAATCGATAGATCCGTAATTTGATTATTGTGTTGCAAAGAATCATGAATCAATACACCTCTTGATAAATTTGTCTTCTATCATCTCTTGCCAAATATCCAAGTCAAATTGTCGATGTAGAAGTACACGTAGTAAAATTCAAAATAAATAGCTCACAAAAAATCTTTTTATAGATAAATGTGTCACAAGTATATCGATTTTAAGTTATTGATTTCACGAAAGTTAATTTCACATACACGCGTCGCGGATTGATCAATTTGAGATTTTTTTACAACATGAAGATAAATTCGGATTGAATCGTCATGATTATATCGATTTGGGATTTTCAATATATAGAAATTTCTTAGTGTGGATTCGAAACATCACGAGATCGTCCACCCAATTAATCGCCGAATACCGAGAATCATGACCTTTGTTGTGACTTTCTGAAGAAGAAAATGTCGCGCGAAATCTAATTGCGTGTGCGATTGATTAGGTGGACGGTCGTGCGATGTTCCGATAGACCTTACACATGTAATGTCATATGTACTGTGAATTCATGTGAGGAAGGAAGGTGGTGGGGATCGCAAATTTCGGGTAAATGTGGGGGCCAAATTTGAATTATTTTTGCGATGTGGGTGGGTGTAAGGGATTCAACGGTGCCAAAAAGGTTAGGTGTGACAGGGAGCACGTGCCCACTTCATGTCCATTTCGCAAATGGGAACGATGTGGTCTTTTTCTCTCCTTTTCTCTCTCTCTCTCTCTTTTTCTTTTTCTTTTTTTAATATTTATTTTTTTTTGTTTTTTTGAATTGAATTTTTGGCCCTCTTTTTCTCTCTCTTTTTCATTCGCTGGACTTCCACGGCAGTTCCATTAATTGGGGTGGTGGTCCAGTCCCCTTTTGGTTTCAGGCCCTAATGCTCATTTAACATCACCATCGTGTTGAAAAATAGATAAAAAATATATATAAATTTTTGATATTTAAAGTAGTGGAGTGATTTAGAAAAAAAGAATAGAAAAAAAGAATTAATATCATGAAAAAAATCTAAACTAGTATACTTATGATAAATTTATTTAGAACTAACTTTTTGACTACAAAAATCCAACACTAATATACTTTTACGACGAATTATCATTTGTTAGTTTTATTAAATTTGATTAATAACGTGAAAAGTCACAAATTGATATACCTCAACAAAGAAAGTAAAATCTCAAACTAAGATACCCGTCAATTTCGCATGTTATCCGATTCAATAATTCCACGGTAAAATGTAATGAAAACTAATTGAAGATGAATTTGTCACATGTACATCGATCATTAGATTGAAACTCAAAAAATTAATTCAAGATAAATTTATCACAAATGTATCTATTTGAATTTTTTTTTTTTTTTTGTGGTATTAACCCTTCAAAAAATTGTCATAAACTTTGTGCTCTTTGTGGCGCATGGGAGTTAAACCCCACGCATAAAAAGATGTGGAGTCCTTCCCATGAGAATGGTAACTACTAGGACAACCTAAATTATATTTAAAAGTTCTCATGACTTATATTTAAAGTTAGAGATGTTTTATGATTTCATAATCTATTTATGGGGAAACATAAGTTACTCGATAAAAGCCACAACTAACAAACCCAGATCATGGACATTAAGATTTATGCCGTCTACATAGGTTAGTTCTTCCAATTTCATGCCCGAGAAAACTAACCATATCCATGGCAAATGTGAGATTTGGTGAAGTCACTGCAAATTGTTCCAAAATTTTAAACTATTAGATGAAGATATTTAATATTTATATATTCCGACACTTCCTCTTACACTTAATTTGGTCTTTTTGCCTAGCATTAAGTGTGAAAATATTTAATTTGAGAGTTAAATGAGGTCTCAAAAGATTTTAATAACGAACGAATCATCGCCCCAATCGATCTTAATGCGCATCAATTCTTGACTCGCGCAAGTAGGTAGTAAATGATCAAATTTTCATTATAATCACGTGTGTGGGAAAGAAGTAGAAACATCATTCGATAATGAAAATCGAGATCGGAGCGGGCATATTAAGAACATGTCGTGGTAGGATTGATTAGTTCTCGATTCGGTCCGATTCCCAAATTCCAAGATTGGGAATTGACCGATCAATCCGATTTGGTTTGGTTTGGTGAAATTGATGAATTTGCTGTTTTGGGCCAAAAATAAAATGAAAAATGAGAGGAATTAGGAGGAATTATAGTTCGTTTCTTAAGAAATTTAAAAATATGTATTATATAAAATTAACCAGTTTGGTTTCTTACCTTTTACCAAAAAAAAAAAAAAAAAAAAAAAAAGTTTGGTCCGATCGGTCCGATTCCTACATTAGAACCGGGAATCGAATTGATTGACCACTGGTTCCAAAAGTGAGAACTAGGAATCGGACCGTTCTCTTTGGGAACTGCCAAAAATAGGCTATTTGGTCCGGGCGGTTCCGATTGCACACCTACGTTGTGGGATCATTCTAAGGACACCCTTTTCCCACGAAATTGCAAAGAAAATGCGGATGTTGTCATGTGTCCCATGAGAAAGGAAGCTGTCTTTTTTTTTTTTTTTTTTTGGTCAGAAGAGAGAAGAGAGGTCTCTTCTTTGACAAACCCTTCTTTTCAGCGCTTTGTCCCGGAGAGAACAAGATAAGGAGGGGGAAAGGCAAGATTTCATATCACTTCGCGATGCCCGGGAAGGGAAGTGGGGAGGGTGGGGGCGGGCCCCACCTCCCCCTTATCCCAAGCGACCTCGGCTTGTCGGGTAGCGAGAGAGAGCGTCCCGACGCCCGCGAGGGACCCGGCCCACGAGCCCGGGTCGATCTCCGGCCTCCACGTGTCGACGACCCAGTCGAGACCCTCGCGAGGATAAGCCCAGGACCCGATCCTTGCGGAGACAGAACAGCTTCCCTCTGTCTAATGGGCGACACTGTTTTTGGTTGGGGGAAGGGTTGAAGAAAAAGAAGAGGGAATGGGGGGCGACATCTCGTCGACCTCCTTGTCGCCTGCATTATCGATTGTTGGGTTTTCTCACGGCTCCTTGTCTCCACCCCGGCATGTCGGCCGAGAGCGACGGCGCGAGCCGGGCCAAACCCGTGATATCGGGAAGTATGATTTGAACGCGCAATCACTGAGTCGACGGTGCTTGTTGATTTGCTATTGAGGTCGGTCATCGACTTGTCCTTGCCGGCTTACTGGCTCCTAGGACTGCGACCGTGAGACCTTTCCCTAGAAAGTGTAGTTCATTATTTTCGGCATCATTTGAAATGATGGAATCTCATGATGCATTGAGATATCTCGCAGGATGCCGTCTTTAACATTCTTACCCTTGCCGGCACCCAGAAAAGGAAAAAAACAGGCCAAGCAGGAGCCCGCTAAAAAGCCCAGTCATTCTCATCTTCTAGCGAGGCCTGGGTCGGCCCGGCCCAGCAATCTAGTTCGTTCGGTCTTATCTATAAGGCCTCGACAGCGCAATCGCCAGCTGAAATGAAGTGAGCTCACATGTATCGCCACATCCGAAGAGCCTCTTCTCCTCTAGGAACTCGCGATAGTTCTCGAAACATAGATGCCTCGATGACAAAAAGGTCTAGGCACAGCTCGAATCCTGACCGGGCCTATTGCTCCCCTGGTCGAGTTCATCGGATGGTGATTGAGCGCCAAATGGTGACGGTTTTGTGAGCGTCGCGATGCGGGCTTTACCCGGGATGGAGGCGTCGGTCACTCGACTTGGGCCGTGCTATTTGCGTGCAATCTCGAGCCTAACTTAAATAATTTCTTATCAGAGTGCAGGACTGCTCAAAGACGAGCACTACGTTGTTATCTCGATCATATCTTTTCCAATTGAATCAAAATGCTAATCCTCTTACCTTTCTATCATTGGAAAGGGGGATTTCTCCTTGCCGGAGAAATGTCGATCTCCATCATGTTCTCCCAGCAGAACCGCCGCCTTTCCGGCGATCCCGGGTCGCCACCAGTTGCCAGAAATTTGCGTTGCCAACGAATCTTCTGAATCTGCATTTCCGCCCCTCGTCCAATTACGGATCTTGAGCCGACCCATTTGTCCTGCTCGGCCTCCGGAGCCGGTCCGATATGCATCAGGCGGGCGAGTGCTGTAACCACACTGACGATCAGAGCAGGGGCGAGAGGAAGACTCTCAAGAAGATGCGAGGAGAGAGCATAGAGCGCAAGCGTGATCCAGAACGGAGGGTGCGAGGAGAGAGCCGGCGATTGCGCAGTCCATGCTTCGACGCGCAACTCCGCAATCCTGGCGGCGAAGGAGGGTGCTACGGAGTTCGATTCTCGACGGCTTCTTCTTCCAAAGTTTTCTCGAGAAAATGAGGACGAATGTAAGAAGAAAGGGTACGGAGCCAAAGCGGACCTGCATGGACGTCGGACCGCTGATTAGCAGAAACTTTTTGTAGCCGAAGACTTAAAGCAATATGACCTTTGGTTTCAAGAATATATTGGCGTTTGTGGTCCCGAATTCGATTCCCTGCACCTCCATTTCACTCGTTAATGAATTTCCTTCAACATTTCATCACCTACGGGTCACGTATGTCGAGATTCGAGTTTAATATTTTGATCCAATCAGGCCTACACATAAGGGCGAGTATTAATATGTAGAAATCGAATTATGCCCCGTAACTTGATAAGTGGAAAATTGTCCAAAAAGTTATAAATCCATTTCACTTTTGTCAATTGGGTTTTAAACTTTTAATTGTGTCATTTAAGTCTTAAATCTTTTCATGTTTTGCCAACTGAGTCCATTTGAAAATATTGGTTGGAAGTTGCTAAATGTTGGCCATCATATATCTTGACTAGTATTGATGGGGATAATTTTTAATAATATATATTTCTTTTTATCATTTCCTTTCTTTTTAACAAATTTGGCCAGCAAAGGCCGCCAGGTGAGGGCCATGACACCCTCACCTATGGGCGGGGATGATTGGCTTATGACCTCGGCGGCTCAAGTTTATAATTAAAAAAAACAAAGAATAGAAAAGAAAAGGAAAAAATAATAAAAAGGAAAACAAAGAATAGAAAAGGAAAGGAAAAAATATTAAAAAATAAAAAAAATTATTTGCAATATTGACATTGGCTGTATTACATAGGAATGCCATCGTTCAAATAGTGATTTCTCACCAAAATTACTTAAATGGATTCAATCGGCAAAAAATGAAAACAATTACGACTCAATTGACAAAATTTTAAGATTTATGACCGAATTGACAAAAATGTAATAGATTTAAAATTTCATGGCCAATTTTTCCTTAATTGCTTACATTTTTATAACGAATGGTCCCATATAGTTTTCCGAGTTTTTCTCGAGCATGTTTTTTGGCTGAAAATATTCAATAATCGGGAACATCCCACGTTGCATGTCCGAGGTTGTGGTGACTGCACCAGACCTCTACGCCTGAAACATTCAATTTTGACATAATTGAAGCTCAACTTACATAATTCAAAATTTTCTACGACCAGCTCAACGTTGTACTAGGGACATGGAAGCTCAATGTTGTATTAGGGATATGGAAGGTGTTCATGTTTTTCTGTCCGTCTCCACATGCATGTGGATCTCGAGATTACCATAAACGAGACCGAATTGTCTCTTGCATTTTCCTTAAAAAAAAAGAAGAAAGTAAATAATAAAGAGAAAATTGGATGGAATATGTTTGTGAAATGTTTGCTAATTTTTTTTTTTTTTTTTTTTGAGAAAATTGCATAAGCATTAATTATTCGTTCTTGGGAGGAACGCAGTCTCTTCTCTGAAGCTGCCTTTTTGCTTTGTTTTTACCAAATCTTACCCTAGGTTTCTGTGGTCGTCAAGCAAACGTGACTGCTGACTGGACTGCTAGGGCCCATGGCTCAGGTTCTTCTAGACGCCTTTGGACTGTATTTCCACCTCATCTTTTAGATTTGGTGTTTGCGGATGCAATAGCTGCAGGGTGTATTTCCTTTGCTCGTGCAATATAAGTGTTCCGGCTTTTATGTCAAAAAAAAAAAACTTAATCAAGATGTAAATTGTTCTAGAACCTTAAGTCATCAAATAAAATATCGTTTCATATTTAATTACTCTAACATAAATTATTAATTTTAGTGGTATTCACTTGGATGGTCTTACATTAATTGCCATTCCCATCAAGAAAAAAGCAAATAGTTATCCCAACCGTGCTGACATTTTGACCGCTCTCTTTTTCTTCCTCCAGATCTTCTTTGCCTTTTGCGCTATAAAACAACATGGATGGTCAGAATCCATCAATTTGAGGCTATCATTCCAGTCTGATTAGGCTAAGTCATTTACGTTGACATTGGATGTGACGTGAGAGAATTTGCTCCTTTTTTTTTTTTTTTTTTTTTTTGGTCAGGAAGGAGCTAACATTAGTAAAATATAGAATTACAGCCAGTACCAAGAGCATCCGCACAAAGTAAGTTTAAAAGTGGCGAAGGAGGAAACAAGACCCAATTGGAAAGCAAAGAAGACCGCGAATGGGCCTTGCAAGCCCGGTCAAGAACTCTGTTCGCCTCCCTTCTGCAGAATGCTAGGGTTGCTTGAGTGAAGAGAGAGAACAAAAACGCCGCCTCGAGACGACAAAGCACGATCCGGCCAAGGGGGGCTCTGATTGATTGATCATCCGGACGAGAGAGGAGCAATCCGACTCCACGAGAATCGGGGCATGACGGAAACCCCGGTCAAGGAGATGACGAAGAGCAAAGGTGAGGGCTTGGATCTCGGCTTGCAACGCGGACGAAGCCTCCACCATTTTTGTGAAACCATTGGTGAGTCTCCCTGTACTATCCCTGCAAATACAAGCAATAGAGCTTATCCTGTTGCTAGATCTATAGGAACCGTCGATATTAATCTTCAGAACACCTGGATTGGGGGGAGTCCAAAACAGATCCCGATTTTTAATTGCTGCTTTTTTGATTGAAGAACTAGGGTTCATACGCATATCCACTTGGTGTTGGGCAAGAGCAGAATCAAGGACTTGGTAAGGATCCAGCGCTTTCCCACGGAATAGAAACTCATTATGAGCTCGCCAGATGTGCCATAACACCGTTGAGATAAGCCCTAACCAAGGCAAGGCAGTCTGCTTCCCCATCACCTGAACAACCCACGAATCCAGTCGCCGAAGGTAAGATGGAGAGATAACAATATTGAGCTGAGGATTGGCCCAAATCTGTTGAGTCCACGGACATAGTAGAAAAAGATGCTCCACTGTTTCTGGTATGTTTCTATTGCAACTAGCACAACACGTATTAATTGTTATATGCCTTCGATACAGGTTGTCCCTAGTTGCAATGGAATTAGTACATACTGCCCAAAGGAAGGAACGAACTTTGGGGGCGGTTGGCATCTTCCACACAGCTCGCCAGAACCAGGTAGGAATACTGTACGACGTTGATGCATAAGTAGATGCCCTGTTTTCTGTTGAATGCTGTAATAGATAATAGGTCGACTTCACTGTAAACTCCCCTGTTTTTGTGGCAGTCCATATCAACTTATCCTGAGTAAAATTCGCTCTGATCTGCTTGTCTGTGATCTGTTTGATGGTTGATTCATCATAAAAACGCTGAAGTACATCAATTTTCCAAGAATTAGTAGATTGATCAATAAGATCAGCTACTAATTGAGGTTCATCACGGGCCCTGGGTCCTCCAAGGATTCCCATGGGTAGCCAATGATCCTCCCTGATACTAATAGATGTTCCATTTCCCACAGACCAGCGCAGACCTTTACTAATAGCATCCCTACCTTGGAGAAGGCTTTGCCAACCCAAGGAAGGGCGGGCGCCTCTCAAAGCATTTAGAAAAGAAGATGAAGGGAAGTATAGGCCCTTAAAAAGTTTTCCCCACAAAGAAACATGGTGCTGTAGGAGTCGCCATGCTTGCTTACCAAGCATGGCATTATTGAATTGAATCAAGTCCCGAAAGCCTAGACCCCTAGCATCCTTCCTGGTCTGCAACACTGTCCACTTCTGCCGATGAATACCAGATTTGCTCGTGTCATTACTCCACCAGAAATGTGCCATTCTCCGTTCAATCTTCTTGCACAGAGAAATAGGAAGTTTAAAAACACTCATAGCATATTGAGGTATAGCTTGAATGACAGCCTTTAGCATAACCTCCTTTCCACCTCTCGACATCAATCTTTCCTTCCAACCTTCGAGCTTGGACTGCACCCGAGTCATAATCCAGGAATACAAATCCCTTCTTGATCTCCCCCAATCCGTAGGAAGACCTAAATATCGACTACTTCGATGAAGAATAGGGACACGCAATTCTCGGCTAAATTCTCTTGTAAAACCATAGGGCGTAAAGGGCCGAAAAACACTCCTGATTTGTTGCGATTAATATCCTGACCAGAGGCTAGGCAATACCGGCTTAAAAGGTTGGTAAGATTTTGACACTCCAATAAAGTTCCATCTAGAAAAAACACGGCATCATCAGCGAAAAAAAGATGCGAAAGAGTAGGACATCTCCTATGAAATTTAACACCTTTAAGACAGCCCATACTCATGGCATGTTGTATAAGATAAGACAGAAGGTTGGCCACAAGAATAAATAGATAAGGAGATAAGGGGTCACCTTGTTGGAGGCCTCTTGAAGGAACAAATTCAAGTGAAAACTCCCCATTCAGCTTCACTTTAAAAGATGTAGTGGATACACAATTCATAATCAGATTAACCCAGTGTGGATGAAAGCCCGGTTTGGTCATATAATCCCTTAGGAAGTCCCACTCTACACGGTCATAAGCCTTACGTATGTCTAATTTGAGCACTGCTTGAAAATGCCGCTTTCTTTTTCGAGTCCTGAGTTGATGAATTACTTCCTGAACCACTAAAAAGTTGTCCTGAATCGACGACCGCCGATGAAAGCACTCTGTTCCTCCGAAATTAACTCTGGCAGCAGGGGTTTGAGACGATTTGCAAGCACCTTAGAAACAATTTTATAGGCAAAGTTACATAAGCTGATTGGACGAAAGTTATCTAGGCCCTCGGGGTTGGGAATTTTGGGAATTAAGGTGATGGCTGTACAGTTTAAACCAGTGGGAAGGGAACTCGAGTGAAAAAAATTTCTTACTGTTTTAACAACATCCTCCTGAATAATGTCCCAAAAAGTCTGGTAAAACAAACCATTTAAACCATCGGGACCTGGGGCCTTAGAGGCTCCCAATTGAAAAACTGCTTCTCTAACTTCCTTATAGGTTACTTGACTTAAAAGAGACCAGTCATTCTCATCTTCCAGCAAGGCATGAGTTGGCCCGGCCCAGCAATCTAGTTCGTTTGGTCTTATTATCTATAAGGCCTCAACAGCGCAATCGCCGGCTGAAATGAAGTGGGCTCACATGTATCGCTGCATCCGAAGAGCCTCTCCTCCTCTAGGAACTCGTGTCGGGGCTCGAAACATAGATGCGTCGATGAGAAGAGGTCTAGGCACCGCTTGAATCCCGACCGGGCCTATTGCCCCCGGTCGACTTCATCGGATGGTGATTAAGCGCCGAATGGTGACGGTTTTGTGAGCGTCGCGATGCGGGCTTCCCCGGGATGGAGGCGTCGGTCACTCGACTTGGGCCGTGCTATTTGCGTGCAATCTTGAGCCTAAGTTGAATAATTTCCTATCAGAGTGCAGCACTGCTCAAAGACGAGCACTACGTTGTTATCTCGATCATACGTTTTCCAATTGAATCGGAATGCTAATCATTCTTACCTTTCTATCATTGGAAAGGGGGATTTTTCCTTGCCGGAGAAACGTCGATCTCAATCATGTTCTCCCACCAGAACCGCCGCCTTTCCGGCAATCCCGGGTCGCCACCAGTTGCCGGAAATTTGCCTTGCCAACGAATCTTCTGAAACTGCATTTCCGACCCTCGTCCAGTTACGGATCTTGAGCCGACCCGTTTGACCTGCTCGGCCTCCGGAGCCGCTCCGATATGCATCAGGCGGGCGAGTGCTGTAACTACACTGACGATCAGAGCAGGGGCGAGAGGAAGACTCTCAAGAAGATGCGAGGGAAGTAGATGAGGAGGAGAGCATAGAGCGCAAGCGTGATCCAGAACGGAGGGTGCGAGGAGAGAGCCGGCGATTGCGCAGTCCATGCTTCGACGCGCAACTTCGCAATCCTGATGGCGAAGGAGGGTGCTACGTAGTTCGATTCTCGACGGCTTCCAGTTTCCTTCAATGGAAGAAAGAGTTTTCTCGGGAAAATGAGGTTGAATATAAGAAGAAAGGGGACGGAGCCAAAGCGGACATGCATGGACGTCGGACCGCTGATAGCAGAAACTTTTTGTAGCCGAAGACTTAAGCAATATGACCTTTGGTTTCAAGAATATATTGGCGTTTGTGGTCCCGAATTCGATTCCCTGCACCTCCATTTCACTCGTTAATGAATTTCCTTCAACATTTCATCACCTACGGGTCACGTATGTCGAGATTCGAGTTTATTATTTTGATCCAATCAAGCCTACACATAAGGGTGAGTATTGATATGTAGAAATCGAATTATACGCTGTAACTTAATTTGTGAAAAATTGTCCAAAAAGTTTTACCTTTGTTAATTTGGTTCTAAACTTTTTAATTGTGTCGTTTGAGTCTTTAATCTTTTTACGTTTTGTCAATTGAGTCCATTCGAGAATGTTGATTGGAAGTTGCTAAACGCTGGCCATCATACGTTGCGGCTAGATCTTGCGACAATTTTTAATAATATATAATTCTTTTTATCATTTCCTTGTTTTATAACAAACTTTGGCCAACAAGGGCCGCCAGGTGAGGGCCAACACCGTCGCCTATTGGTTAGTGAGGGCTGTGACACTCTCACTTGTGGGCGGTGATGATTGGCTTCTAACCTTGGCAGCTTGAGTTTATAAAGGAAAACAAAGAATAAAAAAGAAAATGAAAAAATAATAAAAAAGAAAACAAAGATAGAAAAGGAAACAAAAAAAATATTAAAAAATAAAAAAAGTATTTATAATATTGACATCGACTGTATTACATACGAATGTCATCGTTTATGATAGCGATTTCTAAAATGGATTCAATCAGCAAAAAAGGAAAACGATTATGACTCGGTTGGCAAAATTTTAAGATTTATGACTGAATTGATAAAAATGTAATAGATTTAAAATTTCATAGCCAATTTTTTCCTTAATTGCTTACATTTTTCTAACGATTGGTCCCATATAATTTTCCGAGTTTTTCTCGAGCATGTTTTTGAGCTGAAAATACTCAATAATCGGAACATCCCACGTTGCATGTCCGAGGTTGTGGTGACTGCACCAGACCTTTACGCCCGAAACATTCAATTTTGACATAATTGAAGCTCAACTTACATAATTCAAAATTTTCTACGACCAGCTCAACGTTGTACTAGGGACATGGAAGCTCAATGTTGTATTAGGGATATGGAAGGCGTTCATGTTTTTTGTCCATCTCCACATGCATGTGGATCCGAGATTACCATAAACGAGACCAAATTGTCTTTTGCATTTTCCTTTAAAGAAAAAGAAGAAAGTAAATAATAAAGAGAAAATTGGATGGAATATGTTTGCTAATTTTTTTTTTTTTTTTGAGAAAATTGCATAAGCATGATATATTAACTTAATCAAGATGTAAATTGTTCTAGAACCTTAAAGTCATCAAATAAAGTATCGTTTCATATTTAATTACTCTAACATAAATTATTAATTTTAGTGGCATTCACTTGGATGGTCTTACATTAATTGCCATTCCCATCAAGAAAAAAGCAAATAGTTATCCCAACCGTGCTGACATTTTGACCGGCCTCTTCTTCTTCCTCCAAATCTTCTTTGCCTTTTGCGCTATAAAACAACACGGATGGTCAGAATCCATCAATTCGAGGCTATCATTCCAGTCTGATTAGGGTAAGTCATTTACGTTGACATTGCATGTGACGTGAGAGAATTTGCTCCTTCAAGGGCAAATAATTTGATGATTTAGTTCATTCGTCTGGGTTTTAATTCACATTTTATTTGTTAGCGCTTTTCATAATTTATAGCAAGATGGGTTTTTTCACTATAATATTTTAACAACTCAAATCGAGAGTGATCGATTTTATGATGAGTGTGTTCTAGATCAAGAACTTGAAATCTACCCCTTCAAAGTTGGTCCATAGTGTATAGAATTGAGAACCAAATTGATTAACCCACCTTGAACATGACTTGGAACCAAACTCCCTGTTTCCAAGGTAGACCCAAACATTGGCCTTCCTTCTTTCTTTCTTCTTTGTTTTCATACTACAAAGACATGGAAGACCTACAATCTTGACAGTTTCGACGTATCATGTTGACCTAAATGAAAAGTGACTGTTTAAGGGACTTAATTTAAGATTTGTCTTGAATCGCTTGAAATTAATTCGTGATATAAAATCGGGAATTGGATTGGTCAAGACCGAATCTTGAAGTTTTTTTATCTAGGAAATGAATCGATCCCTATATAAAACTGGCCTATGATAGGGGTATGCAGCAAAAGTGGGAATTACCCGAAACCAAACCGGATTGGAATTGGTGGTCCTCGATTTCAATGTACTGGAATTGGTAGGTACTGGTTTTGTTCCAATTCCAAGTGTGGAATTGTCCATTCGAATTGGATTAATAATATATATGTAACTTTTAAGAAAAATCTATGACAATTTTTTTTTAAGGAAAATAAAAACCCTAAAATCTCTAATTTAAGGTTCAACACCGATTGATTGAGTACTCATCTTGTCTCACTCTCACCTCATTTGACTTGTCTCTCAAGCTCAGCATTCCTCAATTTATGGCCTTGACTCTCAACGTTCAATATGAACCCAATCTTTTTACTAACATTTTCTTTGTTTTTACCTTTACTTAGGATTGTTGGAAAACATTGCTTTGAGTGTGTGATATTCGGCGGGACTGATTACATGGATTTACCTAGGAATTAGACTGGATTTATGGAACCAACAGGTAGTTCTAATGTTTCAAAACCGTTTCTTGGTGATAGTTCTTGTTTCCAATATAAGAATCGTCCATTCGGATCATATTAACTCTTAGCTTAAAATAAGTTGGGTGAAGTCAGTTTCATGTTAGTTCTGGAGCCGAAGTGGCCTGGTCGCTGGCCCCTACCTCAACCATCTCACGTCAAATCAGAATTTTCAAGATCAGCCCACTTGGCAACGAGCTTTGGTCACCAACTTTTGCTTAGCCAGTCAAGGTTCTAAATGATCAACAAGAGATCGAGTAGCTCAACCAACATCATGGATCATCCTCTCCTCTCCTTGGTCCACATTCACAACATCTAAAGATGATCTTAATCACAACAAACGTTCATAGTTCCACAGGAATCCAAAAATTGCTCCAAACTTCCTCTGGAAAAAAAAAAAAAAAAAACGTGCAAAAAAACAAAATAAGGTTATGATAAAGTTGCTTCCACTACGATCCCCCAAGAAAAAGCTTCCGCAGCACGCTTCAATAATTGAGAGTTCACAAAGGATGCCGAAAGGATGTCGGCCCTCAATTTCCTCCATCTCCATGGTCAAAGTCAGCACCTCATGAAAATTTAGGGAAAAAAATGTAAAATGAAAAGTGAAAAGAAAAAATTCGTGCTATTGGCTTTCACAGCACGGCATTCGACGAGTCAAAGGGTCCCCTCCCCCGCGTTGGTCCAACGTAGGGAGGAAGCTTCTCATGGCAAAAAAAGGCAAATGGCCCCGCCCCCACCTTGTCTTTCCTGGAAACGTGTCGTGCCGATCGGCCGCCAGCCAAGTTGGAATTGAAATCTGGCGAACGGCGATTGCGTCCGACCCCCAGAAACCGCCACCGCCCCGCCCGCCAACGCTGTCCAGCTTCGAAACCCACCCATCCATCCTCCTTCCTCATCATCGACAACTCATCCTCCATTGTCGTCGGGTCGGCGTAATTCGCAACGCCGCGCAAAACCGAACGATGCAATTTGAGGCGAATCGATCCCATCCACACGCTTATCGGACGTGGTGATGTTGTGTATAAATTCGATCCGCTTGGTCCATCTGAGGACGTTTTGCCCACCACCGAAGAAAGCGAGGATTCACCTGCAGTGCCCTTGTGGACATGATCAGTTTGCACGCTTAATTATCTCAAACACTGCTAAATTTATGAAATGAGTAGGTCGGGTTAAGTTTTGAGTCGGATAAAAAATGAATCGACCAAAAAAATCCATTTTAGTTGTTTTGGCTTGTTTATGTGCAATACAAACTGTAAATCCATTTATAATCCATTTAACACCGACACTATATGCAAATCAAACTTAATAAAATTAGCTACTTATGACCCATTTAGCATTTAATGGGTCAATTACACATGCTTAATGGGTCTAGACACTGTGTGCTAATTCGGGTTTCGATGAAATCCATCTCGGTAGGGCATTTCCGCGTATAACGCTTTTACATTTTCCACTCTTTTTTTCTTTCATCGCCAAAGCATGGTGGGAGTAAAGACACAAAAATGCCAAATCGTGGAGAGTGACGCGCGATGGTCATCCTCCACGTCGACCAAGAAATTCTCTCTCTCTCTCTCTCTCTCTATCTATCAATCTCTCTTAATTTTGCAAGCTTATCGCTAAATCTCCGATTAATAAAGGGACAAAAATGGGATTTCACGTTGGGGGGGGTTTACTTAGCCAACTTATCTTCGCCTGCGTACGTACGACGAACGACGCACTTCCCGAGGCACCCCCGCCACGTCACCCCCGCACGCCCACCAACGCCCGATCCGATCTCCGGCCGTCCTCGAAGCATCCGATGTTCCGACCGTCCTCGAAGCATCCGATGTTTTTAACCACCCCCGAAACGAAAAAGAAAAAAGCCGTGTCCAGCAAGCCGACCCGACCGACTACCCCCAGCCGACTCGGCCCGCCCACCTCGCCACGTCATCCCCCCACCATCTCGCCCCGGTCACCCCATCCATCCCCGCCCCGCCACGTGTCCCCCTTCCCCTCCAACGGCTAGTTCAATTTAACCGCCAACGCGGATAGGAACGAAGGAAGAATTGATTTCTTTTCTTTCTCTTTTTTTTTTTTTAAAGAAAATCTTAATATCCCCCTCTCGCACATGCGCGAGAATTCCAGTACCTTCGCGTGAAGTAATTAATCGGAGACCGCGTCAGATATTTTCCCTCTCCCTCTCTCTCGCCTCCTTTTTCAAAATGTCCCCTTTTTTTCGACCTTTTTTTTTTTCCCACTTTTCATTCGCATTTCTTTAGTTGGAAAAAATGAAAAATTAAATTAAATTGAATTATGCGTCCGTCCTTTTAACGGCTATATAAATAAGAAGCGTACCCGTCCCTGGCTTCTTGACGCAAAGCGTGAAGAGGAAGCGAAACCACACACGCACGCACGCTCGCACTAGCACGAATCGATCGAATCTCGAGAGAATCTAGGACTCGTCGAATCCGACCCAGGTTCGTGTCTTCAGCTCTCTCCCTCTGTTCCTCCAATCTCCCCGACGAATTCGTCGCCCAATGGTGGTTTTCACGCGTGGTTTGCACGCTGAGTTCGTTTCCTGTTCGTGGGTGTCAGTGAGACTTTTGACTGACTCTGGTTTTGCTTTTGGTTTCTGCAGAGGGAGTGCGAAAGGAAATGGCATTGTGTGGGGATGATGCGGTGGTGTCGGGGTTGAAGAAGGGATGCTGCGGAGCTTGGGGAGAGGCGAGGGATGTGGGGGAGCAGGGGTTGGCCGGGTTCGGGGTCGTGAAGTGCACGCGCGGCCTCGGGAGGAAGAGGGTCGGGATCTCGGAGGGCCCCGAGGCGCCGCGGCGGCGTGGCGGGACGAGGCGGCGGAGTTCAGAGCTCCGCTGAAGAGGCAGTGCAGCGCGAGGCTGTTGCTCGACGGCTCGGAGGAGAAGGCCGGCCTCGAGGCCTTGCCGCAGGACGTTCTGGTGAGTGGCTTCAATATCAATGTGCGGTTTAGATTGTGATATGGCATGGTTCTTGTTGTGGGTTCTGTTGATTGAGCATTTGGGTTTTGGCAGATTCGGATACTCTGTCGCGTCGAGCACGGCGATTTGAAGCAGCTAGTTCGCGTGTCCAAGACAATCAAAGAAGCTGTAAGTTCATCATCTGTGATTAGTGCTGCAGTTTTCTATTGCTTAATTTGTTTCCCTTGGGGGGCGGCGGCTGATTCATTTCTTCCTGCGTCGCAGACTGTCGTGGCGAAGCAGTGGCATTTCGCGTACAAGACGCCCACGAAGATCCGGGCGTTCAGGAACTCGATCGATTTGCAGAACCCAAGCGACTGCGAGGAGATTGAGGCCCCGAACGCCCCGTTGAGGACTTTCAGGTCGCGGATTAGCCGGAAGAAGCTGGCAGATGTCACGGCGGTGCTGTTCGCCTCGCCCGATGAAGGGCAGTGGACCAGGAGAGGAGGTTTGTTCATGGAAACTTGAGATATGAAGTGAACCAGCTTAGTGCTCCGGATCCGGGTTCTGTAGAGTGTAGATAAGTTTCTTGCTGTAGATTGGTTGACACGGATTAGGCAAGGAGAGAGAGAGAGAGGGACGATGAATAGGGTTATGATGTACATGTAGAAAGAATCATTGAGCCACGGTTTCTTCAAATGTTTCATTGAAGAATGTATTGGGTTCAGAAGTTTATTTTTCTTGTGTGTACATTGTAAAGAGAGAGATTTTTAGGTGACTCCGGAGTTGTTTGAAGGGCTATCCTGTGGCCCTTCCCATACTGATAAAAACCATGAGAGAAGGGGAGGGCACGGTTAATCCTGCAAACTCTCCTTGTTCTGTGTAATAAAACTCAGAAATGATATATTTGCTTCTGTTCTGTTCTGTTCTTGGTTTCATCTGCTCTCGCGTGTTTTCATTTTGAAATTCGTGGCCCGACTTGCGCCGCCGTCTCTTTCGTATGCTTTTGAATATTCAACTTTGAATCTTTTGAGGATTTGCATTGACATCACCAAGGTTTTTGGAGAGGTATTAATTCGGCACGACCTTGGTCGACATTCCTGAAAGGTTCACTTTTTGGGTGCTTTTATGTCTCGACATGATCGTCAACCAAATGGTGGATTGAACGATTTGGTTATTACATTTGATACTTCGTGAGTAGCCGGTGAGCAAGCATGTACTATTTTGAGATTACCTAAATTCCCCAATCTCATCCACCTAAAAATGGAGAGCATTGCACTTCTTGGGTGTGAATCATAGTCCTGTTTATCTGAATATAAGACGAAGATTGATGCAATTCTCGGCAATAATGCTCGAGTCACGCTAATGTAATTTACAGGAACAACCTGATAAAAAGCACATCTTGTAATTGCGGATTGTAAAAGATCATGCAGCATCACCTGAAATTATTAAGCGGGTTGGCAAAATCCAGTTCATTGCAACAAGAAAATAAGAAAAAAAGGGTTGGTGATACAGATGTTGTTACTTCTTTCTCCTGCTTGATTGCCAGACTATTGCTGAAGACGAATAAATGATTAAATCAGTCTCAGAAGCTCTGTAAAACTCGAAACTAGTGAAGTTTGCTTCCCTGAATTGAGAGTATGAGAGTCGAAATGCTCTCTTTGAAGAGCAAAAGCACACCCAAACCGCGTTATGCCTGCCAAATTTTCTGATGCGTTGGATGGGCTGTGTCGTCCTTGCAGTCGTTAGAAAACGTCACTCTCACTCTCGGAGAAGACTGCCACAGGAAGTACTTTAGATGCCTCTCTATATAATCTGAATGACATTTCGGATAAAGCCGATTCCTTGCACTAACGAGGGCAAGAGTGTCCAAATTGATCGCCTTGAGCAGAAAAAACTTGACCAGTTCATGTTCATGTTCCTGGAACCTGAAGCCTTTCACTTTGACAAACTTGAGGCAGCAGAGAAAGCGGAAGGACTCGAGCTCTTGCTTCTGATGCAGTTCGCAGTAATTGCTCCCTTCAAATGAGTAGTCATTAAGCTGCAAAGATCAAAGCAAAGCCGTAGGCATTGAAAACAAAATCTCCAGTAGTCTTACTTAATTGAGTAGCTCAGCAACATTTCCATGAAGGAAAATCCAAGTTAATGAGCTTACATCGATGAATACTCTCTCGATCACTGGGCAATTACTGAGAAAGGCGGCAATATCATAAGTATTGCAATAGACTCCGCCTTGCATGATTAGTTGGAATTCCTTTAGATTGCGATACCAAAATTGCAGTCCATGCATGTTTTGCTTTAAATCTTCGTAATTTGGAGTTATGCCCTGCATCCAGACATTATGGTCATTTAATAACTGCGATAAGAAGTCCATATCCTACTGAATTAGACAATGTTTCTGAAAGAAGGCAACTTATCGGAATGTGAGGTACCTCGAGAAAGATGCTGTTCACTGTGAGAACGCTAACGTGAGCGAGATCGTGCAAAATCTTCCGGACGAAAGAATGTCTCATGAAACCTTTTGTGGGAACGAAATTCAGTACTACATCCTTCAGCTGCGATATCTCTTCAAGGAGGAAGAGAGGTACTAGGCCATGGAAATGAAACGTGCGGAGGCTCGGGGCGTTGATTTCAATTAGCGAAAGATCCGAGCAGTCTCCCACCTTGAACACCGTAAACCTCTTATGATTTGGCGCGGACAACTTCAACTCGTGGATGGCATCACAACGTACCAGTTCAAGAGTCGCCAGAAGGGTGCAATTGAGAATCAAGGTTTCGACCATCTCTGCCGTGATTTCGACCTTCTTCAGAATCAGGGTATCCAGGAGATGCAGACTAGTGAGATTTGGTGGGAAATCAATTTTACAGAAGGTCAACTTCAAAACTCTCAGTGACTCAACATCGATTAAATCACGAGAAAGCTCGAAAGGCTCATCCCTCGCCGCAATAAAGTTCAGCTCCAGCTCCTCTACCCCTTTCGAAATCGAGATTTCGATCCACTTCCTGACCATGGCTTCGATATCCGTTGGATTGATATATAACTTGAAGCTTTGGATCTGTGGACCTGCATGAGCCCTGAAAACGTCATCAATAATCGAGACAGCTTCCACGGTGCCACGGTGCGTTGTGAACCCTCTACCAAAGTGTAGCATCCTGCTGAAAAGCCAAACTTGCTTGAATCTTCTTGCTACGAGTCCGGCCCTCACTGCCTGTTTGATGGGCAAGAGCCTAAAGATACGCTCTAGCACGTCGTCGGGAAGCTCGGGCATCCGCCGACTCCTGATCCAGCGACTCTTTGGAGAAACAGGAGGGCGATCAGACTCCACCTTCCTCCGTTTCGGCAATGACTGGACCATTCTCGTGATTTTACTTCACTTTCTCTGGCCAACCAACAAACTTGTATCGAAAGAGCCGGTTCTTTCAAAATTCCTGGTGATACTACGAAAAATTGTGAGAAGCACAGAAGGAATAACGCGTATTTATAAGTACAGAAGATGTGCTTTCCAAAATGAGCTTCTAAAAAATAAGGAGAAAACATAAAGGCCACCAATCCCCGTTCCATAAATGAAAAGAAATATTGGCATGGTCTTCTATATGATGTTTGCATTGTTTTACTTGCCCAAATAGTCATCTCCTTTAAAACATGAACGATACTCTTTTGAGTAATGTAATCAATTTTCACTCCATTTTCTTGCCATACCGATTCGAGTTGTTTTGGCACTCTAAATGCCTTCAGTGAGATAATGTATGCTATGACAGGTGGCCGAAACAAACTCTAGCAAAAGGTTATCGATTTTTGTACGGAAACGCAAATTCAAACTCGCGCCGCCTGCCTTGTTTTTCATACTAGCCGTGTGCCAAACAAAAGTCCCATCTTAGAATCGTCGGACATACTTTTCATGGATAACTCCCCCAAAATGAATGGCTAATTTTTGTTGTGAACAAGACTGAGGATAATGACACAAAAAGTCCTTAAACTTTGGCTCATATATGTAACGTAGTCAATGACTTTTTCATTTGTTCAATGCAATCCCCAAATTTTAGTTTAATGTTTAATGTGGTCCATTTATTTTTAATTTGTTCAATATGGTCCATGGACTTTTAATACATATTCAATGTAATAGTTGAACCGTATGAAAATATGCAAAGTAGTCATTCCATTAATTCAAGATTATGGACAAGATTGAGCATTTTCATATAGTCTAGGACTAAATTGAACATGTACTGAAAATTTTATGTGCATTCCAAAATGTGCTTCTAAAAAACAAGGACAAAACATAAACGCCACCAATCCTCGTTCCATAAATGAAAAGAAATATTGGCATGGTCTTTTATAGGATGTCTGCATTGTTTTGCTTGCCCAAAGAGTCATCTCCTTCAAAACATGAACGGTCCTCTTTTGAATAATGTAATCAATCTTCACTCCATTTTCTTGCCATATCGATTCGAGCTGTTTTGGCACTCTAAATGCCTTTAGTGAGATAATGTATGCTATGACAGGTGGCTGAACCAAACTCTAGTGAACGATTATCGGTTTTGGTATGGAAACCCAAATTTGAACTCGCACCGCTTGCCTTTTTTTTCATACTAGCCATGTGCTAAACAGAAGTCCCATCTTAGAACCGTTGCACATGCTTTTCATGGATAACTCCCCCAAAAATGAATGGCTAATTTTTGTCGTGAAGAAGACTAAGGATAATGACACAAAAAGTCCTTAAACTTTGGCTCATATATGTAATGTAGTCAATGACTTTTTATTTGTTATTTGTTCAATGCAATCCCCGAATTTTAGTTTAATGTTTAATGTGGTCCATTTATTTTTAATTTGTTCAATGTGGTCCATGAACTTTTAATACATATTCAATGTAATAGTTGAAATGTATGAAAATATGCAAAGTAGTCATTCCATTAATTCAAGACCATGGACAAGATTGAGCATTTTCATATGGTCTAGGACTAAATTGAACATGTACTAAAAATTTTATGTGCATTCCAAAATGTGCTTCTAAAAACAAGGACAAAACACAAAAGGCCACCAATCCTCGTTCCATAAATGAAAAGAAATATTGGCATGGTCTTTTATAGGATGTCTGCATTGTTTTGCTTGCCCAAACAGTCATCTCCTTCAAAACATGAACGATCCTCTTTTGAGTAATGTAATCAATCTTCACTCCATTTTCTTGCCATGTCGATTCGAGCTGTTTTGGCACTCTAAATGCCTTCAGTGAGATAATGTATGCTATGACAGGTGGTTGAACCAAACTCTAGTGAACAATTATCGATTTTGGTATGGAAACCCAAATTCGAACTCGCGCCGCCCGCCTTGTTTTTCATACTAGCCGTGTGCCAAATGTAAGTCCCATCTTAGAACCGTTGCACATACTTTTCATGGATAACTCCCCCAAAAATGAATGGCTAATTTTTGTCGTGAAGAAGACCGAGCATAATGACACAAAAAGTCCTTAAACTTTGGCTCATATATGTAATGTAGTTCATGACTTTTTTATTTGTTCAATGCAGTCCCCGAACTTTAGTTTAATGTTTAATGTGGTCCCATTATTTTTTATTTGTTCAATGTGGTCGATGGACTTTTAATACATATTCAATGTAATAGTTGAATTGTATGAAAATATGCAAAGCAGACATTCCATTAATTCAAGATCATGGACAAGATTGAGCATTTTCATATAGTCTAGGACTAAATTGAACATGTACTAAAAATTTTATGTGCTTTCAAAAATGTGCTTCTAAAAATAAGGACAAAACATAAAGGCCACTAATCCTCGTTCCATAAATGAAAAGAATTCTCGCATGGTCTTCAATGGGATGTCTCGCATTGTTTTGCTTGCCCAAACTGTCATCTCCTTCAAAACTTGAACGATCCTCTTTTGATTAATGTAATCAATTTTCACTCCATTTTCTTGCCATATCGATTCAAGCTGTTTTGGTAGTCTAAATGCCTTCAGTGAGATAATGTATGCTATGACGGGTGGCCGGACCAAACTCTAGTGAACGGTTATTGGTTTTAGTACAAAAACCCAAATTTGAACTCGCGCCGCCTGCCTTGTTTTTCATACTAGCTGTGTGCCAAATAGAAGTCCCATCTTAGAACCGTCGGACATACTTTTCATGGATAACTCCCCCAAAAATGAATGGCTAATTTTTGTCGTGAACAAGACGAGGATAATGACACAAAAAGTCCTTAAACTTTGGCTCATATATGTAATGTAGTCCATGACTTTTTATTTGTTCAATGCAGCCCCGAACTTTAGTTTAATGTTTAATGTGGTCCCTTTATTTTTAATTTGTTCAATGTGGTCCATGGACTTTTAATACATGTTCAATGTAATAGTTGAATTGTATGAAAATATGCAAAGCAGTCATTCCATTAATTCAAGATCATGGACAAGATTGAGCATCTTCATATAGTCTAGGACTAAATTGAACATGTACTAAAAATTTTATGTGCTTTCCAAAATGTGCTTCTAAAAAATAAGGACAAAACATAAAGGCCACCAATCCTCGTTCCATAAATGAAAAGAAATCTCGGCATGGTCTTCAATGGGATGTCTGCATTGTTTTGCTTGCCCAAATAGTCATCTCCTTCAAAACTTGAACGATCCTCTTTTGATTAATGTAATCAATTTTCACTCCATTTTCTTGCCATATCGATTCAAGTTGTTTTGGCAGTCTAAATGCCTTCGGTGAGATAATGTATGCTATGACGGGTGGCCGAACCAAACTCTAGTGAACGGTTATTGTTTTAGTACAAAAACCCAAATTTGAACTCGCGCCGCCTGCCTTGTTTTTCATACTAGCTGTGTGCCAAATAGAAGTCCCATCTTAGAACCGTCGGACATACTTTTCATGGATAACTCCCCCAAAATGAATGGCTAATTTTTGTCGTGAACAAGGCGAGGATAATGACACAAAAAGTCCTTAAACTTTGGCTCATATATGTAATGTAGTCCATGACTTTTTTATTTGTTCAATGCAGCCCCCGAACTTTAGTTTAATGTTTAATGTGGTCCCTTTATTTTTAATTTGTTCAATGTGGTCCATGGACTTTTAATACATGTTCAATGTAATAGTTGAATTGTATGAAAATATGCAAAGTAGTCATTCCATTAATTCAAGATCATGGACAAGATTGAGCATCTTCATATAGTCTAGGACTAAATTGAACATGTACTAAAAATTTTATGTGCTTTCCAAAATGTGCTTCTAAAAATAAGGACAAAACATAAAGGCCACCAATCCTCGTTCCATAAATGAAAAGAAATATCGGCATGGTCTTCTATGGGATGTCTACATTGTTTTGCTTGCCCAAAGAGTCATCTCCTTCAAAACATGAACGATCCTCTTTTGAGTAATGTAATCAATTTTCACTCCATTTTTTTGCCATACCAATTCGAGCTGTTTTGGCAATCTAAATGCCTTAGTGAGATAATGTATGCTATGACAAGTGGCCGAACCAAACTCTAGTGAACGGTTATCGGTTTTGGTACGGAAACCCAAATTCAAACTCGCGCCGCCTGTCTTGTTTTTCATACTAGCCATGTACCAAACAAAAGTCCCATCTTAGAACCGTTGGACATACTTTTCATGGATAACTCCCCCAAAAATGAATGGCTAATTTTTGTCGTGAAGAAGACCAAGAATAATGACACGAAAAGTCCTTAAACTTTGGCTCATATATGTAATGTAGTCCATGAGTTTAATGTTTAATGTGGTCCATTTATTTTTAATTTGTTCAATATGGTCCATGGACTTTTAATACATATTCAATGTAATAGTTGAACTGTATGAAAATATGCAAAGTAGTCATTCCATTAATTCAAGATTATGGACAAGATTGAGCATTTTCATATAGTCTAGGACTAAATTGAACATGTACTGAAAATTTTATGTGCATTCCAAAATGTGCTTCTAAAAAACAAGGACAAAACATAAAGGCCACCAATCCTCGTTCCATAAATGAAAAGAAATATTGGCATGGTCTTTTATAGGATGTTTGCATTGTTTTGCTTGCCCAAAGAGTCATCTCCTTCAAAACATGAACGATCCTCTTTTGAGTAATGTAATCAATCTTCACTCCATTTTCTTGCCATATCGATTCGAGCTGTTTTGGCACTCTAAATGCCTTTAGTGAGATAATGTATGCTATGACAGGTGGCTGAACCAAACTCTAGTGAACGATTATCGGTTTTGGAATGGAAACCCAAATTTGAATTCGCGCTGCCTGCCTTTTTTTTCATACTAGCCATGTGCTAAACAGAAGTCCCATCTTAGAACCGTTGCACATGCTTTTCATGGATAACTCCCCCAAAAATGAATGACTAATTTTTGTCGTGAAGAAGACTAAGGATAATGACACAAAAAGTCCTTAAACTTTGGCTCATATATGTAATGTAGTCAATGACTTTTTTATTTGTTCAATGCAATCCCCGAATTTTAGTTTAATGTTTAATGTGGTCCATTTATTTTTAATTTGTTCAATGTGTTCCATGAACTTTTAATACATATTCAATGTAATAGTTGAATTGTATGAAAATATGCAAAGTAGTCATTCCATTAATTCAAGACCATGGACAAGATTGAGCATTTTTATATGGTCTATGACTAAATTGAACATGTACTAAAAATTTTATGTGCATTCCAAAATGTGCTTCTAAAAAACAAGGACAAAACACAAAAGGCCACCAATCCTCGTTCCATAAATGAAAAGAAATATTGGCATGGTCTTTTATAGGATGTCTGCATTGTTTTGCTTGCCCAAAGAGTCATCTCCTTCAAAACATGAACGATCCTCTTTTGAGTAATGTAATCAATCTTCACTCCATTTTCTTGCCATATTGATTCGAGCTGTTTTGGCACTCTAAATGCCTTCGGTGAGATAATGTATGCTATGACGGGTGGTTGAACCAAACTCTAGTGAACGATTATGGTTTTGGTATGGAAACCCAAATTTGAACTCGCGCCGCCTGCCTTGTTTTTCATACTAGCCGTGTGCCAAACAGAAGTCCCATCTTAGAACCGTTGCACATACTTTTCATGGATAACTCCCCCAAAAATGAATGGCTAATTTTTGTCGTGAAGAAGACTGAGCATAATGAGACAAAAAGTCCTTAAACTTTGGCTCATATATGTAATGTAGTTCATGACTTTTTATTTGTTCAATGCAGCTCCCAAACTTTAGTTTAATGTTTAATGTGGTCCCTTTATTTTTTATTTGTTCAATGTGGTCGATGGACTTTTAATACATATTCAATGTAATAGTTGAATTGTATGAAAATATGCAAAGCAGACATTCCATTAATTCAAGATCATGGACAAGATTGAGCATTTTCATATAGTCTAGGACTAAATTGAACATGTACTAAAAATTTTATGTGCTTTCAAAAATGTGCTTCTAAAAAATAAGGACAAAACATAAAGGCCACCAATCCTCGTTCCATAAATGAAAAGAATTCTCGCATGGTCTTCAATGGGATGTCTGCATTGTTTTGCTTGCCCAAACTGTCATCTCCTTCAAAACTTGAACGATCCTCTTTTGATTAATGTAATCAATTTTCACTCCATTTTCTTGCCATATCGATTCAAGCTGTTTTGGCAGTCTAAATGCCTTGGTGAGATAATGTATGCTATGATGGGTGGCCGGACCAAACTCTAGTGAATGGTTATTGGTTTTAGTACAAAAACCCAAATTTGAACTCGCGCCGCTTGCCTTGTTTTTCATACTAGCCGTGTGCCAATAGAAGTCCCATCTTAGAACCGTCGGACATACTTTTCATGGATAACTCCCCCAAAAATGAATGGCTAATTTTTGTCGTGAACAAGACTGAGGATAATGACACAAAAAGTCCTTAAACTTTGTCTCATATATGTAATGTAGTCCATGACTTTTTATTTGTTCAATGCAGCCCCGAACTTTAGTTTAATGTTTAATGTGGTCCCTTTATTTTTAATTTGTTCAATATGGTCCATGGACTTTTAATACATGTTCAATGTAATAGTTGAACTGTATGAAAATATGCAAAGTAGTCATTCCATTAATTCAAGACCATGGACAAGATTGAGCATCTTCATATAGTCTAGGACTAAATTGAACATGTACTAAAAATTTTATGTGCTTTCCAAAATGTGCTTCTAAAAATAAGGACAAAACATAAAGGCCACCAATCCTCGTTCCATAAATGAAAAGAAATATCGGCATGGTCTTCTATGGGATGTCTACATTGTTTTGCTTGCCCAAACAGTCATCTCCTTCAAAACATGAACGATCCTCTTTTGAGTAATGTAATCAATTTTCACTCCATTTTTTTGCCATACCAATTCGAGCTGTTTTGGCAATCTAAATGCCTTCAGTGAGATAATGTATGCTATGACAGGTGGCCGAACCAAACTCTAGTGAATGGTTATCATTTTTGGTACGGAAACCCAAATTCAAACTCGCGCCGCCTGTCTTGTTTTTCATACTAGCCGTGTACCAAACAGAAGTCCCATCTTAGAACCGTCGGACATACTTTTCATGGATAACTCCCCAAAAAATGAATGGCTAATTTTTGTCGTGAAGAAGACCGAGAATAATGACACAAAAAGTCCTTAAACTTTGGCTCATATATGTAATGTAGTCCATGAGTTTAATGTTTAATGTGGTCCCTTTATTTTTAATTTGTTCAATGTGGTTCATGGGCTTTTAATACATATTCAATGTAATAGTTGAACTATATGAAAATATGCAAAGCAGTCATTCCATTAATTCAAGATCATGGACAAGATTGAATATTTTCATAGAGTTTAGGACTAAATTGAACATGTACTAAAAATTTAATGACTATATTGAACAAATTTAAGTTCAGGGAACATATTATGCATTAAGCCAAAATTCAAGGAGCATTAATGTCATTTTCTTAAAAGATCGTAATGTTCTTTTTCTCTATGCTACAGATAATAGTATCTTTGCTACAGTTCGCCATCCCCATTTGCTTGACTCAATTTGGCATGTTAAACACGATGTGAATGTAACCGCACTGCACGACAGTTGAAAAAGAGGAAGGAATTGTTGGCAAATCAACAAGAAGAGGGAATGTTCAAATTTGAACAAGTGATCTCAACTCCGCTACTGCGTCCAACGACCAAACAGTCACAAGTGGCCAAGCGAGGCATTCGTACTATGAATCGGATGCTTGGTGAAGGAAGCGGATTAAGGCCCAGGAGAGGCCATGCTGCTGTACGGACAAACGGTCAAACATTCCTCGCATTCCCAACAACCTTGCAAGCACCTTTGGCAGGAAAAGCGAGAAATTAGACCTCAGCCGCCAAGATACACGAGGCCCCTCTTCACTCTCACTGTCTGCGCTCTATTAGCACCAACACCGGTCATCACCGCCGTGCTGCCACCACGACTGCGCTACTGTGTCCGACGCCTTCGATCCACAAAACAACCTCTTATTCCTCCATCAGGTCAAAACTCTCGGGCTCGCTTCCTCCTTGTTGTCACCAATCTCTCTCTCTCCTCGTAAGAGTCACGATGGCTGTGCGCTCTTATGGCCTCGATGGATCTCATCTATGGTGCAGAATCAGATGAGGCCCTTGCATCTGATTTTCAGAGCTGTCAAGCTCTTGAATGGGGAGGGCATGACGCCATCTTCAAGCTCTCATTGGCAGAGAACAACAGAGACTAAGACATGAAAGAGATATTACAGTGATGGGCATGAAATCAAGTTGAGGCGGAGGCGACGAAGAGGAGTGGTGGTTGTGCCGGGTTGGAGTGGGAAGGCGGTGCCTGTGATGGAGAGGCGTTGGTGTATGCTAAGAGGGTTTGCGAGAGATCAAAACAAGCTCGGCAGCAACATAACCTCTCCCATACGGATTGATTCACTTCGCTGGACAAGAAGAATGTTCAAACAACCTCGTGAGAGCAAATTGCTATCAGTCCAACTGATCATATAGGTTTTACTTTCAGCCACTGAACTTCAGTGTTGCCTCAATGGAAAAGTGTACTAGAGAAACGGAGCAAACACTCCAACAGTGAACACTTTCCGATTGCATTTTGTTCAGCACAAAGAACAGCGTTATTGCATTTATTTGAGCAACTGAGTGCAGGCACCGATTTATCATCTCAACCTTCCAATCCCTAGTGGCAAGACCTCCAATTTATTTCTTAATTATTGCACAGAAGCTACAATAGAATTGACAGGAAACCAGCAAGCATTTGTTAACCAAGCACGTCTAGTCATCATATTCCATGAAGCATAAGTAATATTAGGTTGGACTTCCCAACAAAAGAAGATGAAGGTTCTAACATGTTTCTAAATACACTATTTTGTTGAAGAAAAGTGACCAAGAAATATACTACAGCCGGGAAAGCTAGCTTACAGAGAAATGCATCCATGATCATGAAGGGAGGTCGGCAATTAGCAGTTATGTAACTGGTGGGCTTGTAAACAAAACCTTTGCCCCGCCAGGAATTCTATACAGCCAAAAGCAGCCACATCAATCTCGCATGGGTTTAGATGGAGACTGGCAACAGAGAGCTAGCGTGTCTTCTTGTCCTTTTTCTTGCCCTTATTTCTCCCCTTCTTATTCTGCACCTTTCTGTGTGATTTATGTTTTGTCACTTTCTTGAATGATTTCTTTTTCACAGGTACACCGTGCCCTTTATCAGCTCCAGTAGCTTTGTTGGTCCATGACTTCTCAATGGGATCATTTTCTTCGTCTGGGGCGATCTCACTTGTTCTCACAGTGACCTTCATGTCTCCATTATCATATACTGTCATTCCTTTCCTCCAAAATTTCAAAAAAATACATTAGCAAATGGCATATATCTCACATGCCTCATACTTAATCCACCTGGACCCAACAAGTTAAGGGAACAAAAGCAGGCATTTACGGCATCACCAAATCACATTAGCCAAAATCCCCTGGAGAAAGTATAATGTGGGAGATCTTCATAATGTCTGGTGGTAAGAAAAACCAAAATCCACATTGCATCTTACCAGAAGAAAACAAATTTATTTTAAAGGTTAAAATGCATTCAATGAAAAAGATTCACAATCAGTTAGTTTGACCACGCGGTATCAACAAATTGCGAAGCTGCTGCATGATATGGTTGCCACAAACTGACTAATCCTTCGACAATACAGAAGAATCACAGAGCTTTCATAACCAAATGAAGTTAAGGTACATAAGAGAGGGATAAGCATCAATCAATCAACAAGATAAGAATTATGACATACCATATACCAGACTGACAAAAATTAACTATATAGAACCCATTGAAGTTATTAATTCATGATTGGTTTGCTCAATTGCAAAATGAGGAAACCAAAAGACAACAAAAGCAGTCCATTAGACCATTAGATCCTTGAAATAAGCCGTACATAATCTCATCGAAGTTTGAAGCAATTAAATTTACCTGATGTAGATATATGGGGCTCGATTTCCTCATCATTCTCTAAGAGCTCTTTGTTTTCATCAAGTTCAGTGTCATTGGATGGAGGACCTCCATCATAATATGCAAGCTCTCTTTCCAGCTTTCTCTGGAACACAAATTGCAAGGTTCAATTTAACAAAGTTGCTAATACAACAAAAATCAGTCCAATGCAATGCCCTCCAAACAAATATCTAAATCGGACATGAAGAATATCAAGATTGAAATTAAAAGGTAAGAGAATGTGAGAAATGAAGGGAGGTGATATACAAAAGCTACAACAACATACTGACATACAAGTGTTGTTTCTTCTTCTTCTTCTTTTTTTTTTTTTTTTTTTTTGGCTAAAAGGTGACAAACTCAGATCAAGAAAGAGCAAGTTGGCTACTTTATTCTGTATTCTCTATTCACTCCTAAGGCATCCATCTAAGTAAAAGAGAAGAGAAAAGCTAAGTGATGTGATTTAGAGTAGATCGAAAAGCAACGAGTCTGATCTCTTAAAAGTTTAGAACTGTCACTTAGAGTTAGAGGACACAAAAATTCTGTTGTGACATCAGTTTCAAATTCGGTCTCCTCTTGTTAGGGGCATGCAAAGGGACCCTATTCCCAAAATAGGGATAAAACACTGTGAAACTCCTAAAATGAATTAAAGAAATGCTGGTCATAATCAGAACATAAATACACTCTTTTTGTCAGGATCTAAAATCCACCTTGCTCATCTTTTTTCAAAGCCTACTTGACGTGACATGTCTCGTTCATGAAAAACAAAGGTAACACACAAAAGATGATTCATATGGCTTATAAGATTCTTTCCCCCAGAATATGCAAAACTGCCATGTAAGTGCCATACATGAAGGCAAATCCATGATCAACACCTTCACATAATTACGATTAAGTAACTCTTATTCAGCGAAACATTGAATTCATACAGACTAATGAACTACAAAACAAAAAAAATCATTCTTAGGATCCACACCTCAAAAATCATCCATTGCATTCGATTCCAACTAACAAAGGACAAACCAATTTCAATTCCATGAAGCGTCAAACGAATAAAAAAATTCAAAACCAACACATTCAAACCAAGGAGGCGAGGAGAGAGCAAACTTGACAAGGTGCATATACCTTCTTTCGCTGCTCGATTCGCTTGCGGCGCGCCGCCTCTTCTTGCTTCTTTTCCGCTTCCTTTCTCCTCTTCTTCTTTCTCTTGTGGAACCCCGTCACATAGTCCCTTCGCCAAGACCCAAACTACAAGTCATAAACACAACAACTGCACTGTACTCTCTCTCTCTCTCTCTCTCTCACACACACACACACACACACACAAAAACAGGTTCCAACTACACGGAATTACACGACAACAGATTCAAGCGAACAAATTTCACATGTCCAGCTTCATTTCCTCAGCTCACCAACTCAAAACTCAAGTTCTCTGGGATTAATGTACGTTCATTGTCACCGGGTCGATCAGCACGACACCAGACGTCAAACGTACGCGTGCGGGAGCACCACAAACCCATGGTCGGACCAATCAACGCACACCCTTCTTCTGGATCGCCGAAAGCGAGCGAAAGAAGACACAAACACGGCACATAGTTAATGCCAACTGGTCGTGGTGGTACCTGAGGTCTTTCTCGTTGAAGGCGACCGAAAGGGCTTTGTTCTTGAGGGCTCGCTTCTTGATGTGCCGACCGCGGATGCGGGGGCATCGTGGCTCGCGTCGTCTGCAAACTCCACCTCGTCCCCCGACATCGGCCACGACCCACCTTCGGATTCAGCTCCAGCTCCTCGCTGGTTGAAGAAAGGCGCGATCTTTCGAGCTCCGACGACCCGATTTGGTGACGCGCGATTCCGGTTTTAGGGTTCGTATCGTTTGGGCCGAGCCTGCCAGCCTCCTCCATGAGAACCCACAAAACCCAGGAAAAAAAATTTTTTTTTTTTTTTTGAAGAGCCTAGCAGCCTCTTCCTTGAGAACCCACAAAGAGAGATCCCCATAAATTTAAAAAAAAAAAAAAAAAAAAAAAAAACAATTTTTGAATAGCCTAGCAACCTCTTCTATGGAGACTGGGTCTACTTGGAACCGATCAGGTAAGGTCGGTTCGATCTAATTTTCAAATTGAACCTGCTCAACCATTCGACTTTCACTTTTTTTTGTTTTATAAGATGAATTGGTACTGAATACAACATTTGCTTTATCTCAAATCAAATCGAGTTTATTAGAAAACAAAATTAATTCGACAAAACATACTGAATTTGTTTTTAATTTTCTTGTTCTAATTTTACATTTGGACATGCTTGAATGGATGATGTCTTTTGGTGATCAAGCTTGTACCTATTGCCCACATTAGGCCCCTCCCTACCCGTTGATCAACTTTTCAAAAATTCGGATGATAGAATTCATGAGACTTCCATGGCTTTTAAGGAAGTTTCTATGTAACTAGATCCCAATGCTCTTAATTTTTGCAGGCTGATTAGTTTGTCCACACATTGAAATCATACTCAAAATTATGCCGGAGCATATTTCACCCTTTACATGATTAAATTTACCCAACTTATACCAAAAAGATAAAATTGTTGTTAATCTTTCAATTGCAACTTAAAGTGGTGGTTCCAAATTTATTTACTTTACATTTTTTTTTCCAGTTTTTGTATATTTATGTAAGATGTACTCACCATAACTAATAATTCTGCATGTTTAGTTTTTGTTTATGGTAGGTTTCTAATGTATAGTGAAGGCACTATGTTTTATTTATTGTTAAATATTACTTACATAAAAAATAGTTTTGTCAAAAAAAGAAAATTCCAAGAAAAGCAATCCTTTTCTAAGTTGTTGAGCAAATTTGTGAATATTTTCAAGTAGAGTCTACAAACAAATTTAAAATAAACAACTTTTCAGCACATTGACTTTTTTTTTTAATATTTTCATTTTTAGTTTGTATATCATCGTCAAATTCCTTTTTATTGGTTTTTTTTTATATATATATATATATACCTATACAAGGCGAGTTTGGTTTTTTTGGCTTAATAAAATCACAGTGACATTCTCCAACATGAACTGCAAAAAGATGAAATTTAACTAAATTAAAACATTGCATAGATTAAGAATTTTTTTAAATGCCAGTGAAATATGGTTATTTTGATATCAACATGCATTGTGCATAATGCTTTTAGTGTATTTCTAGATATTCTTCTAACATCTCACATATCCCATGTAAAACTATCTCACCATTATAATAAAAAAAAAAATAAATTATTTAATATAGTAAATAAAGAGACTTGATATATATTTTAGGCTAATGAAATCAAAAAGTAACAAGTTGATCAAGTAAGTAAGCTTTTGAGATAACAAAAACAAAGAATAGGTACGTTGTTATAAAATAAATGTTCAAGAAAGAGATGTTTTACTTTTTTACTATATCAAAGTGTCATCTTTTGAGTTTCGATGAACCAATCTGGTGATGTGTGATTCCACTTTTAGGGTTTGTATTGTTTGGGCGGAGCTTACAGGCTCTTTCACAAGAACCCACAAAACTCAGAAAAAAAGTAAACAATTTTTGAAGAGCCTAGCAGCCTCCTCTATGGAGACCAGGTCATCTCGGAACTAATCCAATAAGGTTGGTTCGATATAGTTTTGAGATGGAACAAGCCTAACTATTTGCCTTTGATCGTCTTTTGTCTCATGAGATGAATTAGTATCTGGACACGTCATTTGCTTTATCTCGAAATTGGATCTACTTTATTAAAAAATCACGTTAATTCGACCAAGCATACTAATTTTTGGTTTTACTTTTTCTTGTTCTAATTTTAGTTTTGGACATGCTCGTACGGATTGGGTGTGGTGATGTCTTTTGGTGATCAAGGTTGTACATATTGCCCACACCATGACACTTCCCATTGATGAAGTTTTCAAAAATTGGATTATAGAATTCATGGGATCTCCATGGTTTTTAAAGGAAATTTCCATGAAATTAGATCCCAATGTTATAGCATTTTGCAAGCTGGTTAGTTTGTCTACACATTGGAAACATCATATTCACATTTATGTCAATGCCTTTTTCAATCCTCATATGACTAAATCCATCCAGTTTTCATCCAAAGGATAACGTAGCCCTTAGTTATTCAATTGGAATTTAAAGTAGCGGTTTTAAATTTATATACTTTCCTTTTATATATATTTATGTAAGATGTACTTGCCATAATTAATAATTTTGTGTATTTAGTTTTTGTTTATTGTAGATTTCTGATGCATAGTATAAGCATTATCTTTTATTTATTGTTAAGTATTATTTACATAAAAATTAGTTTTGTCAAAAAGAAAATTCCAAAAATGTAGTCTTTTTCTATGTTGTTAATGTTGAGAAAAATTTATGAATATTTTCAAGTAGAGTCTAAAAAAAAAGTTTAACATAGACAACTTTCAGCACAATGACATTTTTTTTTTTTAGTATTTTCACTTTATTGTTTATATCACCATCAAACCCCTTCTCATTGATTTTCTTCTTTAATAGACATACCATATACATAAAATGAAATGACCAAATGAAGAATTTTTTTTTTTTTGAAGATTATAATGAAACCACAGTTACATTCTCCAACATGAACTTTTAAAAGATCAAATTCAACTAAATCAAAACATTGCAAAAATTAAGATTTTTTTTTTTTTTTTTTTTGAAAATGCTAGTAAAATATGGTTATTTTGGATCGACAAAATTAATCTCATGAATGAACGGTTTACAAAAGAATATCAAGATATCTCATTATGCATAATGTTTTCAATATATTTATAAATATTCCTTTAACACCTTACATGTTCCATCTAAAAATATCTCACCAATATAATCGGGAAAAGAGATAAATTCTTTAATATAATAAATCAAGAGACTTGATATATATACACAATTACACATACACACATATTATGCAAATGAAATAAAAGAAAAAATAAGAAGTTCATCAAGTAAGTAGGCTTTTGAGATAAGAGGGGCAAATAATAGATATGTCATTACATCAAAGAACATCTTTTTTCCCTATTATTGGTGAGATAATATGACACGGAGCATGTAAAACAAAAGCGAAAAAGTTACTTATGGTAAATGGATTATAAGTGGAAAAAGAAGAAATAATAAATGTGGCCATCACTTTAAATTGCAATCGAATTATTAAGGGATATCATCCTTATAATGCAAATGCATCATAAACGCATTTGAACAATTCGCGTTCTGGATTAACTTCAAGAACCTCAAAACCCTTTGTTCTCATTGCAGCAGAAGAAAAATGAATCTCTGCACTATCACGTTCACTTCTATTTCTGAGGAGAAAAATCTTTCTCTTTAGATCATGGCAACACAATGGAGTTCAAAAATTTCCTGCAAAATCTATGTTTCACTTCTCAAGCTTAGGGACTGAACCTTTTCTTTGATTTTCCAACATTGCTTTGTTTCCCTCTAGGATGGCATGAATGACTTTAAGAGCGGCACTAAGAGGACGATGATGATGACGATGACGAGGATTATCGCGTAGCACGTCCATTTCCGCGAGCTCTTCTGGTGCTCCCTCGCCTCCTGGAGCTGGCCGGCGCCCCGCTGCACGAATGAGTTGGCTTGAGTGACATGCGACTCGATGTCGTTGAGCTGGTGGCCCTGAGCCTCCACGAGCGCGGCCATGTCCAAGAACACTTGGTGCAGCTCGAGCAAGTTCTTCTCGATCTCCTTCACGGCATCGTGCCTCTCTTGGATCTCCCATATCGTGTCGAGAATCTGGCCTCGCCTTTGTTCTTGGATCGCCTTCTGCAGGAAACTCTCGCTCTCGCCGCTCGAGATCAAGTTCTCGATCGTCTCCTCGTCTGCCTTTTGCCCTGTGATCGTGAAGTATCTCCGCTCGACCGTCTCCTTGTACTCCTCATTCATTTTGGCCCTCAAGCTCTGGAAGTCATCCATCAAGTCCTTAAGCTTCTTCCCTAGCCCTCCGACGACTGCTGTCCTCGTCCGGTCTGCCAATGAGCCGGGCCCACACCCGGGTATGCTCCGGTGGGACACATTGGACCGCTCAAGGGCCTCGAGCTTGCCCTTGATGATTTTGGCCCTCTTGAGGACCTGCCCGACGTCGGCTCCATCCGGGACCAGAGCTGTTTCATCGTGTTCGCGTTGTGGACGGTCTTGCTCTCCTCGTTGGCCTCTTGCAGCCTCTTGTACAGATTCTCGACCTGGCTCATGTCCCCCTTCACGTTCTCGACGTCCTCGAAGAACTTTACGAGGTTCACCGTCTCTTTCCCAGCCTCTATGTCGTCGAGGTAGTTCTGTTGCTTGAGGACCGTGTATTCCTTGAACGAGCCGGAGAATAGATCGTTCATCTTGACTAAACTTTGCTTCTTCTCCTTTTAATCTCCCTTTGGATAATTGCCAATTTTCCCTTTTCCCTTTTGCTTTTGGTGCAAGGACATGAAGGAACCCTAAACGCTAATGGTCAAGAGAATCATCCTCCTCTTCAATGTCTTGAAGATCTTTCTGTTTTTCCTTGTGATGGAAGGATGGGAGGAGGTGGCAAACAGTAGAACAATCAAACCACCAGCAAATCCGTGCATCATACGGGCTTTCCTTTATTTTTGGGGTTTGAGGTTAGAGTTGCAACACAGGAGGGCGATCAGACTCCACCTTTCTCCTTTCCGGCAATGACAGGACCATTCTCGTGATTTTACTTCACTTTCTCTGGCCAACCAAGAAGCTTGTATCGAAAGAGCCGGTTCTTTCAAAATTCCTGGTGATACCATGAAAAATTGTGAGAAGCACAGAAGGAATAACGCGTATTTATAAGTACAGAAGATGTGCTTTCCAAAATGTGCTTCTCAAAAACAAGGAAAAAACATAAAGGCCACCAATCCTTGTTCCATAAATGAAAAGAAATATCTGCATGGTCCTTTATAAGATGTCTGCATTGTTTTGCTTGCCCAAACAGTCATCTCCTTCGAAATATGAACGACCCTCTTTTGAGTAATGTAATCAATTTTCACTCTATTTTCTTGCCACATTGATTTGAGCTGTTTTGGCACTTTAAGGGCGCGTTTGGTAACGATTACATTTCGGAAACTAGTTCTAACAAGAAATGATTATTTTTTATTCGTTCGCGGAAATTGATTCGAGTAAAAGAACGCGTTTGGTAAGCGTAAAAAATTTCTGATTCTAGAATAAAATTGCGTTTGATAACGTGTTCATTGATTCTGTTCCAAATTAATTTCTTTTAATTTTTAAATAATTTTTTTACTTTTTTACTTTTTTTTTTCTTTTCTTTTTTTCCTTTTTCTTCTATTCTTCTTCCTTCTTCTTCTTCTTCTTCTTCTTCTTCTTTTTCTTTTCTTTTTTTTTCCTTTTTCCTTTTTTTCCTAATAATTTTTTTACTTTTTTACTTTTTTTTTTTTCCTTTTTCCTTTTTTCCTTTCCTTTTTTTCCTTTTTTCTTTTCTTTTTTTCCTTTTTCTCCTATTCTTTTTCTCCTATTAATTATACTATTAATATTATTACTTATTAGTAATATACTTTAACATACTTATTATAATTCATATAATATACTTATTAGTAATAGTATACTATATTACTATATACTATTACTATACTTATAATTGGTTTAATAATTAGTATATTAATTATTAACTATTATTATAATATTAATAATTACTATTAATAATAGTTTATATTATTATATTATATTAATAATTAGTAATATTATTAATAATATTAATATAATTATATAAGATTACTAATTATTAATTATTATTAGTATATTATTAATAATAATTAATAATATCATAATATTATAATAAGTATACTAATATAATTATAATTATATAATAGTATACTTATATTAATAATTATACTAATATACTAATTATATAATTATATTATAGTAATAATTAGTAATGTTATATAGTAATAATTGCTATATATATTATCATAGTAATATTATATATACTAATAATTAGTATACTAATATAATATTATTATTAGTATACTAATATAATTACTATTATATTATTATAGTATAATAATAATTAGTATAAGAATTTTATTGTGTTGATTCTTTTTTGATTCTCGGGTGCGGAATCAACTTTTTTTTTTTATTATCAAATCTTGTCCCAAAGCGATTCCGGGAACAAATTTGTTCCTGGAACAAAAATTTTATCAAACGCGATTCTCGTCTTAAAGGCGGTCTGGGAACAAAAATCGGGAATCGATCAGCTTTTTGCACGTTACCAAACAAGGCTTAAGTGCCTTCAATGAGATAATATATGCTACGATAGGTGGCCGAAACAAACTCTAGCAAACGGTTATTGGTTTTCGTATGGAAACCCAAATTCGAACTCGCGTTGCTTGCCTTGTTTTTCACACTAGCCGTGTGCCAAAGAAGTCCGATATTAGAATCGTCGAACTTATTTTTCATGGATGATTTGCTTCCCCAAAAATGAATGGCCAATTTTTGTTGTGAAGAAGACCAAGGATATTAACACAAAAAATCCTTGAATTTTGGCTTATATATGTAATGTGGTCAATGAACTTTTTATTTGTTCAATACGGTCCTCGAACTTTAGTTTAATATTTAATGCGGTCTCTTTATTTTTAATTTATTCAATGTGGTCCATGGACTTTTAATACATATTCAATATAATAGTTGAACTGTATGAAAATATGCAAAGTAGTCATTCCATTAATTCAAGATCATGGACAATATTGAGCATTCTCATATAGTCGAGGGACTAAATTGAACATGTACTAAAAAGTCAATGTTTGTATTGAACAAATTTAAGTCCGGGGAACATATTATGCATTAAGCCAAAATTCAAAGACCATTAATGTTATTTTCTTAAAAGATTGTAATGTACTTTTTCTTTATGCTACAGATAATAGTATCTTTGCTACACTTCGCCGTCCTCATGTGCTCGACTCAATTTGGCATGTTAAACACGATGTGAATGTAACCGCACTGCACGACAATTGAAAAACAAGAGGGAATAGTTGGCAAATCAACAAGAAGAGGGAATGTTCAAATTTGAACAAGTGATCTCAACTCCGCTACTGCGTCCAACGACCAAACAGTCACAAGTGGCCAAGCGAGGCATTCGTACTATGAATCGGATGCTTGGTCAAGGAAACGGATTAAGGCTCAGGAGAGGTCATGCTGCTGCACGGACAAACGGTCAAACATTCCTCACATTCCCAACAACCTTACATGCACCTTTGGCAGGAAAAGAGAGGAATTAGACCTCAGCCGCCAAGATACACGAGGCCCCTCTTTCACTCTCACTCTCTGTGTTCTATTAGCACCAACACCAGTCATCGCCGTCGTGCTGCCACCGCGGCTGCGCTACTGTCTCCGAGGCCTTCGATCCACAAACCAACCTCTTTCTCCTCCATCAGGTCAAAACTCTTGGGCTCGCTTCCTCCTTGTTGTCACCAATCTCTCTCTCTCTCTCTCTCTCTCTCTCTCTCTCTCCCTCTCTCTCCTTGTAAGAGTCCCGATGGCTGTGCGCTCTTATGCCCTTGATGGATCTCATCCATGGTGCAGAATCAGATGAGGCCCTTGCATCCAATTTCAGAGCTAGAGGCTCCGTCAAGCTCTTGAATGGGGAGGGCGTGACGCCATTGTCAAGCTCCGGCAAGCTCTCATTGGCAGAGAACGACAGAGACTAAGACATGAAAGAGATATTACAGTGATGGGCATGAAATCAAGTCAAGGCGAAGGCGACAAAGAGGGGTGGTGGTTGTGCCAGGTTGGAGTGGGAAGGCGGTGCCTGTGATGGAGAGGCGTTGGTGTATGCTAAGAGGGTTTGGGAGAGATTAAAACAAGCTTGGCAGCAACAGAACCTCTCCCATACGGATTGATTTACTTCGCTGGACAAGAAGAATGTTCAAACAACCTCGTGAGAGCAAATTGCAATCAGTCCAACTGATCATATAGGTTTTACTTTCGGCCACTGAACTTCAGTGTTGTCTCAATGGAAAAGTGTACTAAAGTAACGGAGCAAACAGTCCAACAATGAACACTTTCCGATAGCATTTTGTACAGCACAGAGAATAGCGTCATTGCATTTATTTGAGCAACTGAGTGCAGGCACTGATTTATCATCTCAACCTTCCAATCCCTAGTGGTAAGACCTCCAAATTCTTTCTTAATTATTGCACAGAAGCTACAATAGAATTGACAGGAAACCGGCAAGCATTTGCTAACCAAGCACGTCTAGTCATCATGTTGCATGTAGTATAAGTAATATTAGGTTGGACTTCCCCACAAAAGAAGATGAAGGTTCTAACATGTTTCTAAATACACTATTTTGTTGAAGAAAAGTGACCAAGAAATATACTACAGCTGGGAAAGCTAGCTTACAGAGAAATGCATCCATGATCATGACGGGAGGTCAGCACTTAGCAGTTATGTAATTGGTGGGCTTGTAAACAAAACCTTTGCCCCACCAGGATTTCTATACAGCCAAAAGCAGCCACATCAATCTCGCATGGATTTAGATGGAGACTGGCAACAAAGAGCTAGCGTGTCTTCTTGTCCTTTTTCTTGCCCTTATTTCTCCCCTTCTCATTCTGCACCTTTCTGTGTGATTTATGTTTTGTCACTTTCTTGAATGATTTCTTATTCACAGGTACACCGTGCCCTTTATCAGCTCCAATAGCTTTGTTGGTCTCAATGGGATCATTTTCTTCGGCTGGGGCGATCTCACTTGTTTTCACAGTGACCTTCATGTCTCCATTATCATATACTGTCATTCCTTTCCTCCAAAATTTCAAAAACATACATTAGCAAATGGCATATATCTCACATGCCTCATACTTAATCCACCTGGACCCAACAAGTTAAGGGAACAAAAGCAGGCATTTACAGCATCAACAGATCACATTAGCCAAAATCCCCTGGAGAAAGTATAATGTGGGAGATCTTCATAATGTCTGGTGGTAAGACAAACCAAAATCCACATTGCATCTTATCAGAAAAAACAAATTTATTTTAAAGGTTAAAATGCATTCAATGACAAAGATTCACGATCAGTTAATTTGACCACGTGGTATCAACAAATGGCGAAGCTGCTGCATCATATGTTTGCCACAAACTGACTAATCTTTTGACAATGCAGAAGAACTGCAGAGCTTTCATAACCAAATGAAGTTTAGGTACATAAAAGAGGGATAAGCATCAATCAATCACCAAGATAAGAATTATGACCTACCATATACCAGAGTGACAAAAATTAACTATATAGAACCCATTGAAGTTATTAACTCATGATTGGTTGCTTGAAATGAGGAAATCAAAAGACAACAAAAGCAGTCCATTAGACCATTAGATCCTCAAAATAAGCTGTACATAATCTCATCAAAGAGCTCATTGTTTTCATCAAGTTCAGTGTCATTGGACAGAGGACCTCCGTCATAATATGCAAGCTCTCTTTCTAGCTTTCTCTGGAACACAAATTGCAAGGTTCAATTTAACAAAGTTGCTAAGGGACTCTATTCCCATAATAGGGATAAAACAGAATGACAGACTGTGAAATTCCTAAAATGAATTAAAGAAATGCTGGTCGTGACTTCAGTTTTACACACTCAATCCACAAAATCAGAACATGAATACACTCTGTTTTTGTCAGGATCTAAAATCCACCTTGCTCATCTTTTTTTCAAAGCCTACTTGACATGATATGCCTCGTCATGAAAACCAAAGGTAACACACAAAAGATGATTCATATGGCTTATAAGATTCTTTCCCCCAGAATATGCAAAACTGCCATGTAAGTGCCATACATGAAGGCAAATCTATGATAAACTCTCTCACATAATTATGATTAAGTAACTCTTATTCAGCGAAACATTGAATTCATACAGACCAATGAACTACAAAACAAAATAATCACTCTTAGGATCCACACCTAAAAAATCATCCATTGCATTCAATTCCAACTAACAAAGGACAAACCAATTTCAATTCCATAAAGCGTCAAACGAAAAAAAAAAATTTTCAAAACCAACACGTTCAAACCAAGGATGCGAGGAGAGAGCAAAGTTGACAATGCGCATATACCTTCTTTCGCTGCTCGATTCGCTTGCAGCGTGCCGCCTCTTCTTGCTTCTTTTCCACTTCCTTTCTCCTCTTCTTCTTTCTCTTGTGGAACCCCGTCACATAGTCCCTTCGCCAAGACCCAAACTACAAGTCATAAACACAACAACTGCACTGTACTCTCTCTCTCTCTCTCTCTCTCTCTCTCACACACACACACACACACACACTCACACACACACACACACACACAAAAACAGGTTCCAACTACACGGAATTACACGACAACAGATTCAAGCGAACAAATTTCACATGTCCAGCTTCATTTCCTCAGCTCACCAACTCAAAACTCAAGTGCTCTGGGATCAATGCACGTTCAACGTAACCGGGTCCATCAGCACGACACCAGACGTCAAACCTACGCGGGGGAGCACGACAAACCCATGCTCGTACCAATCAACGCACACCCTTCTTCTGGATTGCCGAAAGCGAGCGAAAGAAGACACAAGCACGTCACATAGTTAATGCCAACTGGCCGTAGTTGTACCTGAGGCCTTTCTCGTTGAAGGTGACCGATAGAGCTTTGTTCTTGAGGGCTCGCTTCTTGATGTGCCGGCCGCGGATGCGGGGCCGTCGTGGCTCGCGTCGTCTGCAAACTCCACCTCGTCCCCCGACATCGGCCACGACCCACCTTCGGATTTAGCTCCAGCTCCTCGCTGCTTGAAGAAAGGCGCGATCTTTCGAGCTCCAACGACCCGATTTGGTGACGCGCGATTCCGGTTTTAGGGTTCGTATTGTTTGGGCCGAGCCTGCCAGCCTCTTCTATAAGAACCCACAAAACCCAGGAAAAAAAAAAAAAAAAAATCAATTTTTGAAGAGCCTAGCAGCCTTTTTTTTTTTTTTTTTTTTTTTTAAATGGAGATTGGGTCTTCTCGAAATTGATTAGGTAAGGTCAGTTCGATCCAATCTCAAGATTGAATTAGCTCCATTGTTCAGCTTTCACTGTTTTTTGTTTTGTGAGGTGAATTGGTATCTGGATACAACATTTGCTTTATTTCAAACCAAATCTAGTTAATCGAAAACAAAATTAATTTGACAAAGCATAGTGAATTTATTTTTAATTTTCTTGTTCTAATTTTACATTTGGATAGGCTTGAATGGATGATGTCTTTTGGTGATCAAGTTTGTACCTATTGCCCACATTGTGCCCCTCCTACTACCCATTGATCAACTTTCCAAAATTTGGATGAGAGAATTCACGAGATTTCCATGGATTTTAAAGGAAGTTCCTATGTAATTAGATGCCAATGCTCTTACTTTTTGCAGGCTGATTAGTTTGTCCACACATTGAAATCATACTCACAATTATGCCGGAGCATATTTCACCCCTTATATGATTAAATCTACCCAACTCACACCAAAAAGATAAAATAGTTGTTAATCATTCAATTGCAATTTAAAGTGGTGGTTTCAAATTTATTTACTTTACTTTTTTTTTTTTCAGTTTTTGTATATCTATGTAAGATGTACTCACCATAATTAATAATTCTGCATGTTTATTTTTTCTTTATTGTAGGTTTCTAATGTATAGTGAACGCACTATGTTTTATTTATTGTTAAATATTACTTACATAAAAAATAGTTTTGTCAAAAGAGAAAATTCCAAGAAAAGCAATCCTTTTCTAAGTTGTTGAGCAAGTTTGTGGATATTTTCAAGTAGAGTCTAGAAAAAATTTAACATAAACAACTTTTCAGCACATTGACTTCTTTTAATATTTTCACTTTTACTGTGTATATCATGGTCAAATCCTTTTTATCGATTTTTTTAATATACATATACAAAGCAGAGTTTGGTTTTTTTGGCGTAATAAAATCACAGTGACATTCTCCAATATGAACTACAAAAAAGATGACATTTAACTAAATTAAAACATTGCATAGATTAAGATTTTTTTTAAATGCTAGTGAAATATGATTATTTTGGATATCAAGATGCATTGTGCATAATTTTTTTAGTGTATTTCTAGATATTCTTCTAACATCTCACATATCCCATGTAAAACTATCTCACCATTATAATAAGAAAAAAATAAATTATTTAATATGGTAAATAAAGAGACTTGATATATATTTTAGGCTAATGAAATCAAAAAGTAACAAGTTGATCAAGTAAGTAAGCTTTTGAGATAACAAGAACAAAGAATAGGTAAGTTGTTATAAAATAAATGTTCAAGAAAGAGATGTTTTACTTTGTTACCATATCAAAGTATCATCTTTTGAGTTTCGATGACCCAATCTGGTGACGCGTGATTTGTATTGTTTGGGTGGAGCCTACAAGGCTCTTTCACAAGAACCCACAGAACTCAGAGAAAAAGTAAACAATTTTTGAAGAGCCTAGCGGCCTCTTCTATGGAGACTGGGTCATCCGGAACTAATCCAATAAGGTTGGTTCGATATAGTTTTGAGGTGGAACAAGCCCAACTATTTGCCTTTGATCGTCTTTTGCCTTGTGAGATGAATTGGTATCTGGACACGTCATTTGCTTTATCTCAAAGTTGGATCTACTTTATTAAAAAAATCACGTTAATTCGACCAAGCATACTAATTTTGATCTTTCTTTTTCTTGTTCTAATTTTACTTTTGGACGTGCTCGTATGGATTGGGTGTGGTGATGTCTTTTGGTGATCAAGGTTGTACATATTGCCCACACCGTGACACTTCCCATTGATCAAGTTTTCAAAAATTGGATTATAGAATTCATGGGATCTCCATGGTTTTTAAAGGAAATTTCCATGAAATTAGATCCCAATGTTATAACATTTTGCAAGCTGGTTAATTTGTCCACACATTGGAAGCGTCATATTCACATTTATGTCTGCCCCTTTTTCACTCTTCATATGACTAAATCCATCCAGTTTTCATTCAAAGGATAACATTGCCCTTAGTTATTCAATTGGAATTTAAAGTAGCGGTTTTAAATTTATATACTTTCCTTTTATATATATTTATGTAAGATGTACTTACCATAATTAATAATTTTGTGTATTTAGTTTTTGTTTATTGTAGATTTCTGATGCATAGTATAAGCATTATGTTTTATTTATTGTTAAGTATTATTTACATAAAAATTAGTTTTGTCAAAAAAGAAAATTCCAAAAATGCGGTTCTTTTCTATGTTGTTAATGTTGAGAAAAATTTATGAATATTTTCAAGTAGAGTCTAAAAAAAAAAAGGTTTAACATAGACAACTTTCAGCACAATGACATTTTTTTTTTTTTTTCAGTATTTTCACTTTATTGTTTATATCACCATCAAACCCCTTCTCATTGATTTTCTTCTTTTATAGACATACACCATATACATAAAATGAAATGACCAAATGAAGCAAAAAAAAAAAAAAACTTTTTGAAGATTATAATGAAGCCACAGTTACATTCTCCAACATGAACTTTTAAAAGATCAAATTCAACTAAATCAAAACATTGCATAAATTATTATTTTTTTTTTTGAAAATACTAGTGAAATATGGTTATTTTGGATCAACAAAAGTAATCTCATGAATGAACGGTTTATGAAAGAATATCAAGATATCTCATTGTGCATAATATATTTAATATATTCATAAATATTCCTTTAACATCTTACAAGTTTTGTGTAAAAATATCTCGCCAATATAATCATGAAAAGAGATAAATTCTTTGATATAGTAAATAAAGAGAATATATATATATATATATATATATATATATATATATTATATATACACATATTATGCAAATGAAATAAAAGAAAAATAAGAACTTCATCAAGTAAATAGGCTTTTGAGATAAGAGGGGCAAATAATGGATATGTCATTAAATCAAAGAATGTCTTCTTTTCCCTATTAGTGGTGAGATAATAAAACAAAAGTATGCGAAAAAGTTACTTAAAGGTAACTGGATCATAAGTGGAAAAAGAAGAAATAATAAATGTGGCCAACACTTTAAATTGCTATTGAATTATTAAGGGTGATCATCCTTATAATGCAAATGCATCATAAACGCATTTGAACAATGCGCGTTCTGGATTAGCTTCAAGAACCTCAAAACCTTTTGTTCTCATTGCAGCAGAAGAAAAATGAATCTCTGCACTATCACGTTCACTTCTATTTCTGAGGAGAAAAATCTCTCTCTTTAGATCATGGCAACACAATGGAGTTCAAAAATTTCCTGCAAAATCTATGTTTCACTTCTCAAGCTTAGGAACTGAACTTTCCCTTTGATTTTCCAACATTGCTTTGTTTCCCTCTAGGATGGCATGAATGACTTTAAGAGCGGCACTAAGAGGACGATGATGATGACGATGACGAGGATTATCGCGTAGCACGTCCATTTCCGCGAGCTCTTCTGGTTCTCCCTCGCCTCCTGGAGCTGGACGGCGCCCCGCCGCACGAATGAGTTGGCGTGAGTGACATGCGACTCGATGTCGTTGAGCTGGTGGCCCTGAGCCTCCACGAGCGCGGCCATGTCCAAGAACACTTGGTGCAGCTCGAGCAAGTTCTTCTCGATCTCCTTCACGGCGTCGTGCCTCTCTTGGATCTCCGATATCGTGTCGAGAATCTGGCCTCGCCCTTGATCTTGGATCGCCTTCTGCAGGAAACTCTCGCTCTCGCCGCTCGAGATCAAGTTCTCGATCGTCTCCTCGTCCGCCTTTTGCCCTGTGATCGTGAAGTATCTCCGCTCGACCGTCTCCTTGTACTCCTCATTCATTTTGGCCCTCAAGCTCTGGAAGTCATCCATCAAGTCCTTAAGCTTCTTCCCTAGCCCTCCGACGACTGCCGTCCTCGTCCGGTCTGCCGACGAGCCGGGCCCGCACCCAGGTATGCTCCGGTGGGCCACATTGGACCGCTCGAGGGCCTCGAGCTTGCCCTTGATGATTTTGGCCCTCTTGAGGACCTGCCCGACGTCGGCGTCCATCCGGGACCGGAGCTGTTTCATCGTGTTCGCGTTGTGGACGGTCTTGCTCTCCTCGTTGGCCTCTTGCAGCCTCTTGTACAGCTTCTCGACCTGGTTCATGTCCCCCTTCACGTTCTCGACGTCCTCGAAGAACTTTTCGAGGTTCACCGTCTCTTTCCCAGCCTCCATGTCGTCGAGGTAGTTCTGTTGCTTGAGGTCCGTGTATTTCTTGAACGAGCCGGAGAATAGATCGTTCATCTTGACTAAACTTTGCTTCTTCTCCTTTTAATCTCCCTTTAGATACTTGCCAATTTTCCCTTTTCCCTTTTGCTTCTGGTGCAAGGACATGAAGGAACCCTAAACGCTAATGGTCAAGAGAATCATCCTCCTCTTCAATGTCTTGAAGATCTTTTCAGTTTTTCCTTGTGACGGAAGGATGGGAGGAGGTGGCAAACAGCAGAACAATCAAACCCACCAGCAAATCCGTGCATCATACGAGCTTTCCTTGATTTTTGGGTTTTGAGGTTAGAGTTGCAACACAAGAGAGGGGGGTTGAGGTTATTTTTGGGGCTATAGAAACATGTGAGAACCGTTAAAGAAAGCTGAGCATCTCCATTGGTTGCTCCTGGTGTAACATGTGGCGTCCTGTCTTTCATGAAAAATTCGGAGGATTGGGTTGTCAAAGTTGACTTGGTCTCTCTCTCTCTCTCTCTTCCCCTTTCTTGCCTAAGAATACATGTTGACTTCCTGCATCGATTTAACTGCATAACCCCCTAACTACAAGATCAACCGCGCTGCATGTTCACGAGACGCTAGTAAAAATCCTGTGTTTGTCGAATGCATATGTCAAGATCTTCTTGTGATTGATGAACAGTTGCTTGGAATAAAACAGGTACCTACTCGAACGCGACACAAACTTTACTGATGAACGAAGCTGTTCTTGGTTAACCTACCCCCCTACCCTCCTTGATGCCGAAACTCCCAGCTCACCGGTCGTGACAAACTAGACTCTGTTCCAAACTGATTCAATACAGGGACATTACAATTCATGACGCTCATGACACAAAACGTTAGATTGCAGGATTCCCAGAACTGAAAGCTTCATATGCCTTAATCACATTCGGTCTTATAAGAGATAGCAGCATAATGTCAGTCGGAGGGATTGAGGTGTCGCGGACAGCACTAGATGTATTCTATGGTTGAGGATGAAAGGGACGCGTCGTCGCCAATTACTCGAATGTGGTCCTATTTCGCTTTCACTTTCTCCCATCTTGCTCCCAGCTAGGAAATGCCAGGGCTTATCCAATTCAATGAGCGCATCAATCAATCTTATTTAACTTCTTTCCGTGGATTGATAACTCAAAATTATGTTCCAGAAGCAGAGAAAGTGATCTGCGACTCTCGATCACTACAGATTTCCGATAGAGCCAATCGCCAAAACTGGTTCACCAAAACTGGTTCGACATAATACCCGTTCGACATACCCAACTGATCGATTCTAAAATGAATGAGTCGATCCTGAAGAGGATGATGGCCAAAAGAGAACCTCGAAGAGTATGAGGATTGACCCAGCTCAAGCTAACACAAGGTTATTTCCTGTTTCACATCCAGTTGATACACACATTCGGACATCATAAACCGAATATAAAGGACAGATCCAAATCTTTATAAGGCCGAATTCTCATTCTTAACAGCAGTGAAATCAAAATACCATCACTATCAAAACGCACACAATGCAGAATCAACAACCCTTTCAAGCTCCAATTCGATCCAATCACATAACAGCAACAATATGAAGAATTATCTACTGGAGAGCACTTGCGAATAGAGAGGTAAAAACCAAAATCAATTTGGTTAACAAACTTAATAAAGCACACTCAAGTACCGGCATTAGGCAATGCTGCCATGAATGAATTGTATGACGACTCCAGATCAAAGTGGAGCTGCCGAGACTGCTGCTCTGTCAACTCGTCTGCTGCCCCCATCTTGGAAAGCCTAGAAATCCATTCCTTCATCTTCATCTTCCCCTCAAAGTTCGGCGGCAATATCGTCAGCTTACTGAGCGAGGTCGAGAGATCGGACAACAAAGGATGGACCTGATCCACTGCCACCATGTTCAACTTCAACGAGTCCATCGCCGTGATGAAGTTCTGCACGCACTCTGCGACAATGGCAGCCGACGTGGTGGTGCTCGCAGCCGCGGCAGCCCGGTGCTCCACCGTGGCAGGAACTCCCGAGACCACCAGCCTGTTAATGGCAGCCGGGCAGTCCATCTTGTATGTGTCGGCGAAGCGCTCGATGCTGGGGATCGTGTCCTTCAAGGTGGAGGACAGCGTCTTGAAATGTGCGATGAGCTTCTGACAATTGGTCTCGTACTCGGAAGGCGAGATGGTGTCGCGAATATACGCCTTCTCCAGCTTCTCGGTGGCCCGGATGATGGCATACAGCTCGGCGAAATTCTCGTACATCTCCCTCTCGCGCTTGTCATTCCATAGCTTGACCTCCATGATCGATTTTCTCGGAGAGATACTGGTGAGTGTGTATGGAACCGGGTAAATCGAGGGAGGGAATTACGGATTCGGGACGGTGTGGAGGATTGGAGAAGGGAACGGGACACGCGCAAAGAGAAGAAACCTTCTTCACTGAACAGCCATTACGACAAAATCAGCTAATTCAAGCTTTCGAGCTCGACCCAACATTGCATAAACAGCATACACACAAAAGCAACAATCGCAGAGAGATAAACAGCGGAATTCACGAAGACCCGAGAAACGAATCATCGTACTGGACCAAGATCATCAACCAAAGTTCCCTCTTTTAACATAAAAAACAATCAAAGACATCAAAAAACGAAAGAACGAAAACTTGGGCATTTCGCAATGAGAAAATCAAAGCACGAAAATCTCGACGATTCAACAACCACCATCGGAAACGCGCACAAAGATCGGAAATTTACAGGAAGCCCAGAATCAAAACAGAGGGGAAGGACCACCCGTCTAACCCATGACTCCGCAGAATCGAAAACCAACGATCGGCGAAACCAAGACCTCAGGGAACACCCGAGAAAACCCTAGATCGAACCAGCATGTCCGAAACGAAAGGACCGTTTACCGAAGATCGCCGTGGCGACGAAGTCAAAATGGACGACCCGACGCTCGCGGTACTAAGCTCGAAGACGACAATGAATCGGGGGCGGCATACAGAAGAACCCAAAAGATTCAAACATAGGAATTCGAGAGATGCGTGAAGGAGAAGGAAAGAGAGAGAGAGAGAGAGAGAGAGAGAGAGGGAATGGCTTACAGAGAGCGAGGACGCGGGTTCGGTGTCGTTGAGCTCTCTGTGTATCTCGTGAGAGAGAGAGAGAGGGAGGGAGATGGAGAGGGAGATGGAGATGGCAAGCTGAGGAGGACGACTTGCGATTTTCACCTTTTTGTTTTTTTAATCGGGCGTGGACGATGTTCTTCTTGTTTATTTGTTTTTCTTTTAAGAATAGAAGATAAAAGACTCGATTTTGCATGCCAAGTTCTAGATGATTGATGAGAGCCTCTTTTAATTTTTTTTTTTTTATGGTCTTTGATGATTAAAAGGCATTATTTTGTACCATCCAACTTTCGAAAAGATATGGAAAACATTGTATGTGGATGTTTTGGATGTCTCGAGGTTGAAAAGAGAAGATAAAGTGCGTTTGTTGAAAGATTTATGGATTGAGAGGAGTAAAAAATGAAAGTTTAGTTGATACGCGTTTTGAGTGTTGGGTGGTGGAGTTTGACTTTGTAAATACTTAATCCAACTGACTTAAAGCCAAGGTGGACAAATTATGTCGAACGTAATGACATGTAATGTGTTTGAATTTGGGGAAAAAGAGTTTGTTGTAATGGCTTTTACATTTTGAAGCTCTCTCTTAGGACGCACTGAAGATGTATTTGGGAAGAGGGGAAATGCAAGTGAAAAATGTGGAATATTTTCAATTTTTATGAGGAAAGGAATGATGGTAAAAATTGAAATTAGTGACATATAACTCAATTTTTAAAAATCGTTTCCCTCCTTTTCTCTCATAATTATCTAAAATCTCTTCTTTTCTTTTATAATCACCCATCCAAAATTAAGTGTAGCTTGCTCACTAATCAAACAAAGCTAAGAAGTTTGAAAGCTTGATTTTTTTCTCTATAATTTTATTCGAGTAGTCCTTTCAGGCTGGATGTGAAAGGGGCATTTTAAATGAAGCATCGGATAATGATCAGACAGTGACATTTGGACATTAAATCTGCATTTATCGAAGTCAAATAAAATACGAAATCTTAACCCCTCTCCCTTGCTTTGTCTCCTCCTCCCGTCGCCTCCATCGCGCCTTCGTTGCACCTCTGCCACCACCCGCTTCCTCCCCATCTAGGGGTGAGCAGTGGTCTAGGGTTGACCCTAAATCGACCCCCGAACCGGCCCAACTCGCGCTGGTCCCGATCCGGTTTCAAGGAGACCTGGATCGGTCCTGGTCATGAAAGTTTAGGACCAACACGCACCGAATTGGTCCTCGGTCACAAAAGTTTTGGATCGGCCCAACCCCTGGACCAACCCCGTATATTATATTATATTATATTATATTATATTATATTATATTATATATCATTTTTTTTTATAAATTCAAACCTAAGTAAAATGTACATTTATATTATATTATATTGAGATGTTCTATCAATAGCACTAATAGTAAATTAAATTTAAAACTTTTGTTGAGTATTAATTATGTGTCGTTTGTTTTGTTTTTAGGTATTTAGAAGTTCAAGTGAATTAACAAGATGTGAAGTTATATATTCATGGTTTATATTAAGTATTTTGAATTTTTTATAGTTTAATTGTATTTTACTAATGAATTTCAGCTGCATTTTGTTTTTCAATCTGTGTCAAATGGTAGAAGTTTTTGAAGAGTAGAGTAGTACTATAGTTGCTACGGTGATTTGCTAGTCAAGTGGTGTGAAGCTCATTTTTTAGTTGAGGGGACTTTATATGATCAAATACTAGTTAAGTGGTGTGAAGCTCATTTTTAATTGAGTGGACTCTACATGATCAAATACAAGAAAACGATTTTGTATATGGTGTTATGAATATTAAAGATAGATGATTATAAGAACTTTCTATCTTGTCTCATATCTCGATGAGCGGTTAGCGAGCAATACGAAATTTCTATTATCGTGTCATCTTAAATTTGCTAAATATGTATTGGTATTTATAGTTTAGTTGTACAATGCCGCATTGTCGATATATGTGTAATTGGAATTTGTAGGTTTGCTTTTTTAGGGAGTATAAAAAATAAGACGAAAAAAATTATTGATCGGTCCCGGGTTGACCCTAGAATCGGACCGAACCCATTGGGTCGGTCCGGTCCTTGGTCCCAAATTCAATAGGGTCGGTCCTCGGTCCTAAAAATTGAAGACCGACACTGTACGGATTGGTCCTAAGGTTAGGGGGTGGCCCGGACCAATCCGGACCATGCTCACCCCTATCCCCATCCCTCTGAAAATTCCTCGAAGATTAGTTCGCACCCTGCCCCGCATGACACGTAGAAAAAGCACAAAGGGAATGGACCGAGTATGGAGAAGACAATAAATTAGATGAACACATATCAGTCTTAAAAGTAAGACGGAAGATGGTATTAGAGCATGGCACAACGCAATCTCATCTTTCGTTCTTTCTTCTTTAACGATTGCCAACTTTATAATGTGTAAATGGTATTGGTTCGAAAACCATCTTTGAAAAACTCACTCTTTATCATGACGACGCACTAGAACTCCTCAAAAATCAAAGCCCACTTTTGTCTTCAAACGTCAACACACCATGCCGCGCGACAGCTACAACACAAAAAATAAAAAAATGAAAAAGGAGGAGAGGCTGCTATATAGCGTCGTCCTTAATGGCAGACTCGCCGCTCCATCAATCGCGCTGTACCTAAAAAACGTCGTTGTGCAGAAGACAGAGAGAGAAAGAGATAGCGTGTAGGATGGGAGCTATGATTGGAGGATTACGCCATCTGCGTGTAGCAGTTGAGCGGTGAGGCGAGGAGGGGAAGCTGATGCATCATTGAGGGTGAAGTTCTTTATCTCCTCTCTTTATCTCTCTCTCTCTTTCTCTGTCTGTTGCTGTCATTGGGTTTATGGTGGCGTTCGAGGTTCCACTGAAGTTGACGTCTCTACCCTAAACCAGCTGCTCTGCCTTTTTCGCTTCTCCCTAATCTGATCTCATCTGATCTGTGATCCATACAATCGCCGGTATCATCTCCTTCCTTTCTTTTTCTTACTTTTCTTTTATCTTATTATAATCTCTCGTTTCATCAGCATCATCTCCTCCTCCTTGATAGAGAAAGGCAACTGGCACTGCATTTCTAATCCCACTCGATCGCCTGGTCTTCTCTAGAGATCTAAGTCGTGATGGTGTCCGTTCTGGTTCCTGATTCGTCCGACTCTTCACGCCTGAAAAAGAACCGTGTTGGTTTTGAGATTAGGCGGCGAGAAATTAGAGACAAATCTGATGCCTTGTGATGTCATGGAAGGGAGCCCCCCGGGCTCTCTATCATCACTAAATTTTCCTTTTATTGACACACACACACATATATATATATATATGTATGCTCTTTTGGATTTAGGTTCGGTATGTTTTATGAATAATGAATAATTTGATTTCTTACCTTTTATAAAAAAAAATAATGAATAATTTGAAAAATATTTAATTTATAAAATGATCTCTCATATCGCTTTGAATGATTAGTCAATAAAAACTATATTCATTATCACTACCCGCCGTGGTGGCTCCATTTGGATAGCTTGATTTTCTTTTCGCTGCGAGGTTTGGAGTTCATGAAACCCCTGTGACGTAAATTGCGGGAAGGCTGGCGTGAGACATCGGCGACTTACTCGGTGGCACGTATGTGGTGGCTAGCACGTGTCGCCCAGTGGTTTATCTCCATTGCTTAGGTCGTGCAAGTTCCTTGAGTCATCAAAAAAAAAAAAAAAAAACTGTGTTCATTATCAATAACTATTTATGTCTCAACATTTTCGTTGATAGTGGAAAATATTTTTCGATCATTTAATTTTATAAGTAATATACCGATAATTTTCATGTAAATATTTTTAAATTATTCATTTTCACGAAAAAAAAAAAACTTTAAATTTCGTTCGTGTGTCATGTTATTGCGAGGTTATAGTAGACTTTAAAAATTAAATGTCGTGTCTCAATTTTTTAGATAATTATGTGAGCTCTCTTTTGCTAGAAAAGCTAAGTATTTGTAATGACAGTTGGGTCATTATACTCTTTCTATGTACAAAACCTATCCCATGCGTGGCATGGATTTATTCTAGTATCTCTTTTACGACGGTCATTCTTGCATGAGCTGTAAACGTGTCATGTCCGTATTAAGACTTTTAATCCATTTAGGACGTGCTTAGTCATATATCTCAAAACACTACTTGTACTTATAGGACATGTTTAGATGCATGTAGCCACGTTTTACACATATCTTAACACATTTTCTCAAAACTCATCATAAGAGTTTATACCTTGAGCGATTAAATGTGCCGTTTTATGAAACTGGGTGACGCACTGGTCTCTTTAGGTTCCGATTGTGGCATGATTGATACACGTGTCACATTTAGCTTTGACCTAAATTTGATACGACATCAAGACACAATTTGTTAGTTCTACCTTGAAATCTGGCATATCATTACAAAAATTGCTAGATTATCTTCTCATAGTTCGTTGGATCATTTAACATATCGCTTTAATATTGTCTTGCTATACTTAATACTTAGACAAACCACTTTATACTAAATACTTCTTTTTTATACAATTAAAGCGCATTTGGTAACTTTTTTATTTATTTTTATTTTTCAGAATAGAATAAGAACAAAAATCCGTTTTACTTATAGTTAGTTAATTTTTTTATTACATTTGGAACAAAAATAAAAATTTAGAAAAAACATGCTCAACATAACTTAATTCTTGTCTTTACACAATTAACACAAGGCTTGGGTGAAACCCACCTTGGGACTGAGTCTAATAACCCAATCTGAGTCCCCATTTTTTGGATTAAAATAGAAAAATATTAAAAAATTTAGGGAAAAATTTAGAAATTAAAATTTGAGTAGTTTTACTAGATTTTAATGTTAATTCCAGTTTAGAATCAGTTTAGCATAAAAAAAAAGTGAAAATATTTTGAAAATTGGATTTAAAATTGAATAAGATCTTTGGGTTTTACCATATGAATTATTGAATGCCATTTTGTCTTAGAAACAATGCTAGGTCGCAACAACTTGGCAACCTCTATTGAAAAAAGATGTCTTCTTCCCTTAAGATCTATTTAGATATCCTTTAAGATCATTTGCGATTATGTTTTAATAGAAAATTAAATGGCCATGAACAAATATTTTGTATTACCATTTGTTTTTTGTTTATAGTGGTTGAATAAGTTTAAGGGTGAGCATGATCGGGTGAACAATTCCCACTTTGGAATTGGGAACTACCCATTAAGAATTGGTTTTGAAAAATTAGAACTAAGACTCGCCCATTGGTTTTATGAATCCACTAGGGAGTTGGACTGTTGGTCCAATTCGGTTCTCGAGTAGATCCATAGAACCGGTCCCCAATCCCTACAAAATGAATGATATCATGATGAATCTAGTAGATATTTAGAACACTAAAGCTTGTGTGGCCTTATATTTGAGTTGAACTGCGAACCATTGATTTTGATTAATGATTGAAAACTATAGGGTGGAACAAATAGATAGTACTCGTTAACTAAGAACTTAATGTCTTCGAAGGTCAAGGTATAGTCCACTTAGGGTTTCCAAACATCAGAAACATGTGGAGAATTAGACTCCACATTAAAAGTCCTACCCTCCTCATAAGTTAAAACAAGAATCACTTGATCCATCTTTTTCAATGTCAACCTAATTTAATCATGGAAATGGCTAATGAGAAACTTAATTATACTCTTAAACGAGCCGTTGGCTCTTAATTTCATACCATGACGACAAAACACCACAACATTTAAGGACATCTCCAATCGGTTCTCTCCTTCATCTTTGTTTATTTATTATGTTTTAATTGAGAAAACAAGTAAATGGATTATTATAATGAAAAAAATAAGAAGTAAGGGGGTTAATCCTATTCCAAACTCAAGAGGCAAAAGTAGTTAATGATGTCTAGTAACTACAAATATACATAAATGTACATATATATTTGGTTGAAAAACTACAAAATAATTGAGAAATTAAGATGGGATTTCTTTTTTAAAATATATATATATATATATATATATATATATATATATATATATATATATATATATCGGTACAGTTCGGGTAGGGGTTGGTTTTATGTTTGGAATTGGGAACTAGATCAATACTCACTGTTCCACTAAATTGAAACTAAGAATTGGATCGGCGACCATGGGAACCATTGGTTCCGGTCTGGTCTAGTTTAGCTCCGAGCAGTTCTCGGTTTTTAGCACATCCCTAAATAAGCATGTGCTCCATCGATTTCCAATGTTATTTGCTTGAATGTTTGATGAGTTTGTGCAAAAAATGCACACTAACTTTAGGATCGCCTCCATCCTCAGTTGTTTCGTCCTTGCACATTGCACCAAGCAACGTTTACTCTTCTTCTTACAGTTAAAAAGGCTCAAAAGGTCCATGCATCTATTTATTGTAACGCCCAAAAATTTATTGTTGACCTCCTCATATTGTGAGTTATAAACCAGTGAGATTCTTTGTTGTCATTTCTAATCATCCATCTCGACTAACTATAAAGTTGGATTTTTCGAGGCTATATTAGAATATCTTAATCAGTTAAATCCTTATCAAATTCCAGTTTTATTTAAACATGAATTGTTAAGTTTCCACTAACATTTTTATAATTAAATGAAAAAACTTAGAATAGAATTTATAGGATTGTATCCAATGCATTTATTTTTTTTCTCTATTTTGGAAATAGAAATTTTGTGCATTTATCAAATGCATTCTTTTACTTAGAAAATTGTCTAGGAAATAAAATTAGAAAAAAATATTTCTGAGAACAAAAATGTTATTGTACGCACCTTAGAAACTAAAGTTTGTTGGGCTTAACCTATTGTTAAACACTATAACCCAAGCGGATTTGGGTCAAAATGGACCATATGGTGAAGCCCAAAGAGTGGGACCCCCTTTTGTCTCACTTTTGGCCTTTCGAAATTGTCCTTGCATTCTCTATACCGTTTTTTGAAGGAAAGCCCTCGTACTTTATGTCTCTCACTTTAATTTACTTTTCTCATCAAATAACTGTTTTTAAAAATTAAAGGGAAAAAACACGAAAAACTCCAAACTTCTGCCCGAGTGACACATTTACTCGAACTTTTTTTGCTCCAGTGAAAAACTCTAAACTTTCATCGTGACACATTTACCCCATAAGGGCATTATTGTCTTTTTAATTTTTCTTTTTCTTTTTTTCTTTTTTTTTCTTCTTTTTCTTCCCTCCGCCGGCCATGGCGGAGGGAAGCCGGCGCCGGTGAGGGTCGCCCTCGCCGGCGTGGGGCGAGGGCGGCCCTTGCCGACGTCGGGCGAGGGCCGCCCGACGCCGGATCGGCGAGGAGGCCCTCGCCAACGTCGGCACCCTCGCTGCGTTGGCGAGGGCCGCCCCTCGCGCGTCGGGCGAGGGCACCCTCGCCGCATTTGGCGTCGGGCGGCCCCGCCGGCATCGGGTGAGGGCGGCCCTCGCCCCATGCCGGCGAGGGCGACCCTTGCGGAGCCGGCTTCCCTCCGCCGCTCCACCATGGCCGGCGGAGGGAAGAAGGAAAAAAAAAAAAAAAAAAAAAAAAAAAAGGAAAAAAATTTTTAAAAATGAAAAGACCAAAATGCCCTTCAATTTTGGGGTAAATGTGTCACACTTGGAAAGTTTAGGGTTTTTTGCCGCAAAAAAAGTTTGGGATAAATGTGTCACTCGAGACAAAGTTTGGGGTTTTTCGTGGTTTTTTCCCAAAACTAAACTGTAAAACCTTCGGAAAAAGAAAACCAACTCAGTACTTTTTAAATTCAAAAGGCACCCACTACGTAAATAAGAAAATCCACCGAAATTTATCAACAAAATGCACGTGGCACGCAAAGCATGCCATAATTTTAGTGTACATTTGAACCCCACTAGGACAAGGAATCTATTTGGTGCAAAGAAAAGAGATATAAAGAACTGATAAGTGATGATTAATGAAGAAAGTAAAGATATTCCTTTTTCCTATTTGACCATTAAATAAACAAATCTTGTTTTTTTTTTTTTTTTTCTTATTTGGTAAGGCAACAAATCTGGTTTTTCTATCTTCTTTGTACAAGAATTGCATCAACGCCACAAAAGCCCTAACAGTTATATGGAATCCAGCTGTCTTTGGACCCAACTGTAGACGACTCTTTAAAATAAATTTTCACAAACTTGGGTCCCAAGGAAAATGAATAAAATTATCATTTTTTTCACTATGTTTTTAAAATGAAAAAGAGATTCCTTCCTCTCATTTGCAGTCTTGTATTTCACGACTAACCATCTCCTAAAATTGATTTATCGATTCTTATCTCTGCAACGTCATTTCTCCATAAAACCTATTAATGAACGCTTCGATTTAATGATTTAGCTCCTCCTTACTTTGCAACAGTTCCCTCTCCTTAGATTGATGGACAATGTGGACAAGAGTGGCAATTATCAATTATGGCTCACCTCTCTTCGCCCGCCTCATTTGCCTTGTCACTTGCGTCGTCATCACTCGTCTCACGTGTTTGTTTTTATAGTTTGTTACTCCTTTTAGCAAGTGTAAATTTCTATTATTACTTTATTTTATATTTATGTTTGATATGTATTAGTATTCATAGTTTGGCTGCTCAATGTTGCATTATTGATGGATATATAATTTGAAATAGTATGTTTATCCTTTTAAGGAAAAAAAGAAATAAAAAAATAATTGATTGGTCTCAAGTTAACCCGTAACCGAACCGAACTCATGAGGTCGGTTCGGTCCTCGGTCCCAAAATTAGCGACTAACATTGTGTGGGTTAGTTCCTAGGTTAGGTACCGAATCAACCCAACTCAAATCATGCTCACCCCTAATCTCACCTACTTTCTTTGATAGTGTGATCCTTGCCGACTCCAATTGCTTCCACTAGGTTTGCCTTCGCGATAGTTGGATCCTCTCGTTCTCCATTTTCAGTTTTTTTTTTTTTTTTAATTTAAATTTCAAAAATCATATTATAGAAAATCTATAATGATTACCAAACACTAGTTGCACTTCTAGCTGCACTTCATGAAGACCCTTTAGTCTAAAGCCTCTTCTAGTTATGCAATGGCATTAGGTAAATGCTCCTAAAAACCCTCAAACTTAGCAATATCTTCTTTTATTCAGTACAATTAGCAACTAAATCTTTCGTTTGTCTTTATTTAAAGAGTCCTAAATTTATAGTACTTTTATCAAACAGTTCTAAATATTTTAAATTTGTTGATTCAATCCTAAACATTTTCACTTCTTCTCAATCGAGTCAATCATGTCAATTTTTACCGAAAATTACTAACGTGGATTACCAGCGTTAACATGGTACTTTTAAAATAATATTTGGAATTTTTTTGTTTTTGGATTTTTGGATCTTGCGAGCCACCTTCGCTAGTTACAAGTAAGGGCTGTGATGCCCTCATTGGCGAAAGTGAGGGCACACGAGCCCTCACCTAGAAATGATGAGGGCCGCAACACCCTTGCCGATTTGGCCGGGTGAGGGCTTGGTGGCCCTCGTCAGCCACAAGCGAGGGCGGTGACCTTGCATGGGGCGAGGGCTTGCGTGCCCTCGCTTTTGTTGGCGAGGTTGGTTGACAACTTTTGCTAGCCCTAGATCCAAACCCCCACCCCTCCAAAGGGGAAAAAAACCATAAAAAATCTAAAATACTAATAATATATTATTATAAAAGTGCCACATTAGCACTGACCATTCACTTAAGTAATTTTTGACCAAACTTGGTCATATGGTCTCAAATGATAAAAAGTGAAAATATTTAGAATTGAATTAGTAAAAGTACAATATGTTTAGAATTTTTTGGGCAATTTTCTAGTCTCTTTTGGGCTTTAACCTGTTGTTGGACACTATAATGCAAGCGGAGTCGGATCAAAACGGACCATTTGGTGAGGCCCAAAGAGTGGAGCCCATTTCGTTGCTGATCGTGGGTCCATCACTAGAAAAGAAGTGAAGCGATATAAAGAACCGACAATTGATAATTAATAGAGAAAATAATAAAGAATTTGCACCGCTGAAAAGAAAGAAAATAAATAAAGTAAAGAAAGTAAAGAAAGTAAAGATATACATTTTTTTCTATTTTACCTTTGAATAAACATATATGGTTTTTCTATCTTTCCTGTACAAGAATTCGCTTCAACCCCACAAAAAAAGCCCCCAAAAAAGGTCTTGGTATCCTATGAACAAAGAAAAATTACAGCTATCTTTGGACCTATTAGAAGTAATTTTCACAAACTTAGGTCCCAAGGGAAAATGACATGAAAAAAAAAAAAATCATCATTTCCTCCCCTATGTTTTCACAAAAAAAAAAAAAAAGAAAAAAGAAATTCATTCTTCTCATCAAACCTTTCACTTTACTCCCTCCTTTGGCATATTCTATGGCCCTACGTTCCACGGCTAATCATCTCCTCCAATTGATTTGACGACTCCTGTCTTTGTAGCCTCATTTCTTTGTTGAACTTGTTGATGAATGCCTCGACCCGATGGTTGAGCTCGTCCGGGCTTAGCTCCTTCCTCAGCCGATTGGTGCGATCCTTAAACGTCGCTGATTTCTGCATCGAAGGCGACGGCGGCGACCCCGACAAGCTGCTCCGGTGGTCGGCGTTGTCCACTTTCATGGGCCACGCAGTCGGCTTTGCCGCCCCGGCCTCGACTATCGCTTTCCATACGTTTTCCATGCTCTCGTTCGATCTCCTCAGGGCTTTTCTCGAAACTTTGCCCACTAGAAACAATACAAAGTCAATTACATCAATAAAAATTCAACCAAAAAAAAGAAAAAGAAAACATCAATGAAGATAAATTTCATGAAAAAAGCGATATCACGTGATTATTTATATTGACTTGATTTCATAAGCCCGTTGACCGAAATATCAAAATACACAGTCCCGTCATCCTCGCATGTAATGCAAAATCTTGAAATCGATACCACCTCACTTTGCCCTTCTTACCTTGAAGGCGGTCGCCGTCGGCAGCTTTCCGGCGGGCGAGCCTCGGCGAAACCGGAGCTTTCTCCGACGAGTCCGCCCGCTTCCGTGGCGTCGATGCGGACCTACCGAACGCCACCTTCCTCTCCCCCTCGCAGTCGCCGTTATATCCATCTCCGCCCCCGAATCCCGCGCCATTCCCCTCCACCACCACCACTCTCTTCTCCTCGAAATCCTCGTACTCGTCGAAAGCCTCCGCCTCCGCCTCCGGCAGCGGCGGCGGCGGCGCCTGCGACGGTGCCTCCACGACCGCGATCCTCCCGGGGCGGCAGCCTCCGGCTGCGGGTGGTGGAAGCACCTGGAGGTGGCGAAGATGGCTAAGATGATGCCGTTGACGACGACGAAGAGGTAGGGGGCCTGAACCAGGAGAGGAGCGAGCCCAGAGCGGGAGGCATCCGAGGGGCCAGAGGGTGCTCGGCGGAGGTCGATGGAGCGGAGGCGGCGCGGAGGGCGACGGCGGCGATGGCCACCGCACCGGCCGACACGAGCAGGGCTTTCAGGGACGCCATCAGAGCGCTCGACGACACCATCTCGACAACGATTGTTTTTCGCAGTGGAATGGAATCTGAGAAGTTTCGGTGATGATGATGATGATGATGATGAGAGCATCGGCTGGAGTTCTGCAGAGCTATAAATAGACGAGGACGAAGAGTGCAGAGGGAGACGCGGTTTCGGGGGGGTGATCTGGAGCCGTTCGATTGGATCCGACGGCAGGCGTGGGAGCAGCGCTGCTTCCGTTGGTGACGTGGAGTGCCTCTGGGGCCCCACTCCACCTTCTTTTCCTTTTTCGAATCAAATGCCTAGGAGTTAAATCGGCCAGTTGACCGACTTTCTGTTTGACAAGCCGCGGGCAGGGGGACTAGAAAATTCAAGTGAGATGTTGACCGTCAACCTCGATCGATCGATTCCAAGCGTAGAACGTCCGACAATCCCGAGCTCGACGTCTCGATTTCAATTGCTTTCAAGTTGATCTCGCTTGATACAGGGATAAGGCGATCCCTCTAGTATGTACCAACATTAACCGGGTCGGTGCAAGGGATAAGGCGATCTCTCTAGTATGTACGAACGTTAATTGGGTCGGAAATTTTGAACGCTAGATGTTGTTAAAATTAAAAAGAAGGAAAAAACTACGAAAAACCCCGAACTTTCTTGAGTGACACATTTACCCCGAACTTTTTTGCGAAAACCCCAAACTTTCCAATTTGTGACACATTTACCCCATAAGGGCATTTTTGTCTTTTTAGTTTTTCTTTTTCTTTTTTTTTTTCCTTCTTTTTCTTCCCTCCGTCGGCCATGGCGGAGCCGGCGGAGGGAAGCCGGCGCCGGCGAGGGCCGCCCGACGCCGGCGAGGGCCGCCCTCGCCCCATGCCGGCGAGGGCGAGCCTCGCCGGGAGCCGGCTTCCCTCCGCCGGCTCCGCCATGGCCGCGGAGGGAAGAAGGAAAAAAAAAAAAAAAAAAAAAAAAATTTAAATGAAAAGACCCAAATGCCCTTCAATTTTGGGGGTAGATGTGTCACACTTGAAAGTTTATGGTTTTTGGTGTCACAAAAAAAGTTTGGGGTGAATGTGTCACGGTTTGGAAAGTTTGGGGTTTTCACGGCGCAAAAAAGTTCGGGGTAAATGTGTCACTCGGGGCAAAGTTTGCGGTTTTCGTGGTTTTTCCCTAAAAAGAAATGAAGAGTTGGCCATTATAGGGTCGGATTGATTAGCCTTAAGCCAATGGAATATAGTCATCCGGATGTGTTTCAACGGGAGCAACTCATCGATTGTGACGACACGCATTATCGATAGTGATTAATCGAGTGTGATCCAAGAAGTACCATCCATCTAAATGTAATAGCAAAAAGAAAAAAAGGTAAACTGGTAATATATTTTAAATACTCTTCGTTGATTATTACTTTTATATACCATTCTAATTTTATTATCGCCGAAGTTGAAATATATGGAGTGCTTGTTTGTCACTTCCCTCTTATTTTTTTAGAGCTTCATGATGCTCGTCTGGCTTGCTGTGCTAGCAGAGTAGCAGGACCTAATTTCCAATTTTTTTTTTTTTTTTTTATAAAGAAATTAAGATGTCATATGGTAATTGCGTCATAGGTGCAATCACGTCGCTTTAAGCCGACCTTGAACATGCGCGAAGAGTGCATGTAGCTTCATCATAGCCCGTCTCTTTGAAAAATCAAGCTCCATTGAATTTGAGATGAACCGATGAAAAATCAAAAAGCCAAAAAATGTAAAAAAAAGAAAAAGGGAGAGGCCCCAAAAAGCTAAAAGAAGAAGAAGAAAAAAAAAACAGATTGCTTTGCGCGTTAAGACTTCTACAAAATTTTAACAAAAGTTTTAAAAAAGGGATTACTTTATGTGTTAAGTATCTTGATTATTTGCAAAGTAGGTAGCCTTTTCTAACTGTTCATTCCATCCCGCCATTGTTCACGGCGTAGCCTGCCATTTCGGAAACAATTTTGTTTATAGGGATTAAAGAATAATCAACATCATGCTGCCCCCAACATAAGACGGCATCCTTAAGTTAATTTGAACAAATTTGGGAGCTTAGTTTAATGTGGATTGGGACTGAGCACGCTAATCGTGGCCCGGATTGTTCCCTGGTCAAGGGCTTACTGTGGCCGAGCTCATTGCCCGTGGCGAAGGTCATGGCAAGCGCACGGGTCTTGGCCGAACGTGCATGGGGTCAAGCCTATACAGATTATGACAAAGGCCTTAACCCCATGTTCTTGCAGGAGGTTGGGGGTGTTGGGAGATTTTAAGTTCAAGAGTTGAAGATCTCTCGTTTGAATTTTGCCAATTTCTTACGAAATGGCTTTGGATTAGAGCGACTTGTATAGGTCAAACGACTCAATCCAATCGATATATGAGGTTAGGGGTGTATGCCATGTCCTCACCGTTACTTTGGATTTAGGGAGCGGGGATTTCCTCCTCCACTATACTTAATTTAATATTTTTTTTTGCCGAGTTACTATTAAATGAAGACACATAATAATTAGTTAATGGAAGATCTCGCTGAAGATTTGTACGATTATTAACGAGAAGACCAATGGGATTGAGACACACGAGTGTAAGGTTTCATTAGGTAAACATCCAGAACTAAGCATAGACTTGAGGCAAAAAAAAGTAGAGAAATATCGAGCAATGAAAGAGGACCATCTTTATTGGTGCCAATTTTAAGAAAGATACATCACGAGTTGGCTTTTCAATGCTAGATTTATCCATCCATTGTTTTTTGCAACTTTTTTTTGGGATATGATTGTCGCACCCTCTTACATGAATTTGGTGTCTGAAATAACAATAGTCACTCACTCGAATAAGTTCAACATGCCCCTTAATCAAACTCATGCGATTGGATTAATCAATTAGGGTTGTTATAAACGATGAGGGTCGCTAGGCAAGAGCGCTTGAATATCAACAAAGAAATCGTTTCTAGAAAGAGGAAATTGCCTTTCTCGAAACTCGCATGAGATGCCATCACCCACAACGTTGAGACACTGTCTTCTTGGCAGAAACGCACGACAAGTGGGGTCGAACCCATTGGCTTGAAACGAGTACAAGTCAACATCGTTGACTAGAATCGAAGGTATCGTGCACACAAGTGTATACCTCCCTCGTATGCCAAGTACCAAATCTACAAAACACCAACTTCACATCTGAAAAATAAACAAAATTGAAGATGCCTAAGTACTCAATTTGACTCCATATTAATCAATTTCACATCCCATCTCTTCCATATTAGGATAGATTATGGAGGAGGGCATAAATTTTATCTAATCTTTATTGATTGAATACATCTAAAAATACATTTGTACACGTGTCACTCTATCTATCTTTATATTTGTATTTATATCGATGAGCAATGGATGTTTGAAGATAATTGACTAAATCAACGCCGATTGATTGGACGAGGGCTATTCGACTCGCCTCGTGGCGTTCACAAAGGTAAAGTATCACGTTAAGTACATCTGAGAAATAAAGAACCGTGGATTAGGTAAAAATGATTGTGGATAACCATATCCTTTTATCATATATATTATTTGTATTGTGGGGTCAATTCAAGCCGCGAGTTAGCAGCTTATAGATTGATTGTGTTTCCCCACACCCCACGAACGTGGCCTTCCGCATGTCTCCATCACTTTAGGATAGTGCTCTCTCTCCTCCTCTCTTGTGTTGAAAAAGGGAGGCTGTTGGTCGGTCCATTTAAAACCTGGATAACCTTTTGAAGCTGATATTTCCTCCATTGGAAATGCTTTCGAGAAAAATGGAGGTTTTTCCATCTTTGAAGTCGGTCAACTTGTACACCCTGCACACTCCGATGCTTTGCAGGTGGCCGACGATGGGGGAGAGAGATGATATATTGTTCAAATGCAAATCACATGTCATGTTCGCGGAATAACATCATATAAATTTGACGTGCCGATTTGTTAATACAATAGTATATCTCATATCTGTGCTGTTTCTTTTTTCTTGAGTTACTCGATTTAGAAATGATTTAACTTTGTCGGTCGCTAGTTGTGAATTGCAATTTAAGGAAGATATTTTCAGATTTAGATATAGAGATCCTTTGTCTAGGGTTTAAAGACTTAACTTTTTATGGAAAAGGGTATGAATTTCTATCCTTGAACTCGCGTTGTTTTTCTCCATACGGTCTTGAATTTGCTTGACTCGTGTGATCAAACCTCCGAACTTGCGAAATTTTTCTGAATCTGAGTTCGTCGAGCAAGACCGTAGCAGAATTCCCGCTCCACACGAAATCCCACTCCTCAAGGCAGCATTGCCGCCAAGAAAATCTACAGGATAGGATAAGGTTAAACGGGCCCCACTTAAATTAAAGAAAAGACAAAACGTTGGACTTTTCAAACTCCTGAAAATAACTACCGGCCTCGTCTTACCCGTAAGATCCGAAACCGAACCGCAACGGTTGATCTGCCGACACTACCAAGTACCACCTTTCTGTCCTCTTGCTCGACCTCTCTTCGTATCGGTAGTATCGCTGTCGTCAAATTTTCCAGGAAAGTGAAACCCCCTTCTACACTTCAAACGTGGGCGGTGGTCTCCTGATCCCAGGAATGCGTGAGGGTTAGGTTTTGCTTTTTCTTTGCCAAGGTTTGATCTTTCTTGACCTTTGGAACCAGTCGAAACCGACCTGGGTTCGAGAGCGCCGGTCTAATTTAAACTGTTTTATTTTTACCTGCTTTTCCACTCTCTTTTTCTTTCTCTGTAATTATTTTATTCGTGTCTCTTTTGTGGGGTTTGGCTTTAAGGTGAAAAGGGCAGGTTCCTTCCCGTATAAGGATTTGAAATTGGAGGATCAATTCTTAATCAACACTGCAAGTGCAAACTCATGAACTAAAATTTGGTCCACAATTAGTAATCATTTTAGTAAGGGTTAATACATTAAAAAACCTTAAATCGATACCTGTGATAAATTTACCTCAAACTAATTTTTTACCATGAAAAACTCAAAATTGATACACATGTGACAAATTTATTGTGACTTATCATAAAAAAACCCTAAATTAGTATATTTATAATAAATTTACTCAAAACTAATTTACTCAATCGCCAAAAATCCAAAACTAGTACATTTGTGAGAAATATATCCTCCGTTAAATTAAATTAATATCACAAAAATCCTAAAAATTGTATAACTGTAACAAACGGAGAACAAAATCTCAAATTGGTATACCGGTCAATTGTCACATGTCATTCAATTTAGTAATTTGATAGTAAAATTTTATTAGGGTAAATTTATTACAAATATATATATTTGTGTAAAATTTGTCGAGGTATACCGGTTTGGGACTTTTGATGGCCAAAAATTAGGTTGGGGTAAATTTATTACAAGTGTACTAGTTTAGGGTTTTTCGGGATATTAACCCTTGTAGTAATGGTAAATTTTTTGTAGTCATGTACATTATTTTATGTTAGTAAATTCTGTAGATTTCATTTGATGAATCGTCTCCCTCTCTTCCTCGTGTCATCTTATGTGAATTGTATGGACACGCTCCTTTATCATTAAAATGTTAAAAATGGTTTTTTTTTCCTTTCTTTCAGTTGACAATGGATACAATGTACTGGAAGGTTTCGGGCATTCTATATGCATACGATTCTCTATTCTCTCTTGCAATACAACCGCCGAAACACACGAGTCGATTGCTCTCTAACCATGGTTTAATTATGGAAGGACGATGATCTTCAACTCTCTTGGCGCCTTTATCACGTCTCAACAAATCCTAATCATGGGTATTTTAGTCATTACCTTGACAAAACACTCATTCACATGGGATGATGACTTCCATGGATGAGACACCGACCGGTAGAGTTGATTAGGTGACGGTTGAAGCAGTTTTTCCACAAGTCAACATAGGAAAAGAGTGTGGAACAAGCCGTTAAATGAGCACCGGCCAAATCCTAGGTCAAAAGGATCTTTCTGGTTGTTACAGAGAACAACCGTATATTCCTATCGACGGAATCTGCCCATTATCTGTCCCATTGATTTGGGGCCCTTTACATTTCATGGACTTTAAGACAAAGCTTGATTTGATTTCGATGTCATTTCTTTGATTTATTCTCAATTCAATTCATGATTTAAACGATGAAAAGTCACCTTGCTAAGAAGGGAATGATATAATGTTTGTCCATCTTAAATAAAGTCAATGGTGATAGCATACAAGATTAAACTTTTCCACCATAGATAAATCTATCGAAAGCCAAGGTGAATGTGCTACTGATTTTCTAATTCAAAAACTTTAGGGCAAGGAAAAATTAATAACATGTTCTTGACCTTTATAGATGAATGAGAGAGTTACATGAATAGCTCTTCTAATTTTATTATGTTATCGAGAAGGATAAGAGTTTAGTAATTAACTAGTTGGCGAACCTTGCATGGTCCATGGATTAGATTTTCTTCTCATTATTTGTGATCATAAACCAATAATTGGTTTTTAGCATACAAGGTGTATGGAATCCTGCCAAATATTAAATCTAGACAATTTACTTTAAGAAATTCGAATGCTTAAAATTCAAATTAGAGTTGTCACTAATCAATTTGAATCAACTATTCAATCTTTGAATGGGAAGCTTCATCCTAAAGTTCATCTTTTGGGTGTTGCAAAAATTAGATGATTTCCTTACAAAATTTAAAATAAGGGAATGATAACGTGAGCAATGCATGTCCACTCACCCACAAATTGAAGAAAAAGTTTGGTCTTTGTGGTGCATTATTGATGTGGAACAAATCGTGGATAAATTTCTTTAACTAATTAGAGGACTAAACTGTTAATGTGCGAAATGACATTACCAAATAGTTGGTGCTCCAATTGAAAGACAACTTGAATCACCATAAAGTTTGAGGAGCATTAACAGGATGGATGGATACCAATAGTTAACAAGCTTGAGGAGCTGAGTGGCAAAAGGTATGATAGAATTCAAACAGAAAGCAAATGTGATAATTTTAAGGGAGAATACAAGAAATGGAAGCAATTGCTTCACAAGGAAACAAGATTAAGATGGGATTCAAAGAAGAAAATGATTGATGTGAAGGAGAAAGGCAGGAGAGATAAAATTAAATCTTTATCACTTCTCATGTTACCCTTTTTTTTTAATAGGATATGCCATGAAAATGTTCCATTATAACACGCCAATCTTAAGTTTAGGATAAAGGCATACCTCGGGATTTTAAAGTTATGTTAAATAGAATATTCATAGATACACTATTGTTGCTAGAGATATCACATGGATATTTGCACAAAGGTATGAGGATATTGAGAGCACATAACTTAATATCGGTGATGGTGTAGAATATATTGATGATAATTTAGAGTGTAAATTGTTGAACCAATTGAAGGTAAGAGCCATAGAAGAGTGGCATAGAGTTTATAAAAGCAATTTAAGGAAAGAAAGAAAAGAAAGCAACTGGAGTAGCTCCATTGAGTTTAGGACCATCATCAATTCTTGACTTGTTAAATTACTCGGGTTCACGCTATAATGAGTTATGCCTTGACTATGACTAATCTGGATGGTATGCTTGAGAAGCTTCGAAAAGCCAAAAAAGAAAGGAAATGATTGCTTTGTAGTTAACACTTTCTCAATTCTTTGCAAAATAAATAAGCCTTTTCCAATGATCATTTGATTGAGCCGTTATTTGCGGAGCTTGCCATTTCAAAAGCATCTAGGTTTATAGGGTTAAAAATACCATCATCGTGCACCCCCACATAAGAAGGCATCCTTAAGTTAACTTAAACAAATGATTTCCTGATTCTTCCAGTACTTCTTGCTACTGGAAAGTTCTTGATCGTATCAAATCATGATGATCAATCAATCCCAATAAGTATGGAGAAAAAGAGTAAGTCAAGTCATCTCAGGGCAAACTCTTTTCGGGTCGTTATAAATGATGTCAAAGTAGTATTCTTTACTGAGCAAATGGGTGGACATTAATACGAAATTTGTAGACGCCTCACTTTGGATTTGACTCAACATGAATCAGCTGTGTTTCGATGGTGATGCAATACAACTTCCAGATCTATGGTGTTCACGCTTCAAAGATGAAAAAGCTCCATCTTTTCGAAACGTTTTCCAATGGGAAAAAATAAAATCAGCTGAATAACAAAAAATTATCCTGGTTTTAAATGGACCGACCAACAACCCTTTATCGACAAAAGCGATATGAGAGAGAGAGAGAGAGAGAGTGTCACGCCCCCGAACTCCAAGACACATGAAACAACCCACCATGGTTATGTAAATGCGACACTCCCAGTAGTGCCGCCGACCCAAATTAATTTATTATGCGCATGTAGAACGTATTAAGAAACCCCGACAAATTAAAAGTGGGATAGAACAGCAGAAACAAAATCAATTTAATACAAACCAACATATTGTCATAAAATCAACCAAGGTTACATACAACCAAAATGGGTCGGAGTCCGCACGCTAGGGATCGGTTCACCAAAAAAGAAAGAACAGTCCTAAGACTACTAGTCGGACTCGTTCATCGATCCCTCATCTTCTTGGCTGCGACTCCTTGACCAACCTGCACCGGTGATCCACCATTCTCCATTGGAACCGCTATCTACGGCCCTGAAATATTTTTCCCACAACCGGGTGAGACATTGTCTCGGCAAGTTTACCCCTCCTAAGCCCCTATTAGAAAGTAAATACACCCCGAGAATGACCTAGCCACAACATTAAGAAAACTTACCTTGCAATAGTCCGCGCCGCAGGTTAGTACAGTTCATATCATTCAATCACGTGTAAATATGACAATTAAATAATCAAGGCACAATCACATTATCAACCATTCAACCACTTGGATCGTCTCGGCGATCAATCGGCTCGACCGATTACATGTTATTCTATTAAATCAATCAATGCTCCCAACCACGACCCTAAGGGTAGACTTAACCATCGGTGATAATCACGGCCCCACTCGGCACGACCTTTAATAAGGTGGTTAATCAACTAGTGGCATCACGGCTCCACTCGGCACGACCTTTAAAAATGTAGTCAATCAACTAGTGGCATCACGGCTCCACTCGGCACGACCTTTAAAAATGTAGTCAATCAACTAGTGGCATCACGGCTCCACTCGGCACGACCTCTAATAGGTGATTAATCACGGCCCCATTGGGCACGACCTCTAATAGGTGGTTCATCACGGCCTCGCTAGGCATGGCCTCTAATAGGCGGTCAATCACGGCCAAATTCCCAACAATTCCTACACTTGGAATTTTTACACATGACCTCCATTAATCGCAATCACACTCAATTCGCCACAATCAAGTATCAAATTTAAATTCTAACAAGACACAGCAGCGATTAGCATGAAATTTGAGCAACCGGGGGCTAAAAATAAATTTTTTCCGTTTTTCTAATAATAATTAATTAATTAATTAATTTCGGAATATTTTATATTATTTTAATCTACCGAATTTGAAGCATTTAAATAAATCTAAATTAAAAACCTAATTAAGTCCCATCACATTTAACATTAAATAAACCACTTTTAACCTTAATTAAACCCAAATTAACTTAATCCAATCTACTAATCTAACTTATAATAAAATATTCTAATCTATCCACCTAAACATGCTTAATTCAAACTAAACATACTTAGGATATTATTAACACTCTAATCAAGGATTAGTGAGGTAAACTCACTAGATTAAGACGCCGCTTAGCTCAAAATGACGAGGGCGATCGGGACCGATTTTCCCCAAAGGCGGTCTCGCGTCGGGGCGGGAAGGAGGTTGAAACAGGCTCGGAAGCGGCTGGAAACCCATTGATTTTTCCGCTGAACGGAGGTTGAACGGAGGGCGATCGGCGGTGGCTCGGGCGAGGAAGCGGCGGAGGAGGGGAAGAGGCAGCCCGGCCCGGCGGCTCCGGAGACGTAGGCGGCGGCGGGGGGATGGAGACGGGCTACGGGATGCGGGGCCGGGCTGGGCGGCGGGCGGGCGGTGCGGACGATGGCCGGGCGCGACGGCGGGCCGGGCGCGTGGTGAAGCGGGCGGACGGCGCGGCGGCGATAGCGCGCGGCGCGGCGACGGCGTGGTGCGGCAACGGCGGGTGCGACGCGAGCTAGGGGCGGTCGACGGCAGCTCCTCCTCTTCTTCTTCTCTTTTCCTTTTTTTCCTTTTTCCCCACACTTTCTCTCTCTTCTCCAAGGTTGAAGATGATGGAGATGGTTGCTTCAATCTCCACCATCCACTTGTCACCATCTTCTTCACCCTAGCCACCTCACCATGACATCATCCCCATGACATCATCTTCCACTATCTCCCTCTCACAACTTAATTCAATGGGTGCATTTCATTTTTCCGGGGTCCAATTCTTGTACATTCCAAATTCCTCAATTTCTCATTCAATTATTTTCTAATTGAGTCCAATTAAAGTCCATAAGATTAATTCAAGATCCTATTAAGACTTGTGACATAAGGGCTTCCAATTTTTAAATTCAATTTCAATTTTCAAGGTTAAATTCAATGGGTGCGATTTCGCGCGCTCGATCCATTGAGTAGCTTTCGGGGAAATTTTCTTGCATCCGACCCGAGGGTGATTAGTCCCGAGCCCGACACATCAAAATCCCTTAATTGCTTCACCTAATAGACCGGTCCTCTCGTGAGTGGCCAACTCGAAAAGACGACTACATGCACAGATGAATTGCCCGACTCAATTGGATGAAAATAAATTCAAGAAAATTCGGGATGTCACGAGAGAGAGAGAGAGAGAGAGAGAGAGAGAGAGAGAGAGCGCTATCCGAAAGTAGTGGAGACATTCGGAAGGCCATGTTCGTGGGGTGTGAGGAAACACGATCTATCTAAGCTGCTAATTCACGGCTTGAATTGACCCCCAATTTGAATAATTTATGATAAATGGTATAATTATCCACCACGGTTATTATTTAACCGGACAGGTTATCTATTTGTTAGATATGGTTATAGTTGAAATTGAGAGAATATTCTCTCTTGTGCTCGTTATGGGATACTTGACTTTATAGACCATAGGGTGAGTCAAATGACTTTGTACATTCAATTTGCTGAAAGGACCACATTAATTTTGTGCAAAAATTTATGATTAAATTGATATAATGAAAAAGTTTAATATTGAATTGTCTTATGTATAATAGATTTAAAATTGATTGGGTAATTCTTTCCAAGTCATGAAGTGATCTTATTAACAAAAAATAATAAATAAAAGCACAAAAAAGTCATGTGAATGACATCGACTTCATATGTGAAATGCTCGTGTAAAGATCTGGCGTTGCCAAATAAATGAGGTCACATGTCAATTGTAATTAATTTTGTGTGATATTTGTCAAATTATCTAACATTGCTTACTTTCTTTATATACATGTAATGTCACTCCATTTAAAAGTTTCAGTTTTTATTTGAATTTTTTAACATCATATAAGAGTTGGATTTCATGCGGTTTATTTTGCCCATGTCACCTCACATTCTTCAAATCCACGTGCTATTTTTATCCGGGTTGCGATATGCTCAAAATTTCTAGTGTTGTTCCTAACTCAACTTGCAATATGCTTAAATTTCATATGTCATTTCTAATTTTGCACTATACTCTTATATACATGTGGCATTCTTCCACTTATAAGCTCATCCTTTTGGATCAAACACATACATCACATAGAAATGCTCAATTTGTCGATTTGTGCATTTTATAACCTCCAAACGAGAGATCTTTTGTCCATGGCTTTAGGGTTTAATTTTAATTTTATCTTCAATTCCATTAAGAAAATGGTATCAATTTGATTCCTAAACCGGCACTATTTTTCAATATTTTTTAACTTGTTTTTTGTGAATCTAAGTCTATTCGCTCTCTCTCTCTCTCCTCAATTTAGATTAGATGGACTCGTCATGAACTTACTCTAAGAAAACAAAAATTCAGGTGAGATAAAAGAAAAAAAAAACTAATGTAGCACGAAAGAGAGTTCCCCGGCTCCACATTAAATCTTAATCCTTAAGGTGGCAACACATCATAAATTTTTCCACCGAAAATATTAAATGATAAGGTTAAACGGGGCCCCACTTGAATTAAAGATAACGCTGGAACGTAGGGCTTTCCAAACATCCGAAACAACCACCGGTCTATCCCCTGTTTGGTTAACCCGTCGGCGGCCCCCCCCCCCAAAAAAATTGCCCTTGACCCGCAAAACTCCGACCCGAATCGTAACGGTGCACCTCCCGACACGACCGCCTTTCCCGGTCCTCTTTCTCGACCCCTCGTCATGTCGGCAGTATCCCTCTCGTCCAATTTTCCAGGAAAAATTGCAGGGAAAGTGAAACCCACTTTAACCCTTCGAACGTGGGTGATGGTCCCTGATCTCAGAAATGCTTGAGGATTCGGTTTGCTGCCCTTGACCTTCGGAGCCAGTTGAAACTTGACGCGGTTTTGACAGTGACGATTTAATTTTAATTGTTCTTACCTGCTTATTGGTTCTCTATGGTTATTCTAATGTCTTTCTTACGGTGTTATGCTTTAAGGTAAAAAGGGTGGTTGATGCCTTCCCGTGCAAGGATTTGAAAACGGAAGGTGTGAGATGGAGGGGATGACCTCGATTGTTTTTTTTTTTTTTTTCCTACTTTAATGATGTGATACTTAAATGCAGTATTGCTAATTCCATCATGTATTTATCCTTTGGAAAATGTAAATGTTGTTCTTATCTTGAATCCAATGGATAGTATTGCCCATGAAAACATATATTCACTAGTCAAACTCATGGAACTTTGACACGTGATTAGCCATAATTTTTATCTGGAGAATTCTCACTCTTTTTTTATCTTGTCTTACTTGAATTACACGGGCATACTCTTCTCGCATCAAGAATTTCAGAATGGTTTCATTCTTTTTCTTTTACACCAATAATAGGTGCGGCATACCAAGAATTTTTGAGTGCTATATATACGTATGATGGTCCATAGGTCTTGGGTGGAATATAATTATCGAAATACACGAGTCGATTACTATCTAGCCAAAAGATTCATTATGGAGCAATAGAGATCTTCAACCATCTCGGCGCCTCTAATCATGGATTGATGGGACATAAACACTCTCTTGGACAATGGCTTGAATTGATGGGACACGGACGGGCGGAGATGATTAGGTGACGGTCGAAGCAGTTAACTCAAAAGTCAAAATCGGGAAAGAGTGTGAGGCAAGCCGCCAGATGAGCACCGGCCAGATTCTAGGTTGTCGCCAAATGGCGAAATCCTAAGTGGAATGGATCTTTCTGTTTGTGACGAAGACCGACCGTTGCATCCCCACGCACAGAATCTGAACCGTCATCGTAAGTTGCAATGAGATTGGGCCACATTGATTTATGGCCCTTTAGATTTCATGGGCTTTTTGGCAAAGCTTGACTTGATTTTGATGTCATTTTTTTTTTCCCGCTCTCTATTCCATTTTTTTAGGCTACATTTGATCGTTTAGATTTTTGATCAGGATAGAGGATATAATTAAATAGGATAATATATGAAATCTAAGAATTTTATTATATTCTATCAACTGTTTAGTGATTGCAATAATACCGTAAGATATATTTACATTATATTATGTAAATTGTTTAGTATAAATGACATATTAATATAAATGAACTAAAAATAATATAAAAGGAGATAGTAAAAATCTCTCACGACAATCTCATCTTCTTTAATTTTATTTGCTTTTCTATTTTATTTTCCTCTATTTTAAAATTAATTCCTTTTTCATTTCCTTCTTCCATTTCCATCATCCTCTAATAAATTTTTATCAAATAGTAAACTATACTAAGATACCTAAAATATGTAATAAATATAAATATATAATTAAATTTATATATTGAATTTATTTTATAAGATGTAGTTAAATTTGAATATATAAATAAAATTTAGTTTAAATTAATATAACTAAATTGTCATTTTTTGTTATTTTGAATTCCTTATATTAGAATTCAAGTATTATTTATATTGAAAAATAATTTTAATTTTGTTAATTTAAGAATATCTTTATTTGGGGATAACTTTCTTATTATGGATGTTAAAGATCTTATCTACTTTTATTCCACCTCCTTTATAGGATGATTTTATCCTATCTATATCTAATTTATATTCGACTTTATCCTATTTTGATCCAAAGCACCAAACGCAAGATATGATATATTTTATCATATCTTGAATTTTATTCCAACTGTCAAACGTAACCTTAGATGATGAAAAATTATATTCTTAAATAAGGAAAGAAATTATGTTTGTTTATCTTTAAAAAAATTGTTCACATAAGTTGCATACAAGAATATGATTGTCAAATGGGTGAGTTAAGTTGGATCGAAATAGTTCGGCTCAAATTGATCCATTTTACACAAATACAATTTTGGCAGCCCAAACTAGACTCAACCAATACCTATCCCAACCTGCTTTCCAATTCTAAACAAATTTTCTCCTAAAATAGTTGCCTTTAAAGAATGAGGACTTAAGGGCTGTTTGGTAACTATCCAAACGGTGCCCGATTTTTATTTCTTGTTCCGGGAAGTAGTTTTGGAATAAAATCGCATTTGGTAAAATATTTGTTCTCGGAAACAAATTTCTATTTTTGTTCTTGGAATTCGATTTTGAACAGAATTAAGAATATAAAAAAGGTGATTCTTGTTCCGAGAACAAATTTAAGAATTAAAACCAACTCTTCTTCTTCCCTTTTCTCTTATTATTCTTCTCTTTTCTCCTTCTTCATTGCCATCCCACGGTTCTGTCCATCGCCGTCCACCACCGTCCGCCGTCGCTTGCCGGCAACCGGTATGGCGAGCTTGCCGGAGGCTCGCTAAGTTAGGGCAAGGTCTAGCGAACTCGCCGGGGTTGGGCGGGGCTCGCCAGTTGCCGGTGAGGCTCGGTCGGCGACGCTCGGTGAGGTTCTTTGGCCCTCGACCGGCGACCGGCCACTTGAAGAAGAAGAAGAATGGGAGAGAAAGGGAAAAAAAAAAAAAAAAAAAGAAAAAGGAAAAAAAGAAAAGGAAAAAGGAAAAAAAGTAAAAAAATTATTTAAAAATTAAAAGAAATTGATTTGGAACAAAATTAGCACGGTACCAAATAGGGGTGATCGGGTCCGGGGTGGGTAGGGTCTAGACCCGGACCTGTTCCCAACCCCGTTATAATCGGTTCTCTTTTTTGGACCCTATTCCCTACCCTGTTTACATTGGACCCTGTTCTCGACCCACCCTGTTTTTTCAGTCCGGGAATAGGGTCAACCCTGTTTTTATTGGAACCTGTTTTGCAAAAATTAATGTACAGCACTCATATTTAAAATAAAGCGTTTAACATTCATATCGATTAGCATAAGCACATCTACCGTTGTACCAAATAATTTGTACCTCATAACATCACTAGAAAATGAAAAGAAAGAGAGTATTTTATCACATCACAAGTATCCACTCTTAACTCCATTGATCATTTGCTGAAAAGAAAAAGGCAAAAAGAAGAATTGATCGTATTCCAATGCCCCATCAACGAACCAATCATCGCATCTCGACCACTTCCATGATATTTAAGCTGCAACAATGCCAACAATGGCATACATCAACTGCTGAAACCCAAAAAAAAAAAAAAAGAATGCAACAACTTGAGGCATTCGTTTTCTCAAAAGAAAGATGTGCAATAACTTACCATCGGTGGTGGCAAAACACGAGCATCAATGACATCAAGTTCCTTTCTCACCGACATTCCAAAGAGAAATCAAACACAAATAAAGTCTATTTACTTACCACAAAATCGGAGTTTCCACAAAATGAAGTTTATTCTCCGATGACAATGTCCTTGGTAAGACAATCCAAATCTATATATATATAAAGAGAGATTAAATAAGGCATTTACTTAATAAATAGTTATGTGAACGAATTACAAGATAAAAAGAAATATATATAACTTACCTGCCTCAAATTGTTCCGCATTCTTGATGCACTCTTCAACATTAATTGGCACGCGAACAGCTTTCAACCAATCTTGAGTACAAATTAAACCTTCCACCACTCTAGGAGTCAAAGAACTTCGAAAGCCATCAAGTACACGTCCTGATGTACTAAAAGCCAACTCTGAAGCAACAGTAGTCACGGGAATAGACAAAACATCTCGAGCCATCAAAGATAAGATTTTATACTTTGACCCAGTACTCTTCCACCACATCAAAAGATCAATTTTAAGGATATCTTCACTTTTAGCTTCAAGATACCGATCAAGCTCAGATTTGTTTTCATCCAACACTTTTTTCTTTGCATCGAGACAGCTTTTGTGCCAAGCATCAATTTCACAATCATTCTCATCAATATCAATATCAATAGTGGAAGCACTACTACCATAACTCACACTTGAATCACCAAATTTTTCTTGACTAGAAGAGCCAACAAAAGATTGCTCATAAGATTTATACAACTTCTCCAAGGCGACCTTCACTTTATCATGCATCTCATCAATTTTTGCTTCATCATCATAGATTTGTTCAAAACAGAACTTTACAAAACTCAACTTCTTTGTAGGATCCAATACAACCGCAATCAATGCCATCATATTAACTTTATCCAAACTCCCATAATACTTGTCAAACTTCTCTTTCATTTTTAAACCCATAGCTTGAAGCTTTGGGTCTAAATAATTCGTCGCATTATTCAAATACTTGTACAACATAACTATCCCCTCAAAATATTCATTGGAAGTAACATATGAACTACCCGACATCCTTTTGGTTGTATCATAAAACCGTTTCAGAAATTTAGAAAGAATGATGGCATTTTCCCAATCTTCATCTTCAGGAGGATCATTGTCAATTTCCCTTAACAAAGATAAATCTTCATCTTTCATTCTTTTGAAAGCTTTCCTGAACTTTATGGCAGTGTCTAACATCATGTAAGTGGAGTTCCATCTAGTGGCAACATCAAGATAGACCGAACCCTTGTATGCAATCCTCTCAATCTCAATGCAAGCTTGGAATGTCTTAGCTCTCGCCGGAGAACTCCTCACATATCTAACCATGCTTCGGATGTGTGCAATAGAATCACGCACCTCATTCAATCCGTCTCTTGCTATCAAGTTAAGTATATGAGCAGTGCATCTCATATACTTAACTAACGGCCACATCATTTGAACTTGCATTATCCACTGTTATTGTAGACACCTTCTTTTCTATTCCCAGTCATGAATGCATTTCTCCACCATTTTACCAATTTCCTTACCCTTGTGACTATGCATCATCACAAAATTGATTATTCTTTTTGCAATTGCCAATTTTCATCAATATAATGTGCAGTAAGACACGAATAGTTCAAGTTTTGAATGGAACTCCACATATCCGTTGTGAGTGCAATCCTAGATTTAAGCTTACCAAAGTAAGCTTTCAAACAAGTCCTCTCACTTAGATATAACTTATACAATCTCTTGCCATTGTAAATCGTGAAAGATGATGGAAAAGAGATTGCAGTTCAGTAACAAAATCGCGAAAACCAACACGCTCAACCATGGAAAATGGCTGTTCATCAATAATAATCATTCGAGCAAGCATATGCCTACAACGTTCTTGATCAAACTTCCATGTTGTTAAGATACTACCACTACTAGTAGTATTTTCCTCTACCTCGCCAACCACATCTCTGTCACGTGATGCAAACAACATTTGCTTTTTATCCGAACGAGGATACTTTTTGCACTTTCTCAAGTGCTTCCACATAGTAGAGGTTCCATGATCAACATTATACACATAATCCATCCCGCAATGAATGCACTTCACCTTAACTGTTTTCTGTGTTTTCTCATCTATAATTCTCGAAAAATGATCACAACAATCTGATTGATTAGCTCTCGTTTTACCCGAAGGAGGACGAGAGTCAGGTACCCTCACCTTGTTAGTTGCACCAATGGTCGCAGATTCCACTTCATCAGCTCCATGGAATGGTAATTCCATCAGTGGATTCATTTCATTATGTCCCTCTCCTTCCATTGATATGTCTTTGCCTTGATCCATTGATTGAAAACTGAAAAAAAAAAAAAATTTAACATTAGGATTAGTAAATCAAATCTCTCAACATAACAAAAAATAGAGTTAACACTTCTACTTCCACCCACTACCACGAACCAGTGCTCATGTTCATGGTCTTTGGTCCTTTTTGGCAAATTCAAGGTGTATGCAGTGACTGGACTTTCTTTGTGATGCACATTATTGAGCAAAAACAGAGTTTGCAGGCAACAATTAATTTGACGCAGTTGATGAAACATCCGCTGCTATGCTTAGAGAGATAAACATGGGAGGTAAGAACCAAGTTGAATCCTCCTATGCTCGAGAGAGATAAACCTCAGCAACCGACTCGGAATAGAGATTGAAGAGACTCCCCATACGGGAGAAACAAGACCAGAACAAACGACGACAAGAATAGCAATCTGATAACAAAAAAACGCAATGGACTTTTATGAGATCTGGAAAATGCCCCACTTGCCATACTATAGTTTCCCGATATTTTGGAAATCGGTTTTAATATACGTATCATTGCTCCACTCGGTATTGCTACAAAAAGACGGGTTTAATCACACACTCGAAAACTTAATTAATTGCCTCAACCGACTACTTTCACTCAAATTAATGTCATACAATCTAGATCATGATCCTAAGGGCACCAAACAAGAAGACATCATTTTGAAGCTGATAGAGTACCTTTTGGTAGGAACTAACTTGCAATTTCATAGAGTCGGGAGCTTATAGTAAGTCCAAGAAGCCAAAAAAAAAAAAAAAAAAAAAAAAAGGAATGAGATTTTATACGCATGTCGTTGGAATCCTTAGTATCATATCACACGCAATTTTTGTAGGACAAACATCATTATAGTTCAAGAAAAGACAGCTTGAGATTAGCATCTCTAGGTAAAGTGGAAATGGCTCAATGCAGAATAAGACCATAGAAACTTGATTGAAATGGGTTGGATATGTAGAATGACGGCCATTAGACGCTCTCGTGCATAGATGATTTCATGGAGAGGAGGTACTCAGAAGGAGGCATGGAAAGAAGTAGACATCGACCACTATAAGAAGATAAGAGGACTTAAGTATCAGCTAACATGGGCGGTGAATGTACCACTAGCTCTTTCTTGCCGTGTAACCATCCGCTCGATCAAGAGTCATGACTCATGAGGATGTGCGAAACACATTATTGCCATATGCCATGATGTTAAATATAAGTGTGAAAATGGAGGAACGCTAAAGGCTCAATCTAGCTAAAGCCACAATGTGTGCCCCGCTTTTGCAGTTCACTATCGCAAGCATGCGACAACAAAAAATGGGGAAAAAAAGAAAAAAACACTACACCTACCAACCTTGGAGGATCTCACGAAGGACCGTCCAATGAATGAATATCATACCAAAAAAAAAAGAACATACATATCATACAAAATGGGCAGTCCTCGATAGATTTACAAGAGCCGGCGGCTACATGTGGTGTACTTAACTCGCTCTCACATAGGGTGAATAACCGTGTTGCCACAGCAAAGAAAACCAAAAACCTGCACAATCTAAGCGAAGATCGACTTAGTAAACCATCCTAATCTGCACGCATCTAGCAATCCGAGCCTCTCGACATACTAATGACTGATCAATAATTACTTCGGCTTCCTGATCCAGTGGGAAAGGACATAGCAGCAGATGTTTCATCACCGAAGACGACGAAATCACCACCGAAACTGAACCTGGAAACAATCGACCAAACCCAAAATCCCTAACTCGAATCCGAATTGGGGCTCCCCAAAACGGAAGGAAGGGAAACTCGGAAAACTCACCTCGGCGCAGTGGTGGCCTTGCGGCTCATTCAGCAATTGTGAATCGACGGCGAACCGCGAGCACCGATCGAGAGCTAGGGTTTGAAGCGGTGGCGCGGCTTCGCGAAGGGTTGGGGCTTTGGGTCTCAGGCGGAGAAGCAGCGACGATGGCACCGGCTTTGGGAACGAAGGTGCACCAGTGGAGAAGGAGCAGATGTAGAAGATTCGGGAAGGGGTGAGACTCGTTCGTGCGTGAGAGAGAGAGTGCGAGAGAGAGAGAGGTGTAAAATTAGAAACTAGGGTTTGGTTTGTAAGTAAAAGGGGTGCCTCCCCTAACCGGTTCTCCAATCGGGTCCAAACCGGTCCGGTCGAACCGGTTCCCGGGTGGGTAATTGTCACGCCCCAATCCTCGAGTATGCACATATCCTTCCATTTGGTCGATTTTAAAATGCGATATCCCAGAACTAAGTATCGCCGACCCATTCATTCATTAAGCACATGCGGAAGTAATTATAAAATCCCCGAGACAATAAAACAATGGGATAGAAAAGCAAGGCCATAATTTTCATAATGAAACACATAACCAAACCTTTACACATATCCAGATATATTATACAATGCTACCCGATATTCACAAGTCTGACCAAAAAGACTAGATTCTCAAAATTGTAGTCCCAAGTCCAACTACTCCGACTCGATGGCTGAACCTTCTAAATCCACGGAATCTGAGGGATGAGGTGGATCGTCAACCACACCATCGGGAAAACCAGCTGCCTCCCCTTCCGAGCTTGGGCCACATCTATCACTTCCATCGGTATGTCAAACCTATAGAGGGGACCTATTCTAAGATAATAAGGAGTAGTATGGAACCAAGCCCTAAATCTATGAGGTATCTCTCGATTTTGAGCTTCCATGACCCAGACGGTAGACACGACCATCTCATACGTCCAGTCACTCTTGGGATCTGGGAAGACTATGACACGCTCCTCCACTCTCAAGGGACGACCGTAACGGCTCGGAGGGTTCGTCATCGGCAGGCCTGAAAAATATGATCCCACAACGGGGTGAGACTATGTCTCAGCAAGTTCTACCCCCTAAGACCCGATTAGTAAACTAATACACCTTAGGGCTGCTATGCACAACATGAGTTAGAGGACTTACCTTGGCCTCGATTCCACCGCATATTAGTACGGATCAAATAGACACCCAAGGAATCACATCTCAGATCGAAGCATCGATCAAATCGACTTAGTCGATCACACGCCAACAAGACCACTCATGGTCATTCCCAATCAATACATCAATTCACTGCAACATCGAGGTCAAAACAATGATCAATCGATCTAGTCGATTTCGTATCCAACAGATTAAGCAATTCCCACAATGCATATCAAGATGTCGAGCACACGTGCATTCTCTTAGGCGTTAGCTCGCCAAAGTGATGCATCAAATCACCGAGCCCACGTGTCTCTTTTATGATGCCATACTTAAGTGTCTGGGCCCACGTGCCTTTTCCAAAGTGATGCATCAAGTCACCGAGCCCACGTGCCCTTTTTTACGATGCTCGGGCTCACGTGCCTTCTCCAAAGTGATGCATCAAGTCACCGAACCCACGTGCCCTTTTACGATGCTCGGGCTCACGTGCCTTCTCCAAAGTGATGCATCAAGTCACCGAGTCCACGTGCCCTTTTAGATGCCAAAACTTAATCACCAAGTCAACATACCCTTCTCCAGGTGATTTACTTTCTACTGTGATTCTGCTATAAAACAACGCCTTTCTCTATAGTTCACCGAGTCTACTATCGATACTCAATTATTTCTCAATCAAATAATCAAACCACTCAACTCAATAGGAATAAATCCTAAAATTTCATAACTAAATCAATTCCACACAAATTGAAGCTCAATTAAATAAACGGACTGCGCCACGACAATCAGCACGAAATTCCAGTCACCGGCCATCCCGGGTGAATTTCCGGAAAAATAAATAATTAAATAATTAATTTCGAGAAATAAATAAATAAATACAATAAATTCAATTTAGCACAATATAGAGCTCAATTAAATAAACGGGCTGCACCATGATCATCAGCATAAAATTCCGGTCCTTGGCCATCCTTATTGAAATTTCGAGAAATAATTAATTAATTTAATTAATTTCAAAAATTAATAATTAATTCCTAAAAACTCATTTTAGGCCCGAATTATTAAATTGACACCCGATAAGGGACGGGAAAAATCCCAAAAGCATTCAATAATTAATAGGACAAGTCTACTTGCTAATTGCACATTCAATTTAGCTAACAAGCACTAACAAGTCTCTAATTTAATTATTGTAATTTAATCTAACCACCTAATTGCAATTAAATAAATCTAATCAACCCTTAGGCATCATCAGAAAACTAAGAAGGCATCAGTGAGTAAAACTCACTTGCACAAAACGACGACCGGGACACTGCGACGACGACGCAACGGCGGCCGAAAACGGACTTGCGACGACACCCACGGGCTTGGGTGGGCCTCAACTTGGACTAGCAAATCTCAGCCCAACTGAGAATTAATCTTGGGCTTGAAACAAAGCTGAATTGGGTTTGCCTTTCAAACAACTTGGGCTGAAACTTGGGCCAACATTTGCTGAAATGGGCTCCTCTTTGGACTGAGATTTGTGGGCTAATGAACTTCAAAATAAATTGGAATGGGCTGGCTGAAGAAAACTGATTTGAACTGAATTTTGTTGGGCTTCAAATGCTGAAGAAAAGATGGGCTGCTGATGGACCAATCTACCAATGAGCTGTCCGAATTCTGGGCTGGCGCTCGAGCGTGGAGTTGCACGCACGATTCCTCTGGCAGCTGAAGACACGAGCTGCACGCGTGGCTGTTGTAGACTACACGGACGAAGAACAGCTCGCTCGCGTCGATGGACGTGAGAAGAAATTGCAACGTGGCTTCGCCGGGGGTTTTCACTTCGCTGAATCCACGAGCGTACGCCTTCTTCAGTGAAAGGAAAGGTTGACCAACCCAATCGAAGGCACGAAGCAGCTATTGATCTTCAGTGGACGCAAGGGCACGGACGTGGCAGCGAGACGTTGAGGCCGAAGCAATTGTTGGTGACGTTGCTTAATAAAAGACACGGTTTTCAGAAATTTAGGTCAACAAATGGCAAAGGGGTAGCTTCAGTTGACCTTGATATGTGGGTGGAAGAAGCTGTGGCACCATGCGGTTTCAGTAGACTCCACTGAAGCACATGGAGACTTTGGTCAAGTAAATTACTTCATGGAACGGCGTGGTTGACTGATTGCATGGCCGAAGACACGGATGGGGCAGCTTCTGAGTTCGTGGGGCTTCGCTGGTAGTTGTTCTTCGATCAGATCTTCGGTGGACTCTTCACTGGATGCGTGACTGCTAAGAGCGTGGGCCTGGACAAAGACGCAAGCGAGGCCACAGATAGAAGAAAACAGAAGTAGCCGGTGTCGCTGGGTCTTCGGTTGTGGGCTTCCTACCGTGACTCACTTGAAGGAAGCATTAAAAAAGTAAGACAAAAGCTGAGGGAGATGGCGTCGACAGTGCCAGCTTGCCGAGGAGATTTTATGGGAGAGAGGCCAAAAGTCCAATTTCTTAGCCAAAGCATTGAATGCTTGGTCCCCTAAAAGCACCCATGTCTATCCCTTGGTCTCCCTAACACTTTCTAAAGATAATTTTCCATAAAATAACCAAATTGTAGCCAAATTTTCTGCCACATGATCAAATTCCGAATTTTACTTCTTTTCTTCGGTATCCGATTTTCTAAACAAATAAATTCCGTTGGGGTCCAAATTGAAGTCGAAAAGTCCAAACAACTTTCATCTGTCTAATCACATACTCCAGGATGTCAACAATCTCTTCAAAATGGCTAATCTGAGTTTCCGTTCATTTTCCGAATTGTCCGACCCGATTTTCGTAAAAATCTCGGGACCTCGAAAAATCTTCGAGACCGAGTTGATGATCCTAAAATAGCTCGTGACATCACAGGACTTTCAATTTCTGAAATCTGGCTCAAATTGGCGGTTAATTTCATTTCGGCGCGCTTTTAGCGTGACCTAGACTATCGGGTAGTTTTCAGAACTTTTAAAGACAATTGACCCGTGGTCGATTTTCTTCGAGCCACAATGAACCCACTCGACACATTGGCGGCTTTCAATTGTCGTGAAAATCTCGAGGGCTCAATTACGGACACGGGGTACCAAAACGATATAAAAATCAAATTAGTGCCGGTCGACGAGAATTTTCCAATTTAGTGGAGTCACCCACGATTGGCCATATATCTCGGTCGAACCGACCTATTTTTGATCTCAACTCGATTTTTAACTGTGCTGCAATGACCTCTAAAGACGAACACGGATCGAGAAGCCGATTCCTGGTCGAATTCTCAAGTCTATTGTCTTAAAAGTCTTTAATGGCTTACCCAACTAATCGGTTATCTCAAGAGTGATCGGCCCGAGAACAACCCTATAGGCGCGTCAATGAAATGCCCGCTTAATTTAATAGAAAACATTATTGAAAATTCTGGATGTCACAAGTAATCCCTCGGAACCGGTTCCGGACCGGTTAAAACAGTCGATTTGTTGGAACCGGTTCCCGACCCTATTTTTCGGGTGGGCTGAACCGGGAACCGGGTTGACCCGGTTCGGTTGCACACCCCTAGTACCAAATGCAATTCTATTATAGAATTAGAAATTTTGGACAGTTACCAAGGGCGCACATGAAAACCATTTTGTTTAAAAATAGTTTCGAAACAGAAATAGATTTTTCTATTTCTATTTCTAGAAGAATTTCTAAGCAAAAATAACCGTTTGATAACAACACAAAATTTCTACTCTAAAAATAGAAATTCGTTTGATAATGATACAAAATTTCTTCATTTTGGACAATGGCGGACCGGCGGATAGCGGTGACGGATGGCGGCGGCTGCGAACGGTGGCGATCGGCGGCGGCAACCAACAGCGGTGATGAACGATGAGAAAAATTTTTATTTTTCATTTTTTTTCCAGAAATAGAAAAGTAGAAAATTTTTACTTTTGATTTCTACTCCAAACCTATTTCGGAACAAGAATCTATTTTAGAAATAGAAAAGTGAAATAATTTTACCAAACGGATTTTTATTCCGAAACAATTCTCGGAATAGAAAAACTATTTCGGAACCTAATTTTTTTTTTTATCATGCATCCCCTAAATGGCTTAAAATGCCTAAAAATTATTCTCGAGAACAGTAAGTAAAAAAAAATCAACACTTTCTGTGTCTATGTACTGTGATTGTCAAGCGGCAATAGCCATTGCATAGAATAAAACTTTCAATAGTAAAAATAGGCACATTCGATTGACACATGATATAGTAAATCGGCTGTTAAGAGATGGAATTATATCCATCGATTATGTAAAGTAAAAAAGTAAATTTGGTGGATCTTTTGACTAAACCTGTAGGAAGAAAATTAATTTATGACACATCGAGGTGAATAGGACTTAAGCCAATTGAGGAAAAAACAATAGTGTTGGTAACCCAACTTACGTGATTGACTATCCCATGAATTAGGTTCATATAGATAACAAGTTACTTGTTGTTCTAGTGATGCATTACTAAAAGTTATTGTCCATCCTAAGGTGAGAATAGTGTGAAATTGCAAGGAAAAAGAGGTTGAGCTAAGCTCTTAATGAAATTCCATAGCCATTATTAGTGGTATATTAAGCTGCAGAATACACTTGATGGAATCACCTATATAAGTGTGGAGTAGGGCCGCCCTTATGAGAATTTTTGGCGAAAATCTCTAAAGCACTTATGAATAAACCAAGCATGAGCACGACCTATTAGCCAAAACCATATTAAACAATAAAGTTTGTGGGAGTGCAATGTAATTGATGAAAATTATAATTCACAAAAGAAATTTTTGATTAATAGAAGTTTCAAACTTCATCGATAATTTTGCGAATTATATTTTGTTCTTTCGAGGGCTAGTTCATAGCCAAACAAACATTAGTTCCGATGTATTACACTTTAATAACCAAGCATCATTATTAGCTTATACTGTATTTTCAAAATCTTTTGAAATATGTGGGGATTTTTGGATATTTCGATAATATTTTGAAATGCTCACAATAATAGCTTTGATAAAAGTTATGATTGCATTGAAGAGCATCATTAATTTTAACGGTCACATTACGGTTTTTTAACGGTTATATAATGGCTTTTCAATCATTTTGTAATGTTTAATTTATTTCTCAAATAAATCCTCCATTATTTTACAATGGCTCTATTTTGCTTGAATTTAAAAATAAAATCTCATAAGATAATCTTGACATATACATTGAATATAAGAGAGAATATCATTTTCTTTTAAAAATCTTTCTTTTCATTTTCGTGACATCCCGATTTTTCTTGAATTTATTTTCAGTCAATTGAGTCGGGCAATTCATCATCCGTGCATGTAATCGTTTTTCTGAGTTGGCCACTCACGAGAGGACTGGTCTATTGGGTGAAGCAATTAAGGGGTTTTGATGCGTCAGGATTGGAGACTGATCACTCGGGTCGGATGCAAGAAAATTTCCCTGAAAGCTACTCAGTGGATCAGGCGCGCTGAAATCGCACTAGATTGAATTTAATCGTGAAAATTGAAATTGAATTTAAAAATTGGGAGCCCGATTATGTCACAGTTCTTAATAGGATCTTGGATTAATTTTATGGACGTTAATTGGACTCAATTAGAAGAGAATTGAATGAGAAATTGAAGAAATTAAGTGCATAAGATTTTGGACCCCGGCGGAAATGCAATTGCACCCATTGAATTAAGTTGTGGGAGGGAGATAGTGGAAGATGATGTCATGAGGATGATGTCATGGTGAGGTAGCCAAATTGAAGGAGATGGTGACAAGTGGAGGGTGGAGATTGAAGCAACCATCTCCATCATCTTCAACATTGGAGAAGAGAGAGAAAGGGGAGGAAAAAAGGAGAAAAGAAAAGAGGAAGAAGAAAGAAAGCGGAGCGGGACGTCGACCCCCGTAGCCGCGCCGTCGTCGCGACGAGCCGCCTACTCTGTCGCCGCGCCGTTCGCCTCCGTCGCCGGCGTCGTTTCGCGCCACCTCGGCCGCAGCTCGCCCGCGCCCTCGGCCGTCGCGCCAGCCAACCCGAGCCGCCCCCGTCCCCCGTTCGCAGCCTGCCCACGTCGCCGAAGCCACCGAGCCGTCGCCGCCGTCTCTCCTCCGCCGCTTCCTCGCCCGAGCCACCACCGATCAGCCTTCGTTCGGCCTCCGTTCGGCGGTTTCTTCTAGTGGGTCTCGCAACCACTTCAAGGGTCGTTTCAACTCCGTTTCCGGCCCGGACGCTAGGCCGGCCTTTGGAAAAGTTGGTCCCGGCATCGCCCTCGTTGTTTTGAGCTAAACGGCGTGTTAATCAAGTGAGTTTACCTCACTAATCCTTGATTAGAGTGTTAATGATATCCTAAGTGTGTTTAGTTTGAATTAAGCATGTTTGGTGGACAGATTAATATATTTTACTTCTAAGATGGATTATGAGATTGGTGTTAAATTGTGTTTAATTAAGGTTAGAAAGGAGATTAATTAATGTTAAGTTGTGATGGGACATAATTGCATTTTAATTTAGAATTATTTAAATGCTTTGAAATTTTGAGGATTAAAATAATATATAATATTCCGAAATTAATTAAATAATATTAAAAAAATTGAAAAATTTATTTTTGCCTTGGTTGCTCGAGAATTTCGTGCTAATCGCTCTTTGTGCTTTTAGAATTTAAATTTGATGCTTGGTTGTGGCGAATTGAGTTTGATTGCGATAAATAGGGGTTCTTTGTAAAATTCCAAGTGTAGGAATTGATGGGCAATTGGTCGTGATTAACCACCTATTAGAGGTCGTGCCTAATGAAGCCGTGATGAACCACCTATTAGAGGTCGTGCCCAATGGGGCTGTGATTTACCACCTTATTGAAGGTCGTGTTGAGTGGGGCCGTGATTACCACCGATTGTTAAGTCTACCTATAGGGTTGTGATGGGATGCAGAGATTGATTTGATAGAATGACATGTAATCGGCCGAGCCGATTGATCGCTGAGACGATCCAAGTGGTTGAATTGCTCCGATGATGTGATCGTGCCTCAATTGTATATTTATCATAATCGTACGTGGTTGAATTTTATAAATTGTGCTAACCTGCAGATGAAGGCTAATGCAAGGTAAGTCTTCTTGATGTTGTGGCTAGGTCACTTTGGGGTGTATTTACTTTCTAATAGGGGCTTAGGAGGGGTGAACTTGCTGAGACACTGTCTCACCCCGTTGTGGGAAAAATATTTCAAGGCCGTAGATGGCGGTTCCAGCGGAGACGAGTGGACTGCCGGTGCAGTTGGTCAAGGAGTCGCAGAGCCTGAAGATGAGGGATCGACGAACGAGTCCGACTAGTAGTTTTAGGACTGTTCCTTCTTTTTGGTGGACCGATCCCTAGTGTGCAGACTGACCCCTTTTTGATGCACATAGACTCTGACCCATTTTGGTTGTCTGTAAACCTTGGTTGATTTTATGACAGTATGTTGGTTTGTATTAAATTGATTTTATTCCTGCTGTTTTATCCCACTTTTAATTTGTTAGGGGTTTCTTAATACGTTCTGTATGCACATAATAAATTAATTTGGGTCGGCGACACTACCTGGGAATGTCGCATTTACATGACCATGGTGGGTTGTTTCACGTGTCTCAGAATTCGGGGCGTGACATTTTCTTTGCTAGGTTATACACAACGTTGTTTCTACTCATTTAATATTTAGTACAGAATATAGAAGAAAGTCTATTGTATCTTGAAAGGGCAGCCACTAGAAGTCTATAACACCTAATTTTGTATTTCGAGGGGTGGAATTATCCTTAAGAAAAATGTTTGCATTTGCATGTTTCAGACCAGTTTATTTATCTCCATCAACTTTTTCCAACAAAAACAAAGGCTCGGAGAGCGATGGCAATGAACATCGCCTCGGTTGACATGAGCAGGGCTTTTAAGGATGCCATCAGAGTGGTTCGTCAATGGAGTTCGAGAGTGCAAACTTTGCTAAGTGAAGTTTTGGTGATGATGATGAGAGCATCGACTGGAGTTCCATAAAGCTATCAAGAGATGAGGACGAAGATGTAAGGTGTAGTGGGAAGACGCGGTTTTGGGGGTGACTTGGAGCCATTCGCTTAGATCCGACTGCGAGCGTGGGACAAGTGCAGTCGCGTTAGTGTATGGGAGTGCCTCACCTAGGGGCCCCACTAGTGGGTCTTGCTCCACCTTCTTTTCCTTTTTAAAAATGAAATACACTCGAAATTAAATAAATTGTAGAGATATCAGTGAGTTACTGCCTGACGAGATTAGTTGACCGGCTTTTTTTCTTGACAAGTGATAGTGGTATAATAATTGAATATTAAATTAAGTCTTCGTCTAATAGCTTAAACTTTTAGAATAATTGATAGTTGTATTATCAAATCTTATATGGTATTAGGGCATCATGAGTTCAAATCTTTCTAGGTCCCTATTTGTCTTCCTAATTATATATTTCCATGCTTTAGGCTTAGGCCAAAGTCTAGCCTACGCATGAGGGAGAATGTTAAAGTCATTAAATATCAAATCATGTTTTCATCTCATAGCTTAAACTTTTAGAATAATTGACAGTGGCTCACGAGAATCTCACACGTAGCAAGGGACTAGCAAATTCAATTGAGATGTTGACCATCAACCGAGCAATTGATTCAAAATGTAAAATTATCTCCATCTCGAGACTCTTCTTCGCAACTCTTCATCCATGATATTGCTCACAACATTATCAAGAGTCAAATGATCCTCCATGGTGCTCGAAATTCCTTGCACTGCGGTGTTGTAACTTTTTGGAAGGGAACATAAAAATAATAAAGCTTGAAGCTTCATATCCAGATTTATGCTCGCGAATTCCAATTAATTCGTGACCTCTATGAAACTATTAATATGCTTTGCTACAGAACCTCTATTAGATAACTTTATATTAACAAATATCTTTAGTAAAAATATTTGATTTAATGTGGACGGCTTCTCATTAATATTCGTTAGAATATCCATGGCTTTTTTTGCAGTTTTTGCTTTCGCGATGTGATATCCTGTCTTTATGTTAGCCCTAGACGAATTGCACCTAATGCCTTTTGACCAAGAATTTTCCATCCTAATTCTACTGTGGGATCCACTTTTGCAATCTTAGGTTTCCAACCCTCAAGTGGTGCATAGAGATCTTTTTGACAAAGATAGTCCTCGATTTAGATTCCACCATTTGAAATCCTGCCCATTGAATTTATCGATTCTAATTTGATCTTCCGCCATACTATTTGCTTTCAATCGAGCATCACTAAAAAACCTTTGATGATCTCGATTAGTTAACTCAAGCTCGATACCGGTTGTTATGAAATCGCATGTCGGTTCTAGAAAAATAATGCAAGAAAAAAATCCATAGGCAGAATATAATAATAAAAGAATAGAATCGAAGAACACACCGGAAAATTTGTTATTGAAGTTCATCTAAACTTGGGCTACGTCTTCGCATAAAGGCATTTTTCTAATCCATTAGAGTTTGAAGAAAGTTAGAATACAACGGAACGACGCTGATGAGAAGAGGGGCGTTTCATAGTCACTCACGGGAAGATAAGGACTTTTAAGTGAGAAACTTGAGAGTAAGAATTTTCTTCTTTTCCCCTTATTTTTGTTATTTTCATTATTTTTTCATATATTTAAATTTTGACCTCTCAAGTATTAAAAAATTTTAAAATTGACTCGTTTATGTCGGAATTGCGTGTCGAAATTTCGGACTCGCGTGTCGGAAAGAGTTGACCACGTGTCGGATTTTTCAACACTTGTTGACCGCGTGTCGGAATGTGTCGGAGCGTGTCGGACATGTGTTGGAGTGTCGGACACGATACAAAGGCTTTCGGAGAGTGTCGATGCTTCTTAGCTTACCACTATCTTCTTTCATTTTGTCCAAGTGGCAACTAAAGCTTGTCGTCTGTTGCTTTTGGTAACCTATGGTTAGACACTACAAGCAAAGCGGATTCGGCTCGAAGCGGACCATACGGTGAGGCCCAAGAGTAGAGCCCATTTTGATGTCAATCGTGGGCCCATCACAACAAAAGAATGGAGGCGATATAAGGAACCGACAATCGATAATTAATAAAGAAAATAATAGATATTTTTTTGGGTAAAGGTAAGATATGTAATATATAAGAGCCAAATATACAAAAGATCGGCACAAAAACTTGCACTCGAGCAAAAGCTGGAGTGAAAGGGAGCCGATGTAAGAGACAACTTAGGTTAGGGAAAGCCGGACAACAAGTCGGCTCAGCACTAAAAGCTACACAGCTAAAGACAAGCCGGAGGCACTAAAAAGCACTAGAAGACAACTAGCGAAATCACAGCATAGGCGCAAAAATGGAGGTATCAAAGCCCCACCCCGTTGAAGACGCTGTTACAAGAGTTGTCCCGCATGTTGTTGAAGGTCAACACTTTATCTTTAACAACTTTGACAAGTTGATTCTTCAAAGCCGACACATCAAGTGTTTCGCCTTGGAAAATGATGCTATTTCTTTTCTTCCAAATTAAATAGCACATGGCTCCAAAAAGAGAACCGAGCAATGGAATGGAAGATATCCTTACCAGTCAGGAAATTCGAAGCCCAAAGGAGATTATCCGCCAAAGATCTATTACGCCATGGAAGATTACATCTACTGGCCCAAAAAAAAGCAAGAGTTGTCGAGACGGGACAAGTAAAGAAGAGATGGTCGATAGAGTTTGGAATGACTTTGCAAAAAGCGCGTACTTCATAGCCAATTCTACGATAAGATAGCAAGAAAGCCTGCGTTGGTAGGCGATTCACGGTGATTAACCAAAGGTGGAATTGACATCCGGGAGCAATGGCAATGTTCCGGATAAACTTAGCCCAAGGAACCCGATTCTTTTTGCTTCTTATGGCATCCCAAGCAGAGGCCATAGAGAAAATACCAGAAGAGGAACCGCGCCAAGAGAACCGGTCAGGCACTCAAGTAAGAACCGGGATGGGAAAATCTCAACACTCCAAGAGCGACCTGAAGACTCGCCCTGCCGAAGAAGTGAGGTCTACCACCTTCGCAAGCTTCGAGAGGCCGAGCCCTCCATAAGAGAAACCGGAATAAAACAACACAAGGGGCCTTCTTTATGCCAATTATCGAATCATAGAGAAACATAGCGACCATCACCCACTTCCCAAATAAAGTATGACCTGAAATCCCTCCTCACCTGCAGGATTTTCCTCCAAGCCCAAGAGCACACGGTAGGAATGGTGGAAACCCAAAAATTTCCCCTCTTCAAAAAATTAGAGTGAATCCACTGACACCATAGAGACTCTTTATCAGTAAACAAGATCCAAATATATTTCACCATGGCTACTTTATTGCAATCTCGCAATCTTCGAATACCTAGTTCACCCTCCTCCTTAGGAGCACAAACATCTTCCCAAGAAACTTTAGCTCTGCCTCGACCTAGGGTAGGCCCCTTCCAAAGGAACTGTCTTAAGATACACTCAATACGGTCTAACACCGAATAGGGAAGGGTAAAAACACTAGCCCAGAAAGCTTGGATAGAATGAAGCACCGACCTGATCAACTGAAGTCTTCCAGCGAAGGAAAGAAACCGTTGAGCCCACGATTGGACCCTAGCTGTGATCCGGTCAATAAGAGTCACACAATTTGCCTTCCCAAGCCTCTTGGAAATAATGGGTACCCCTGGTATCGTACCGGAAGTTTACCTTCTTGGAAGCCAAATGCCAAAAGAATGTTTCTTCAAACGGAATCAGAACCCCCTGCAAGAAACACTTCACTCTTGTTCTTGTTAGGTAGCAAACCACTCCAAGAGGAGAAAATATCAATGCCTCTTTTAAGGAGGGACATTGACCCCGAATCGCCTTACAAAAAGAAAGACATCATCGGCGAAAAAAAGATGAGATAGTTTCACGGCTTTACACCTCCGAAATACTTGAAGTCCTTTATGTGAAGTGCAAGAAACAAGGATCCAGAAAAAAATCTCCATTACGAGGGTAAAAAGATATGGAGACATTGGGTCCCCTCGTCGGAGGCCACACCCACCTAAGAAGAAATCATGAAGCTCACCATTGATCGAGATGGAAAACTTTGGAGTGCGAGACACAAACCATGATGAGTTTTATCATCCACTCGGAAAGCCAAAAGCTAAGAGGGTAAGCCCAAGGAAATCCCAATCTACCGTATCGTAGGACTTCGAAAATCTACCTTAATAGCACACTTAGATAGATACGGCTCCCGGTGGAAACCCGCAAACAATTCTGGGCTAAGAGAATATTGTCCCCGATTCTTCTTCCCTTCACAAAAGCATTTTTAGACGGACTAATCAAGTCATTCAAGACAGCTGCTAGACGGTTAGCCAGAATCTTAGTAACGACTTTGTAAATGGTGTTACAACAAGCTATGGGCCGAAAATCTGAGACAGCACAAGCATTTGGAACCTTCGGCACCGAGCTAAGATTGTGTTGTTTACCTTTCTAAGCAAGCGACCCGATGAAAAGAAATCCTTCACCGCCTCTACCACCAAAGGACCCACAATTTCCCAGTTGTACTTATAAAACTCGATAGTAAAACCATCAGGCCCAGGAGCTTTTCCACGAGCGAGAGAAAATAGGGCATCACGAATCTCAGAGTCTAGGACCGGAGTAGAGAGGAAAGCAACCCGATCCGTCGAGAGCGGCCGCCGAATGCACTCCTTCAAGTCCTGTAGTAAGGGCTTCGAGAGGGCAGCCTGTGGAGATAAGAGGTCCCTGAAGAAAGAGACAAAAACAGGAGGCACCAACACATGATCAGTGACCAAAGCACCAGAAGGATCCTTGATCGAGAGGATCCTGTTCCTAAGCCGTCTTCTGTTAACTGAGTCATGGAAAAACTTGGTGTTCCTATCACCCTCCTAGAGCCACCTAACTCTTGATTTTTGTCTGTAGAAAGACTCTTCATGAGCACGCAGATCCACAAACAGCCTTCGCTGGGACTTTTCCAATTCCGCAAGAATAAAGTTGTGCGGGTCCCTTTGGAGACCAATGCAGGTACAACGAAAAGCATTTCTAGCTTCATTAGTCCTTAGTGAAATGTCTAAGAACTCCTCTCTGTTGAGCCACTTGAGGCAACTTTTCAAGGCCTTCAACTTACAAATAAGTTTGAACATGGGAACCCCATGCACCGGACTCTCCCAAACCTGCTGAACAATATATGGAAAAGCCGAGTGTTTCATCCAGAAATCAAAAAACTTAAAAGGTTTCCTCCTAAAAACCTGGTTAAGGACTTTGACCACCATGGGGGAATGATCAGATATACCCGGGTTGAGAAAGGAAGCCTCAGAAAAGGAAAAGTCCAAATTCCACTTGGCATTCACCAGTACACGGTCAATCTTCCTCATTTTCCTATTGGCACCCGAGGATGTGGACCAAGTAACCAGTCAGGCTGAGTCCTGTACTAAGCTATTCATCCGAACCAGGTCGTCCCAAAGGGGGCGACGATGAATAAAAGTATGCTCTCCATAAATGATTGAAGTACGGCCAACTTGACTCGACAAAATAAACTTTAGTTGGCCATGGATAGCCCGATCATTAATAGCAATAGGTTCAAAACTAACCAAGTTTGGATTTTAGTCAACCCATATTCTACCTTGAGGGGAGAACTCATAATTAGCAATCCAATTCCAACCCACCAAAAGTTCGAAAAAAAGAAAATAATAAATAATTTGCACCGTTGAAAATAAAGAAAATAAAGAACGTAAAGATATTCCTTTTCCATTTCAACACAACGTATCTGGTATTTCTATCTTTCCTGTACAAGAACTTGCATCAACCCCACAAAAGGCCCTTGAAAAATATATCGCATCCAAAGAACGAAGAAAAAATACAACTGTTTTTGGACCTAACTATAGTACGACTCTTAGAAATAATTTTCACAAACTTAGGTCCCAGGGAAAAATGAAAAAATGAAAAAAACCATTTCCTCACCCCTATGTTTTCACAAAAAAAAAAAAAAAAGGAAAAAAAAAAAAAAAGAAATTCATTCTTCTCATCAAACCTTTCACTTATTCTATGGCCCTACGTTCCACGGCTAATCATCTCCTCCAATTGATTTGACGACTCCTGTCTTTGTAGCCTCATTTCTTCGTTGAACTTGTTGATGAATGCCTCGACCCGATGGTTGAGCTCGTCCGGGCTTAGCTCCTTCCTCAGCTGGTGGGTGCGATCCCTAAACGTCGCTGATTTTCGTATTGAAGACGGTGACGGTGACCTAGCAAGCTGATCTGACGGTCGGTATCGTTTGCTTTTACGGGCGACGTCGTCGATTTCGCTGCACCCGCCTCAACTATCGCTTTCCATACATTCTCCATGCTCTCGTTAGACCTCCTCATGGGTTTTCTCCAAGTTTCGCCCCCTAGAAGTAATATGAAGTCAATCGCATCAATAAAAATTAGACCAAAAAAAAAAAAAAAAAAATACATCAATAAAAATAAATTCCACGAAAAAAGCGATATTATGTGTTATATTGACTTCATTTCATAAATCCGTTGACCGTCCCGTCATCCTTGCATGTAATGCAAAATCTAGAAATCGATATCACCTCACTTTGCGCTTCTTACCTGGAAGGCGGTCGCCGTTGGCAGCTTTCCGGCGGACGAGCCTCGGCGAAACCAGAGCTTTCTCCGACGTGTCCACTTGCCTCCGCGGCGCCGATACGGACCTCCGGGACGCCACCTTCCTCTCCCCTTCGCAGTCACCGTTATATCCATCTCCGCCGCCGAATCTCCCGCCATTCCCCTCCACCACCACCACCTCCACTCTCTTCTCCTCGAAATCCTTAAACTCATCGAACGCCTCCGCCTCCGCCTCCACCTCTGTCACTGGCGCCGCCTCCGCGACCTCCGCGACCCCGATCCTCCCCGGGGCGGCCGCGGCCTCCGGCTGCGGGTGGCGGAAGCACCTGGAGGTGACAAAGATGGCGATGATGATGCTGTTGACGACGACAAAGTGGTACGGAGGCCTGAAGCACGAGAGGAGCGCCGCCAGAGTGTCGGCGGAGGTCGATGGGACGGAGGCTCGGAGGGCTACGGCGGCAATGGACACCGCGCCGGCCGACACGAGCAGGGCTTTCAGGGACGCCATCAAAGTGCTCGACGACGATCGTTCCGCAGTGAAGTCTGATGAGAGTGCGAGCTTTGCGTAGTGAAGTTTCGGTGATGATGATGACGATGACGAGAGCATCGGCTGGAGTTCTGCAGAGCTATAAATAGAAATAGACGAAGACGAAGACGAAGAGCGTAGAGGGAGAGGCGGTTTCGGGGGCGTTCTGGAGCCGTTCGATCGGATCCGACGGTGGACGTGGGAGGAGCGCTGTTGCATTGCTGTTGGGAGTCTCTGGCCTGGGGGCCCCACCCGTGGGGCCCACTCCACAATTTTTTTTTTCCTTTTAAAATGAAATGCTTGGAATTAAATCGGTTGAGTTACCGACTGACGAGATCAGTTGACCGGCTTTCTGTTTGACAAGTCGTTGCGAGGGGGACTAGGAAATTCAATTGAGATGCTGACCGTCCGCCGATCGATCGATTTGAAACGTGGAACATCCGGCATTTCGAGTTTGACGTCTCGATTTCAATTGGTTTCAAGTTGAGCTCATTTGATGCATGAAATGAGACGGTGATCTATGTAAGAATATTAATCAGATCGAAAAGTCTCAACGTCTAACAAAAGGCAAAAAGAAAAGGCAGATAGATGGCCAATCAGCATTGAGTTGATTAACTTTAAGGCAATTTTGACCAAAAAAAAAACTTTAAGGCAATGAAATATAATTATTAGGTTGTGTTTCAAGAACAACTCATCGGTTTTGATGATACCTATTAATGATGGAGATTTGCCAAATTCATCGAGTGATTTGCAAAGTACCATCCATATAAATGTAATAATGAAAAGAAAAAGTAACCTAATAATATCTTTTAACTGCTCTTTGTTTATTATTAACTTTTGCTATATTTAGTGGAGTACTTTCATATACAATTCTAATCTTATCATCATTGATTCTCTCTTAAATTTTTAGAGCTTTGCAATGCTTGTGCGGCTTGCTATGCTAGCAGAGTAGCATAATCTAATTTTCAATTTTATTGCAGTTTTAGAAGTTGAAATGTTATATTGTAATTGCATTGTTGCAATCAGGTCGATTTAAGCCGAGCTTGAACATGTGCGAAGAGTGCACATAGCTTTACCGAAGCAAGCTTGTCCGTTCAAAAAACCAAGCTCCATTGAGTTTGAGGCAATCCAATGAAAAAATCGAAAAGCCAAAAAAAGTAAAAAAGGAAAAAAGAAAAAAGAGAGGCTCCAAAAAGCCAAAAGAAGAAGAAATTAAAAAAGGATTGCTTTACGTGTTAAGACTTCTCAAAAATTAAAAAAGGTTTTAAAAAAGGGGGATTACTTTATGTGTTGTGGTATCTTGATTATTTGCAAAGTAGGTAACCTTTGCGAATGGTTCATTCGATCGAGCCATTGTTTGCGGCAGAGCTTGCCATTTCGGAAGCAATTTTGTTTATAGGGATTAAAGAATATCAACATCATGCCACCCCAATGTAAGACAGCATCTTTAAGTCAATTTGAACAAAATTGGGAGCTTAGTTTAATGTGGATTGGGACTGAGGGCGTTGATTGGGGCCCGCAACATTCCATGATCACGGCCTTACTATGGCCGAGCGCATCGCTCGTGGTGGAGGTCGTGGCCAAGTGCATGAGTCTTGCCCGATCGTGCATGGGATCAAGCTTATGTAGATTATGAAAAAGTTGTTGTAACCCCATGTTCTTGCAGTAGGTTAGGGGTGTCGGAAGATTTTCAGCTCAAGAGCTGGAGATCACCTGTTCAAATTTTACCAATTCCTTGCAAAATGATTCTGGATCAAAGCGACTTGTATAGGCTAGAGGTCTCGACTTAATTAATATATGAAGTTAGGAGTGCATTTCATACCCTCACTATTATTTTGGATTTGGGAGGGGGGAAGGGAGGGAGATTTCCTTCTTAATTTTTTTAAAAAAATTTTTTTTGCCAAGTTAAATGAAGACACTTAATAATTAGTTGATGGAAGATCTCGTGAAAGATCTGTACGATTATTAACAAGAAGACCAATGAAATTGGGACGCATGAGTGAATGGTTTCAGTAGGAGAAAATCCATAATTTAGGATAGATTTAAGGTGGAAATGGTAGAGAAATATCGAGCGACGGAAAAGGCCCATCCTTGTCAGCGCTAGGTTTGATGAGTTGGATTTTCCATAGTAAATTTATCCATTCACAACTTTTTCGGGATACAATTGCTGTATCCTCTTAAATGAACTTGATAATTCGAAATTACATTTATCACTTACTCAAATAAGCTCAACATGTTCCTTAATCGAACTCATGTGGTCAGATTAATCAACTCAGGTCATTATAAACGATGACAATTGCATGGATATCCAAACATAGAGATCATTCCTAATTAGGGTTGATAATCGAATAGGGCGTAGAGCAAGAAAGCTCCATCTATGGTAAAACACATCAAATTCAGAAGTTGATATTACGAGCTTCCTTGAAACTCACATGAGATGCCGTCATCCACGATGTTTTTTTTTTTTTTTTTTTTTGGTCGAAGATAACTTTTGATTTTCTAACTCAAAGATGGATTACCATCACCCATGATGTAGAAACACACGACAAGGGGGTCGACCTCACTGGCTTGAAACGAGTACAAGTCAACATCATTGACTAGAATCGAAGGTATCGTGTACACAAGTGTATACCTCCCTCGTATGCCAAGTACCAAACCTACAAAACACCAACTTTACATCTGAATATTTTTTTATTTTTTTATTTCCAGGGGCCTAACCATTCGATTTGACTCTAGATTAGTCAACTTCACAACCCATCTCTTCTACATTGAGATAAATTATGGAGGAGGACACATATTTTTTTCTATTCTTTATTGATTGAATACATCTAAAAATACATTTGTACATGTGTCACTTGTATCCGTTTTTATATTTGTGTTTATATTGATGAGCAATATATGTTTGAAGACGATTCACTAAATTGACGCCGATTAATCTGGTGAGGATTGTTTGACTAACCTTATGGTATTCACGAAGATAAAGTGAGGTGCCATGTTGAATACATAAGAGAGATAAAGAAGAGCGGAGTAATTAAAAGCGACCGTGGATAACTATACCCTTCATTGTATATTCAAATTGAGGGGTCAATTCAAGCAATTAATTAGCAGCTTCTAGATTGAATGTATTTCCCCACACCCCACGAATATGGCCTTCCGCGTGTCTCCATCACTTTAGGATAGTGCTCTCTCTCCTCCTCGCTTGTGTTGAAAAAGGGTGGTTGTTGGTCGGTCCATTTAAAACCTGGATAATCTTTTTAGCTGATATTTCCCTCCAATTGAAATGCTTTCGAGAAAACGGAGGTTTTTCCATCTTTGAAGTCGGTCAACAGATGCTTCGTACTCATACACATTGCACGCTCCTATGTTTTGCAGGGGCCGATGAAGGAGAGAGATGATACATCGTTCAAATGCAAATCATACGCTATGCTTGTGGAATGACATCATATGAATTTGATATACCAAATTTGTTAATATAACAGGACATCACATGGTCATGCTATTTCATTTTTTCCAAGTTACTTGATTAAGAAATGATTTAGATTTGTTGACTGTTGATTGTGAATTGCAATTTAAGAAGGCCTTTCAGCATTTTGGATTCAGATTTAGAGATCTTTTGTCTACAATTTAATGACTTAACCCCTTTCTTATTTAATTTATTTTGAAAAAGGGTATATGAATTTCGATCCTCAAACTTGCTCTTTTTTTTTCCCCCTCTACATGGTCTTGAATTTGCTGACTTGCACGATCAAACCCTCGAACTCTCGAACTTTTTCTGAATCTAAGTTCATCATGGAAGACTCTAGCAAGAACGAGAATTCCCGCTCCACACGAAATCTTAATCCTCAAGGCGGCATTGCCGCCCAAACGAATTAACGGGATAAGGTGAAACGGGCCCCACTTCAGTTAAAGAAAAGAACAGAAAACGTAGGACTTTTCAAACTTCTGAAAATAACTATCGCTCTCGTCGTACCCGCAAAATCCGAACCGAGTCGTAACGGTTCATCTGCCGACACGAGCACCTTTCTTTGTCCTCTTCCTCGACCTCTCTTCGTATCAGTAGCATCGCTGTCGTCAAATTTTCCAGGGAAATGCAGAGAAAGTGAAGCCCCTTCTACACTCAAACGTGGGCGGTGGTCTCTTGATCCCAGAAATGCGTGACGGTTAGGTTTTGCTTTTTCTTAACCAAGGGTTGATCTTTCTTGACCTTTGGAACCAGTCGAAACCGACCCGGGTCCGAGAGCGCCGTTCTAATTTAAACTTGTTTTTACCTGCTCATTCACTCTCTTTTCCTTCTCCATCATTAGTTTAATTATGTCTCTTTTGTGGTGTTCAGCTTTAAGGTGGAAAGGACAGATTTCTTGCCGTGCAAGGGTTTGAAGTTGGAGGAGCAATTCCTAATCAACAACGCAAGGAAGGAACCACTTAAATGAGTGTGAACTCATGAACTGAACTGTGGTCCACAATTAGTAATCATTTTAGTAATGGTAATTTGTGTAAGTTATGCTAGTAAATTCCATTATTCCATTTGGCGAATCACTTCCTCTCTCCCACATGTCATCTTACTTGAATTGCATGGACACACTCTTCTTCCATTAAGATCTTACAAATGGGTTTCTTCCTTTTTCTATACACAATGGGTACAGTGTTATTAAGGAAGATTTTCGGAAGGCCTATGATACACTTAACTGGGACTTCATGGAGTTAGCGCTAAAAGCTTTTGGATTCCCCTTGGACTTGATTAAGCTCATCATGATTTGCATTCGGATGCCCAAATTCTCTGTTTCTCTAAATGGAGAGTTTCATTGTTTCTGTCCTCCCATGTCACCCTACTTGTTCACGCTGGTGATGGAGGTATTTACAGGTATTCTCAATTTACAAACCAGGCAGCTTGGTTTCAAGTTTTTTTGGAGATGTAAACCAACTCGGTTGTCCCACCTATTTTTTGCTGACGATGTTCTTCTCTTTGCCGAGGCAAATTTGGCCTCCATAGCCCTACTCAAGGATGGTATTACTCAGTTCTCTCGCTAGTGTAGTCTTATCCCGAATTTGGACAAGAGTGAGATCTTCTTTGGAGTCTCGCTTGAATCATGTAACTATATCAAGGAACTCCTTGGTTTTCAGGAAGGTTCCTTCTTGGTTCTATATTAGGGAGTACTTATCATTGCTTATAGGCTATGGAAGGCTGACTGTATTTTGTTGGTAAATGCAATCACGTTGAGGGCGTAGTCATGGATGCAACGCTTCCTCTCTTTTGTGGGACGTTTGCAGTTGATCAGGTCAGTGCTTCACTCGATCCAAGCTTATTGGGCAAATGTCTTTATCCCGCCTAGGTCGGTGCTCGATATTATTGAGCAGGTGCTTAGGCAATTTCTTTGGAAAGGCCCGGAACTCAGTGTAGGAGGTGCAAAAGTTGCTTGGAATGATGTGTGCCTTTCAAAGGATGAAGAAGACCTAGGTATTCGAAGATTGCGAGAATGCAACAAGGCAGCCATGCTAAAACATCTATGGAATTTATTCACGGATAAGGAGTTCCTGTGGTGCAAATGGATTCACTCTACTTTTCGAAGAAAAGAACTTTTGGGTGGCTGGTAAATCGACTTTTTGTTCTTGGGCGTGGAAGAAGCTCCTTGACCTTCGTCAGGTTTTCCGCCAAGCTTTTAGTTGGCGTGTGGGAAATGGTCGCTCAATTTCTTTTTGGTTTGATAATTGGCACCCGAGAAGCCCTCTGAACTTGATCTTCCCCGATCTGGATATATATCGCTCGGTTATACCTTGGCAAGCTACTATTGCTGATTTCCTCTCTTGTACTGGTGTGGCTTCGAGAATCCTGGCCACAGTTGCTTCCTGGCACGTCCCACTTCCTGCACTCAACTAAGACACCGATTGCCTCCGCTGGCTGGGTGACCTGTCTGGTGTTTTCTTGACTGCTTCAGTGTGGAACATCATTCGGCCAAGGGGGCCATCGACACCTTGGGCATCCTTTATCTAGAACCACTTGCTAGCCCCCCGTTTCCAGTTTCATCTGTAGCTAATAACTAGAAATAGGTTGCCCACGCAAGTGATGCTACTTACTTATGGTAGAATCTCGGATGCTAAGCGTGCCTTTTGTGTTAGTCATCCCGATTACGTTGATCACCTATTCTTTGGGTGTCGGATTACTAGTGCTCTTGTTATCTTTTGGGCTATGAGATGTAACCTTGCTTGGCGTAATGGTTCGTGGTTGGATAATCTTCACTGGGCCATCAAGTACTTATCCGGAAGCTCCTTCCACCACACTCTTGCTTGATTTGCCTTTGGAGCATTATGCAATATTATCTGGAAGGAAAGGAATAACATCTTCTTCCGTAATCACAATCTCTATCTGCTGGCTTTGAAGAAACGCCTAGACAAGGTTGTAAGAGACAAGGCTTTGACCTTCCAATAGGTGCCGGATACCCTATCCAATAGGAGGATGCAACAGAGCTGGAGCCTTAGCCCATCTATCTTTTCAGGTTGAGCTTTGGCTTGCCTTGTTTTTCTCTTTTGGTTGAGGTTTGTTAGCCTCCTCGTTTTTCCTTTTGGGTACATGACACCCCTGCACTCTTATTGACATTTCCTAATGTCACCATGAGTGCAAGTTCCTTTGTTGGTGTTGGGTCTCCTTCTTTTATAAAGTTCCTTTTGAGGTTAAAGTTAATATATACCTTACCTTTCCAAAAAAAAAAAAAAAAAAATAAAAATAAAAAATAATGGGTACGGTGTATTGGAAGCTTTCGAGCATTTTATCTACATATGATAGTCCTATTTCTCGTGCAGCACAATTGCCGAAACATACAAGTCGATTGCTTTCTAGCCATTGGTTCAGGGCCCTTTACATTTCATGGGCTTTAAGACAAAGCTTGATTTGATTTTGATGTCATTTCTTTGATTTATTCTCAATTCCATTCATGATCTAAATGATGAAAATTCACATTGCTAAGAAGGGAATGGAATTATGTTTGTCCCTCTTAAATAAAGTCAATGGTAGCAACTTACCAGATTAAAACTTTTCCACCTTACATAAATCTGTCAAAAGACAAGGTAAATGTGCTACCAATTTTCTGATTTGAAAACTTTAGGGCTAGGAAAAAGTTGATAGCATGTTCTCGACCTTTATAGATCAATGAGACAATTTCATCAACAGCTCTTCTAATTTTATTATGTTTTGGAGAAGGACAGGACTTTAGTATTTAATTAGCTAGCGAACCTCGTGTGGTGCATGGATTAGATTTTCTTCTTAATATTTAGAATAAAAAAACGATAATTGATTTTTAGCATATACGGTGTATAGAATCCTGTCAAATACTTAAAATCCAAATTAGAATTGGTATTGATCGATTTGAGTCAACTGTTAAATCTTTGAATGATGCTATTTATCATCTTAGGGAAGCTTCATCCTAAAATTCATTTGAAATGGGTGCAGTAGATATTAGAAGATTTTCTTTCAAAATTTTAAATAAGGGAATGATAATGTGAGCAATGCATGTCAACTCACCCTCGAATTGTAGACAAAAGTTAATGTCTTTATGGCGCATTATAGACGTGGAACAAGCGGTGGATAAGTTTCAGAAGAATAAATTGTTAGTGTGCAAAATGATATTACCAAATACCGAGTGCTCCGATTGAGAGATAACTCGAATCACCACGAAATTTGAGGAACATCAACGGGATGGATGGATACTAATAATTAACAAAATAGAGGAGTTGAGGAGTAAAAAGTACGATAAAATTCAAATAAAGAAAAAATTACAGCTGTTTTTGGACCTAACTATAGTATGACTTATAGAAATAATTTTCACAAACTTAGATCCCAAGGGAAAATTTTAAAAAAGAACATCATTCCCTCCCCCTATGTTATAAAAAAAAAAAAAAAAAAAAAAAGAAAAAAATTCATTTTTTTGTCAAACCTTTACTCCTTTGGTGAATTCTACGGCCCTACGTTCCACGGCTGACCATCTCCTTGAATTGATTTAGGGACTCTTGTCTCTGTAGCCTCAATCCTTCGTTGAACTTATTGATGAACGCCTCGATCCGGCGATTGAGCTCGTCCAGGCTTAGCTCCTCCGTCAGTTGGTCGGTATGATCCCTAAACGCCGCTGATTTCTGCATCAAAGGCGGCGATGGCGGCGGCGACCTTAACAAGCGAACCCGACTGTCGTTGTCGTCCGCTGTCGTGGGCCACGTTGTCGACTTCGCCTCAACCATCGCTTTCCGTACGTTCTCCATGCTCTCGTTCGATCTCCTCATCGTCATGGGTTTTCTCAAAGTTTTGCCCCCTAGAAATAATACAAAGTCAATTACATCAATAAAAAAAATTTCCAACTAAAAAACAATTTCAATAAAATTCCATTAAAAAATACATCGATAAAAATAAATTTCTTGAAAGAAAGTGATGTTATGTGATTATTTATATTGACTGGATTTTATAAGTCCATTGACCGAAATGCCAAAAGACACGGTCCCATCATCCTCGCCAATTTCTTATTCTTCAAAAAACGAATAATTCATATTTGGCTGATTTATAATTTAAATGGATTATATATGAATCTCAGACCCATTTTGCCATGTCAATTTATGATTTAAATAAGTTATATATAGGTCTAAGGTCCATTTTGCCACCTCTACCTTGAAGGCGGTCGCCATTGGCAGCTTTCCGGTCGACGAACCTCGGCGAAACCAAAGCTTTCTTCGATAAGTCCACCTGCCTCCTGGACGCCGACGCGGACCTCTCGGACGCCAACTTCCTCTCCCCTTCGCAGTCGCCGTTATATCCATCTCCGCTGCCGAATCCCCCGCCATTCCCCTCCACCACCACCACTCTCTTCTCCTCGAAATCCTTGAACTCATCGAACGCCTCCGTCACTGGTGCCGCCTCCACGACCTGCACGACCACGATCCTCCCCGGGGCGGCGGCCTCCGGCTGCGGGTGGTGGAAGCACCTGGAGGTGGCGGCGATGGCGATGATGATGCCGTTGACGACGACAAAGTGGTACGGAGGCCTGAACCAGGAGTGGAGCGCTGCCAGACGGTCGGGGTCCGATGGAACAGAGGCTCTGAGGGCGACGGTCATGGACAACGCGCCGGCAGACACAAGCAGGGCTTTCAGGGAAGCCATCAGAGTGCTCGACGACGCCATCTAGGCGACGAGCGTTTCGCAGTGAAGTCTGAGAGCGCGAGCTTTGCGTAGTGAAGTTTCGGTGGTGATGATGATGATGATGATGATGAGAGCATCGAGTGGAGTTCTGCAGAGCTATAAATAGGCGAAGACGAAGGCGAAGAGTGTAGAGGGAGACGTGGCTTCTGGGGCGATCTGGAGCCGTTCGATCGGATCCGACGGTAGGCGTGGGAGGAGCGATGTTGCGTTGGTGGGGGCGCCTCGCCCGGGGAGGGGTCCCGCAAGGGCCCCACTCCACCTTCTTTTCCTTTTTAAAAATCGGTGAGTTGACCGGCTTTCTGCTTGACAAGTTCGTCGCGAGGGGCACTAGAAAGTTCGATTGAGATGTTGACCGTCAACGGATCGATCGATTCCGAACGTAGGACGTCTGACGGTTCGAGGTCGACGTCTCGATTTCAACTACTTTCAAGTTGATCTCGCTTGATGTAGTGGATAAGGCGATCTCTGTGGTATGTAGGAATTAAATTCGGAACACAGAATGTTTTTAAAATTGAAAAAATAATGGAGAGGTGGCCAATGTAGGGTTGGGTCAATTAGCTTTAAGGCAATGGAATATAGCCATTAGGATATGTTTTGATGGGAGCAACTCATGGATCTTGATGATACCCATTATCCACGGGAGTGGGCCCGTGTGGCTTGCTATTCTAGTTGAGTAGCAGAATCTAATTTCTAAATTTATTGCATATTTTTAAAAGTAGAGAGGTGCAATCAGGTTGATTTGAGCCGAATTGAAACATACATGAAGAGCGCACGTAGCTTTATCGAATCAAGTCTGTCTGTTCGAAAATCCAAGCTCCTTGGATTTTGAAGCGATCCGAATGAAAAAAATTGAAAAGCTAAAAAACTTAGAGAGAGAAAAAAAAAAAAAAAAAAAAGGAGAGGCTTCAAAAATCTAAAATGAGAAGAGAAAAGAGGATTGCTTTACGTGTAAGGCTTCTAAAAATTTTAAAAAACTTTTAGAAAAGAGGGATTGCTTCACGTGTTAAGGCATCTTGATGATTTGCAAAGTAGGTAGCCTTTTCTAATGGTTTATTCAATCGACCCGTTGTTCGCGGCGGAGCTTGTCATTTTGGAAGCAATTTTATTTATAGGGATTAAAGAATATTAACATCACGCCACCCCCACATAAGACGGCATCCTTAAGTTAATTTGAACAAAATTGGGAGCTTAGTTTAATGCGGATTGGGACTGAGGGCGTTAATCGTGGCCTGGATCATTCCTTGGTCATGGCCTTACTTGTGTTGAAAAAGGGTGGTTGTTGGTCGGTCCATTTAAAACCTGGATAATCCTTTTAGCTAATATTTCCCTCCAATTGAAATGCTTTCGAGAAAATGGAGGTTTTTCCATCTCTGAAGTCGGTCAACGGTAGGGGTGAACATGATCCGGGTTGGTCGGGCCATCCCATAACCCTAGGACCAACCGTACAGTATCGGTCCTCAATTTTTAGGACCGAGGATCGATCCTATTGAGCTTGGGACCAAGCCAGACTAACCCAATGGGTTCGGTCCGGTTCCAAGGTCAACGGGACTGATCGATAATTTTTTTTCGTCTTCTTTTTTATACTTCCTAAAAAAGCAAACCTACAAATTCAAATTACACATCCATCAACAATGCGGCATTGTGTAACTAAATTATACATATCAATACATATTTAGCAAATTTAAGATGACACAATAATAGAAATTTTGTACTGCTAACCGCTTGTCGCGACCCCTTTTTTTGGGGGCGCCGGCCGGATCGGGTTCGAGCGCCTAAAGGAGGCTAATGGCTCGGCTGGGTTTGATTAAAGCCTGGACTCTCCCAAGTCCGCCAATTCACGACTTTAAAATATTTGGTTTGTAAATTAATTTTTAAAATGGAGTCGCCACTAATCAATTTGGGGTAGGTTGATTAGAAACCTAAGTAAAGTATCGGGAGGAATACTTGCTCTGCGCAACTGAGAGAAATTAGGATCGGGGACTTGATTACACTAGTTAATCACTAATGCCCTTTCGGTACCTAATCTTGTTTAAACTCTAAGGTTTTTGGATGTTTGGGGATTTTTCATGCATTTTTGGAAAAATCACATTTTTGGGTGTTTCCCTCATTTTGGACATAAAAGGGATTTTTTGGATTTTTGGGGTATTTTTGGAAAAATGCAAACTTTTTGGCATTTTATGAAAATTTGGGCTTTTTAGGGATTTTGGCATTTTTTGATGTTTTTGGATTTTTTTGGAAAATATTAAATATTTTTGATTTTTCTGAATTTTAGGAAAATAAAATATTTTAAATATTTTTTAACATTTTTTCGGAAATAAATCATTTTTGTTTTGATTTTTGATTTTTTTAGAAAATAAAACATTTTTAAAACATTTTTGATTTTTTGATAATTAAAATGATTTTTTAATATATTTTGAAATAAAATATTATTTTAATAAAAAGGGCGACCCGGGTCGGATCCACGCGTCGGATCCGACCCGAGCGAAGCCCGACTCGGATTTTTCTCCTCTTTTTTTTTTTTTTTTTTAAATGATATAATATTTAAAAAGCCGGCCGGGTCGGATCCATGAGTTGGATCCGCCTCGGGCGACTCGACACGCGACCGGGACCCGCGTTTTGGGGCGGGCTTCGCAAAACGGCGTCGTGGGCGGACGTGGACTCCGGCCCGGCCCGACGACCCGACCCCGCGACCCGGCTCCTACCTCCCACATGGAACGACGCCGTATCCGACCCGGCTCGTGCAAGGCGCGAAATGACGCCGCGTTGCGGGCGCCGATCCGGACCCGACCCGGCTCGTGACCCGACTCGACTCGCCGCCCCCTCCGCATTTTACGGGAACCCTAAGCGGTTCTCGACCCGGGTTCGACCCGGCGACCCGGATCGTGACCGGAAAATCGGGAACCCTAGGGTTCCCGAAATTGGGGACGATGGCGGCAACATCGGCGACACTTCGGCGGTGACAATGTTGACGATGACGGTGATGGGGACGACGGCGATGGAAGCAACGACGGCCCGGACTGATTTGGCGATGGCGAAGATGGCGGCGGCACGAAGATGAGGCGGCGACGGTGTGGCTTCGGGCAGCACCTCCCCCCCTCTCTCTCTCTCTCTCTCCGGCGTCGGCCGACTTCGGACCCGGCTGCTCGTCCTCGGCCCCCTGTCCGAAGTCTCTCGGCTGGGGGACTCGAGGATCCGCAACCCGAACTCCTCGTCGTTGCCCTCTCGCCCTCGTGTCTTGAAATCGAAGGGGGAGGGGGTATTTATAGGCCAAGGGTGACCGGTTGACGTGGGGTTTGGCCGGGGGAAGATGTCGCGGCTCTGGCCGGCCGGACCGGCGTCCCATCCGAGCGCGTCCCGTCGGCCATCCACTCCCCCTGCTCCCCACGTGGCTCCGCATTTGCTCCTCACTCCTACGCTCGCGCGATCGAGGCGCACCGAAGCACGCGCTCCGGGTGAAGGAGATGACCCCCGCGGGTTGGGTGCGGGCGCGGGTCGACTGCGCGGGTCTCCCCTTTTCTTTTCCCATTTTCGTTGTCGTTGTCGTTTTTTCTTCATTTTTTCGCTTTTCGGTTTTTATGAAAGATAAAATAAAACCTAAAATAAACTAAATAAAAACAGTAATAAAATAAATTAAAAACCCAAAAATAAAAAATAAAAAGCAAAAATTAGGCGTCAACTTTTGCCCCTCTTTGAAGGTGAGCTCGCAGAGGTTGCGTTCAAAGACAAACTGATGCCTAATTTTTACCTAGCGTGGGCAGCAGATTATATCTTATTTGAGACATACTACCCTATGCCAAAAGAGTGCAATATAACTTTACATATACTAGGGCGAGATAAGAAGATACCGGAGTTACTTACCGGGAGAGAGTGAGATAGGGTGTGAACCCGGGTTTTGGTAAGTATCAAGGCGTCGTCTTACCTGGTGATATGAGGAGGCTGCTTTTCCAAGACTCGAACCATTCTTCGGTCGCCTGTTGGAGCAATCAAGGGGTTGTCTCGGACCCGAACCATTCTTCGATCGCCGTGACGGGAAATTACTTCTTCGGGACCCGAACCATTCTTCGCCGCCTGTTGGAGCAATCGGGGGTGTCTCGGACCGAACCATTCTTCGGTCGCCGTGACGGGAAATCACTTCTCCATGACTCGAACCATTCTTCGGTCGCTGTTGGAGCAATCGGGGGTGTCTCGGACCCGAACCATTCTTCGGTTGCCATGACGGAAATCACTTCTCCGGGACCCGAACCATTCTTCGGTCGCCTGTTGGAGCGATCGAGAGGGGTGTCTCGGACCCGAACCATTCTTCGATCGCCGTGACGGGAAATCACTTCTCCGGGATCCGAACCATTCTTCGGTCGCTGTTGGAGCAATCGGGGGTGTCTCGGACCCAAACCATTCTTCGGTCGCCTATTGGAGCAATCCGGGGTGTCTCGGACCCAAACCATTCTTCGGTCGCCGTGAAGGGAAATCACTTCTCCGGGACTCGAACCATTCTTCGGCCGCTGTTGGAGCAATCCGGGGTGTCTCGGACCCGAACCATTCTTCGGTCGCCGTGACGGAAATCACTTCTCCGGGACCCGAACCATTCTTTGGTCGCCTGTTGGAGCAATCGAGGGGTGTCTCGGACTCGAACCATTCTTCGGTCGCCGTGACGGGAGATGCGCCGACCTTTCTCGGGCGTCTCATTTTGGGGGTGTTTGACTTACGTCGGGGACACCGTTGGTACCGACCATTCTTAGGAGATGCGCCGACCTTTCTCAGGGCATCTGTTTTTTGGGGGGTGTTTGACTTACGTCGGGGACATCGGTTGGTACCGACCATTCTCGGGAGATGCGCCGACCTTTCTCGGGGCATCTGTTTTTGGGGGTGTTTGACTTACGTCGGGGACATCGGTTGGTACCGACCATTCTCGGGAGATGCGCCGACCTTTCTCGGGGCATCTGTTTTTGGGGGTGTTTGACTTCGTCGGGGACACCGTTGAGACCCGACCTTTTCGGGGATGCGCCGACCTTTCTCGGGGCACCTTCTACGGGGGGTATACGGACATTCACGAGACACATTAAAGAGTACATGGATATTCACAAGTACTAACCTGACGGATATTTGGGCCTTGGCCGGGGTCATAAGCATTGAGGGGATACTTGGATGATCACAAGTACGAGTTTTTTAGGGATACTCGGACATTCACAAGTATCGAAAAGGGTATTTGATAATTGAAGACATAGAGAGCATACCTTAGGTATTTGTGAAGGTCTCTTTCTTTATGGGAGTAGGGAATATTGAGGACGTACCTGAGATATTCGCGGAAGCTTCTTACCTCTTGGGAGTTGGGAATATCGAGGACATGCCTCGCATATTCATGAATGTCTCTTATCTCCTGGTAAAGGGGATGTCGAGGACGTACCTTGGACATTCATGAAGGTTTCTCACCTCCTGCTAGTTGGGAATATCGAGGACATGCCTTGGGTATTCATGAAGGTCTCTCACCTCCGGTAAAGGGAATGTCGAGGATGTACCTTGGACATTCATGAAGGTCTCTCACCTCTGGTAATGGGAATATTGAGGACATGCCTCGCATATTCATGAAGGTCTCTCACCTCTGGTAAAGGAAATATCGGGGACGTACCTTGGATATTCATGAAGGTCTCTCACCTCCGGTAAAGGGAATATTGAGGACATGCCTCGCATATTCATGAAGGTCTCTCACCTCCGGTAAAGGGAATATCGGGGACGTACCTTGGATATTCATGAAGGTCTCTCACCTCCTGGTAATTAGGAATATTGAGGACATGCCTCGCATATTCATGAAGGTCTCTCACCTCCGGTAAAGGGAATATCGGGGACGTACCTTGGATATTCATGAAGGTCTCTCACCTCTGGTAGTTGGGAATACCGAGGACACGCCTTGGGTATTCATGAAGGTCTCTCACCTCGGTAAAGGGAATGTCGAGGATGTACCTTGGACATTCATGAAGGTCTCTCACCTCCGATAATGGGAATATTGAGGACATGCCTTGCATATTCATGAAGGTCTCTCACCTCCTAGTAAAGGGAATATCGGGGACGTACCTTGGATATTCATGAAGGTCTCTCACCTTCGGTAAAGGGAATATTGAGGACATGCCTCGCATATTCATGAAGGTCTCTCACCTCTGGTAAAGGGAATATCGGGGACGTACCTTGGATATTCATGAAGGTCTCTCACCTCCGGTAATTGGGAATATTGAGGACATGCCTCGCATATTCATGAAGGTCTCTCACCTCCGGTAAAGGGAATATCGGGGACGTACCTTGGATATTCATGAAGGTCTCTCACCTCTGGTAAAGGGAATATTGAGGACATGCCTCGCATATTCATGAAGGTCTCTCACCTCTTGGTAAAGGGAATATCGGGGACGTACCTTGGATATTCATGAAGGTCTCTCACCTCCTGGTAATTGGGAATATCGAGGACATGCCTCGCATATTCATGAAGGTCTCTCACCTCCTGGTAAAGGGAATATCGGGGACGTACCTTGGATATTCATGAAGGTCTCTCACTTCGGTAAAAGGAATATCGGGGATGTACCTTGGATATTCATGAAGGTCTCTCACCTCCTGGTAATTGGGAATATTGAGGACATGCCTCGCATATTCATAAAGGTCTCTCACCTCTGGTAAAGGGAATATCGGGGACATGCCTCGCATATTCATGAAGGTCTCTCACCTCTGGTAAAGGGAAATCGGGGACGTACCTTGGATATTCATGAAGGTCTCTCACCTCCACGGTAATTGGGAATGTCGAGGACGTACCTCGGATATTGGTGAAGGCCTCCCGCCTTCTAGAATTTTGAGAATGGCGAGGGTACACCTTGCCTATTTGTGAAGGTTTTCTTCATTCTGGATTTTGGGAATAGCGAGGGTACACCTCGCACATTCGTGAAGGCTTTCCGCCTTCTGGAATTCGGGAACATCGAGGGCGTACCTGAGATGTTCAATGAAGGCTTCCCGCCTCTCGGAATATGGGGAATACCGAGGACGTACCTTGGGTATTTGTGAAGGCCTCCCGCCTTCTGGAAATTGGGACATCGAGGGCTTACCTGAGATGTTCGTGAAGGTCTCCCGCCTCCTAGAACTTGGGGGACATCGAGGGCTTACCTGAGATGTTCGTGAAGGCCTCCGTCTCTCGGAAATTGGGAACACCGAGGCGTACCGAGATGTTCCCGAAGGTTGCTACTTTCTAGCAATTTTAGATACAACGCGAGGCTTACGGATGGCCGTGGGTACGCAGGTGTACACAGTAGAGGGATATTTGGATGAACACAAATATTTAACAATACGATCGGGGACCACTTAACTGGCCCAGGTGTAAGGGTGCATACCTAGGTAATTGCAGGCGCATGATGTGGAGGAATGCTGGAGAGCTCGCTAGCATCCAATGTCATGATTTTGAGGACAACTCTAACAGGTCGAGTGTCATAAAAAAGGGGTACTCGAACGGTGGTCGGTACTTAAAGATGAGAGGATACTTGGACGAGTCACAAGCACCTGAACTTTTAATGACAGCATAAATAGGTCGAGTGTCAATAGAGGGAGCACTTAAGTGGTGGTAGACATTCGAAAACGGGGATTGCTTGGGTAATTGCAGATGTCGATATTTGAGGGACAAATCAAGCAAGCTGAGTATCGGTACCTAGACAGTGGTAGGTACTTAAAGATAAAGGGGTACTTGGTCAGTCACAAGTATCAATACTTCGGGGATAACTTGCCCAAGCTAAGTGCTAATAAGAAGGAGCACTCGGTGAATGGGGGTACTCAAAGATTATCAAATATAAAGCTCAGGGAACGAAGGGAATGGGAATACGCTTCCGGTACATCTCTAATTTTTATAAGTATGCTGCTATTCGCACGATATGCAGATGTGTATGCAATGATTGTATATGCTTGTAAAGATGCGATTTATGCATGATGACCATGTCAACTCTGCGTCATTTGAATTCCATTGGGGAAGATTTTGAAAGACAACTTTTGTTTAGAATGCAGATGTTTTTGAGCATGCCAGATGGGGGACTTTCAGTCTGAAAGGACTTTCCACTCACTCTCATGGGAAAGGCTGTTTTATCCCGACCATTGATGCGGGGTTTATAAGGACCACACTATCTTACCATTATCATGTCGGCGGGGGTCCGAGTATTCTCGCAAATGATACGACTTCACCAACGTGAGAGGTCTTTTTGAGTTGTGATGAAGGCTTGGCCAATGGCTCATTAAAGGGGACCAATAAGGTCATGGTTTTGTAGGAAAGATGTGGCATGGTCATCTCCGGGTTTGCAAGTCGAGGATCCTGCGAAAAAGATAGAATAATCTTGCTCGTACTTCTTCGAGCGATGCTTATAAACATATGAAATCCTACGTTAATTGAAGTGCCCCTAGTTTGAAGAGACTTTTTTACAATAAGACGCTGCGTAGACTTGACTCTTGTGACAGCTGGTGACCCTCTTGGCGTTTATCACTGATCTCTCTTCTTACAGTCGGTGAAAGTTCCATGGATCTTGATGGCAACTCTTCTTGGGGGTACAAATGACTGCCTCTTTGCTTGGGGCATTGGCCTTGCTTTTACCAGGTACACTTTGCTTTTTTATGCCCCCATTCATTTTCATTTTTTTTTTTTATTTACGGGCATTGACCTTGCTTTTACCAGGTACACTGCTTTTTTATGCCCCAGTTTTTGTCTTTGTTGTTTGAGGAACTGGCCTTAATGAGTCCAAGCAAATGTCTAGACTTATTGGATATTCACCTTTTGCTGGCTCTTCTGATCATGCTGTTTGAATGACAGCGACTTTTGTTTTGCCCTTTTTGAGAGGGTGATTTTACAGACTCGATCGAGTTATACAAGTGTCTAAGGAAAGAAATGCTCTTCATGACTCTAGGGCACTTAAATTAACGCGAGTGTTCATATGCAAATAAAGACACTCAAAGATTGATGCAAGTGCAAGCAAGAGAATTTCTATCCCTTTTCTCACCTCATGATGCTGACTCACTTTTTGGCTTGCCCCAGTGTAGGGGTGATTGATTTTTTGACGGGAGGAATGATGGAAATTTGGCCGATGTATGGGGCTCAAGGGGGGTGATGGAATGCCTCCCACTATTTTGGTCATTGTACCATTTGTGAGAGAACTCTTTGCCCTGTTGTCATGGAATTTTTTGTACTTATCTCATAAGTGTATAGATGGGGGGACTGTGTATGGGATACGGCTTGCCTGTCATCATTCTGACGTGCCTCATCCAGCATGCTCAATTAGTCTTATATTCTTTACTTGGTTGTCTATTCTAATATTCCTTGGCAGAATCAAAGATTTAGACAGATGAAATCATCATGCACGATTCACATGGAAAGAGGCATGCGGTATGATGTGAAAGAGTTTTGTGTTTTCCAAAAATAAATGAATGGTTTTTACTCAGAAAAAAAAAACCTATTAACAGCTTTAAGGGTGCTTACTTGGTGAAATGGTATTCACAAATGTGTTGAAATTTGAACATCGAGAGAGTTATTTACAAAGGGGTTATTTACAAATGGGTGTCGGTAAAATGCTTCTATTGGCTAGAGACATGACACGTGCATGATTAGCCGAGAGATTGGGGATCGACCAAGAATTTCTGCTCTTGCTTTTCTATAAGAGAAGCTGGGAAGTGGCTCAAACAACGGGGCCTAGATTGTAAGTGTTTTGAGGCTTTGAATGATCTCTGTCATTTGCTTTGAGATGTTATTTGAAATGTCATTTGCTTGGAAAGTTGACAAGACTTTCTTTGATTTACTTTCTGTATTTTGGACGGTCAAGTGATCCTGTAAAAGCCAAGAGAAAGTGTGTTAGTCATGAATCTCTTTTGGAAGTCAAATAATTGGGAGTGATACAACATTACTCTTCACTGGCTTGCAGATGATTGGGTGAGGGGGACATGAAGTCTCGTGCTTCCCACTTTGGTAGGTCGGTTATTGATTTGTGGATGACATACCCCTTTGCACGGGGTCGAGTGTGTTCAATGCAAGTCATTTTTGTATACTAGCTTAGCTAGTTTTCGTTTATTGGATTTAACCTTCGAGTCTGGTTCTTGAGTTGTGAAATTTCCTGTCAAATAGGAAAATACATCAAAAACAGGTGTAGATAGTAGGGGTATTGGAGACGATACCAGATTACCTTTCCCCAGAGCTTATCTGTGCTGGATGTTGATAATGGTCTCCTCATATTGGCATAGTTTAATGTTTCCTCCAGTTGGCCTTCCTTATGCATGCGTGATTGATGGCCGTTGATTTGTCCTCAACGCATTCTCTCTGAGGAATTTTCTTTTCTATCCTTGGCTATAGCGTCAGTAGGCAAAAATCATGTACCTCAAGCTCTTACTGGATTCGAGGTGGACAATCACGAGCCGGATGACGAGATATCTTGAGTTGTAACGTTCCCTGTTAGATAGGAAAACATGTCAGCAGCGGGTTCAGATGGTAGGGGTGTTGGAAACGATACCGAATTACCCTTCCCCGGAGTTTATTTGCGCTGGTCCCTAAGGATATTTGAATGCCGATGGTGGCATAGTTCAAAGCTTCCATTACTTGGTGTGACCACGTATGCTAGGTAGCTGGTCGTTGATCTATTCTCGATGCCTTCCTTCTGTGGAATTTCTCCTTTTGTCTTTGGCTACAGCATTATTGAGCAAAAGTCATGTACCTCAAGCTTCTATGAAATTTGAGATGGACAATCAAAAACCTCTGTTTGTCTCGGTGCCAATTGCTCATTGGAAGAATATGTGTTTTGAGTGAAGCTTCTTGATTCTAAAGTCATTGTCCAAGGTGTGGGGCTATAGATCGCCTTGATGTCTGGATTTTCTCCCCGTTGATAGTAATCACTTTTAAAGGTAGAGAAGGAATTTCTTCCTCATGCTCCTGAGTCTGTCGAAGCCGTGGCACCTGGCTGTGTCGCGTGACGAGATAGTCCTCTTGCTTAGGGGGGGAGTGAGGCACATCATGGATGCTTTGATTTCAACTTTATGCCTGTACCTATTACGTTTCATTTTCCGTATCTTGCGGCTGAGGATTCTTTTCATTGTTTCCCTTTTGAAAACTTTTCCTTCTGTCTTGGATTGTAGCAGCAATTGTGCAAAGCCATGCTCCTCAAGCTTTTATGGAACTTGAGATGGGTAATCAAAAATCTCAAGTTATCTGATGGCAACTCCTCCTTGGGGGAAAACATGCCTCTAGGGTGTGGCTTACGGATTTTAAAGTCACCGTCCGGGGTATGGGCTACTGATTGCCTTGATTGCCTGGATTTTGTCCCGTTGTGTAGCTGCTTTAGAGGAGTTTCTTCCTTGTGCTTCTGGATTTGTCAAAGCTGTGATGTTCGACCGATCGGGCATGTCGTGCGGCAAGGTGATCCTTTGGCTGGGCGGGAGCGAGACATGTCATGGATGTCCGGACTTTATCTCTATGCTTGTACCTATTATGCTTCATCCTTTGCATTCTGTCAATAGAAGGGAGAGTTTGTTATTTTCAATGTCATGTTAGGGGGATAAGACTTACCCTTTTTGAAACAGGATGATCTTCTCCATTTGCCCCCATTTTACGGAACAATGTCTTCGTGTTTGACTTGTTCATATGACGTGCTAATTTCAAATATGGAATGATATTCTGAAATCTAAAGTGAGAGAATTAGAGAGACAAACATGCTTAAATTCATCATTTTATTAAGACAAAGGTTTTTGGCGATGAAATATTTTTATTTTCAAAATGTATTTTCAGGGAGAAAAGGCATGAGGAAGCTGACCCTCGGTATTTTCCTTGGATGAAGTTTTCTTTTCATGGTTGGATAACATCGCTGGGCCGGTTTGGAATACTTCCTCATGTTTTTGGAAACAAAGTACTGGGATTTATACATTGAAGTTCTTGGAATGGGAAAATACAATGCTAGCACACTAGACAAGAAACATGACATAAAAACAAGTAAAACCCATGACAACTCCCGTGTAAAGGAACGCTTTGGTAGTGCCAGTCTTGGAGCTAAGTATCTCTGGGTTCTTCGTCTTCAGTAGACTCAAAGTATTCGCATGCGATGACTACTTCGTTGAAGGTACGGAAGTGCAGCCCATGTAGCTAGCGGCAACAGTCACAGGGCAAGGCTTCTATAAACTGTTTTATCAATTCTTCCTCAGCCAGCTCTGGGTGGATTTGCATTATGGGAGCCTTCCACCTCTCGGCATATGTTCGGAAATTCTCCATCGGTCTTCTTTCGAAGTGGGCCGAGTCTTTGCACGGCAGCTTGGTTCCGATCTGGCTTTGGTACCGATGCAGAAATGTGGAAGTCGGCTCGCTCCAATCTTCTATGAGATGAATATTTGCTGTGAAGAACCATTGCAACGCACCCGATAAGGGTTTCTTGAAATGCCCGAGTTGTGAGGATTCTTTGGGCCATATCCGATTCATTTCTTCATAGAGATATTGCAAGTGAACCACGGGGCAAGTTGTGCCATTATACTTGTGGAGGTTGGGTATCCACATCTCTATGGGGGTTAGGATTCTATGGGAGTGAGACGAGCCTGATAGGTCTTGGTTGGGCCACTGATTTTCCCACTTTGCATACCCATTGTAGCGTCGAATTCTTCTTCTTCGGGAACATGGGACTTTACTGAGATTACTCCATTGCTTTCTTCGGAGTTGAAATCACTGAGGGAGGATGGGGCATTTACGCTACTCTCACGATCGGGAGATGAGCTTAGCACTTCGTCGGGATTGTAGTGGATAAAGATGTATTCCTCCCCTTCTGACGGGCCTTCATCTTCGGATGAGAGCAGGGAAACTTGATTATAGGATGAACTGTCGGTCTCGTCATCGAAATAGCGCGGGAAGCTTTTGGGATGGTATTCTAGGGGCGGAAAATCTTGAGAATCATACTCCGGGGGATGGTTGCCTTCAAGATTGTGTTCTGGGGATGCTCGAAACTTTGGTATCGTAGCTCGTTCTGGACGACGTATTAATCTGGCTAGGCTTTCTTTTCTTGGTCCTTGGTCCGGACCTTTTGAGTAAGGCCCTACGTTTGGCTAGTTCAACTTTATCGCGGGAAGTGAGAGATATTAAAGTTTCATGTCCGAGTTACTTTCAGATTGATAGGGGTTGGTATTCTTTGGACCACGGCTCTTGGGGTAAGCCTAGGGAGTTGCTTTGTCATGCCCCGTCTTGAACAGGCTCGAATCGTGATCTCGTATAAAGGTTCCTTGCCCTTCCTAGTGGGGGTTTTCTCGGTGGCGGACGCCTTTGTTCAATTGCCCACTCACCATGCAAGGCTGCGTCGGTATTTATCTCTCTGTCTCAGCAATCAATGGCCTTTTATACTCCGCATTTATCGGTTCTTCGTAGGACGGGGCTATGTCGGGGCTAATGTCATACTCTTGGTAGAAAACGTGGATTAGCTCCTTCCGAGGTTTTAAGGAGACTGATTTTTCGACAATGTACCATCGTAGGGCGGGGCCGGTTAAGTCGGACGATATGATTGAATCATCTTTCGGACCGAGATAGGCTTGCGAGGTAGGTTTCGGGCGGGAGGTATCAGCATATCCCTCGCATTCAAGTGCCTTAAATTTTTCGGGGATCTCAAACGGCGTAATCGGATAAGTCGACGGGATTCTCCCCGTAGCTGGTCTAACTTTTTCATGATCCTTTTGAATTGTTCATGGTGTTGGCTAGTTCTTAGTACATTTGCAGGGGTTATGACGGTGCTAATCACAGAGTTGGGTTTATCTTGAGTGGACTTCATCTGTCTCGAGAGCTGTTGAAGGGCAATGGACATTTGCCCTATGCCATCTTCAATGCGGGCAAGGCGATTTCGCATTTCCTCTTGATCGGACCCTATCATAAGGGGCCAATCGCGGGTGGCTGACGGTTGACGATTCATGATTACCTGATTTGTGAAGACAATGAATAAGCATAGAGTAAGCAAAGATTGACCCATGGCAATGATCTATCTACTTTCATTTATCAAAAGAGGGCTTTTTACAAATTCCTGACGTCTAGGAATTGAAATGACAAAACCAAATACTAGATACTTAAAGAAAAGTCCCTAGACAATGGGATAAAGTTTTCAAAAACTAAGGAGACACGACCGCTATATGCGACGGGGGTCTTGTCTTTGCTTGCTTCCTTGGATTGGCCCCGAGCCGAGTGTCCGGCTTACTCCCGTATCTTTTGCATGAGGTCAACTTGCTCGTGTAGGCTGCTCTCTCGATGGACCGAGGGACCGATGGCTTCCACTTTGCGGGGATATGATATTTGTGGATGCGAACGCGAGGCGTGATGGGTTTCTACTTCTCCTTCAAGCCCTTCGGGTATCATGATACGTTCGTGGTGGCACTTGTCCCGCATTTCCTTGGTAGTAGAAATTTCGAGTGCGAAATCATGGCTTGTGTTGAAAAGGATCGGAGGGGTTCTCCTTCGGAAGGCGGCGGGGATCCTCTGGAGGGCTCCAAACGTCGTGACGGGTGATAGGGAATAGCGCCGGCGCAATCGAATAGCGGAATTGGGTGGCGAGCCCCTTCTTTATGGAATCGATCGGCACACCATTGGAATGCCTCAGGAGCTGGATTTCTTAAGAAGTCAATCCAATGCAAAGAGGTTTGATTAGGAATGTAAGGTCCTAAAGCAATGAATTTTTATAATGGATGCTCGAAGTGTTTGATCGCATGATGCCCCAAGTATTTGCTCAAGTGGGAAAAGAACCAAACTTGTAAAATTTCGGGAGAAGCCCACATGATTTTCTCCGTTTTGTCTTTAAAAGATCAAGGGACAATAGTGTTTCAGCTAAAATTAGGTTGACATAGTTGGCTCCTCCCAGGATTTGATTGACGATCCAAATCATTCTAGGACTTATGGCATTTCTTTGGTGGGGAAAAACGATGAGCCCGAAAAATGCAAGGAGGAAAATCTCGCTTCTTTTAGCCATGGACTGATTTTGAAAACATGCATCCAAAAATCCTAGTGGACAGGTGTAATTGTTGTTTGCGAGAATTCGCTTCATAACATTGATTTTAGCTCCTAAAAACCTTGCCAACTCATACCAAGGGAGGGGCTTGTCAATAGTTTGACCAGTTCTTTTCCAATGGGCATTCCAGTGATGATACTGTACTCTTCCAGGGTCGGGGTTAGCTCAAACCTACCAAATGTAAAGGTGAGTGTCCTTGGGCACCAGAAATGTGCAATGCTTTGTATGACTTCCGGGCGAACAGTAATATGGATTAGTGAAAGGAGATGGCCGAGCTTAGCCTTCACAAACTCTGGCGAGTTGATCCAACCGACCCCACCATCGAGGAGCTTCGCCTTGGGAGTAGGAATGAACTAGATGTCATCTTCCCCCAATCGCATATAAACCGGGGTTTTGAAAAATTTATCCTAAATTGCCATGGGCCAATAAAAGACTTGAGTAAAAAAAGACTGAGTAAATAAATTACTTTACTTTTAAGTAAAATGACAAGCACACGAGACATGCACATGAGACGTGCGGCTCGATTTCTAACTCGAAGGTTTGGTGAAATTAAAAGGGCATCTCGGTCGCGCAGTCTCGCGTTAGCGCGTACCCTCTTAACCTCGGCTAAGAAATTCGGGAAAAGAAGGGCAACCTCTACATGGCAGTCTCGCTTTCGAGGCCGTATCCTTCTTAACACCATCCTAAAAATCCTATGGCGGCCCAGGTCCGGCGGCCGGGTTGTGTGTGCCATGTGTAGTGTTTAAAACAAGTAAAGCATGCACGGCAGTTTATAATCACAAGACAATTTAATTTAAGTAAGCTCAAAGTAAACTTCTCAAACTATTGACTGTAAAAAGAAAAAAACCTAAGTCAGTAAAAAATTTAAACAAGATAAATATGGTCTAAGTCCTTAACAATCCCCAGCGGAGTCGCCAAGCTGTCGCGACCCCTTTTTTTCGGGGGCGCCCGGCCGGATCGGGTTCGAGCGCCTAAAGGAGGCTAATGGCTCGGCTGGGTTTGATTAAAGCCTGGACTCTCCCAAGTCCGCCAATTCATGACTTTAAAATATTTGGTTTGTAAATTAATTTTTAAAACGGAATCGCCACTAATCAATTTGGGGTAGGTTGATTAGAAACCTAAGCAAAGTATCGTGAGGAATACTTGCTCTGCGCAACTTGAGAGAAATTAGGATCGGGGACTTGATTACACTAGTTAATCACTAATGCCCTTTCGGTACCTAATCTTGTTTAAACTCTAAGGTTTTTTGGATGTTTGGGGATTTTTCATGCATTTTTGGAAAAATCACATTTTTGGGTGTTTCCCTCATTTTGGATATAAAAGGGATTTTTTTGGATTTTGGGGTATTTTTTGGAAAAATGCAAACTTTTTGGCATTTTATGAAAATTTGGGCTTTTTAGGGATTTTGGCATTTTTTGGGATTTTTTTGATGTTTTTGGATTTTTTTGGAAAATATTAAATATTTTTGATTTTTCTGAATTTTAGGAAAATAAAATATTTTAAATATTTTTTAACATTTTTTCTGAAATAAATCATTTTTGTTTTGATTTTTGATTTTTTTAGAAAATAAAACATTTTTTAAAACATTTTTGATTTTTTGATAATTAAAATGATTTTTTAATATATTTTGAAATAAAATATTATTTTAATAAAAGGGCTACCCAGGTCGGATCACGCGTTGGATCCAACCCGAGCGAAGCCCGACTCGGATTTTTCTCTTCTCTTTTTTTTTTTTTAAATGATATAATATTTAAAAAGCGGCCGGGTCGATCCATGAGTTGGATCCGCCCCAGGCCGACCCGACACGCGACCGGGACCCGCGTTTTGGGGCGGGCTTCGCAAAATGGCGTCGTGGGCGGACGTGGACTCCGGCCCAGCCCGACGACCCGACCCCGCGACCCGGCTCCTACCTCCACACGGAACGACGCCGTATCCGACCCGGCTCGAGCAAGGCGCGAAACGACGCGCGTTGCGGGCGCCCGATCTAGACCCGACCCGGCTCGTGACTCGACTCGACTCGCCGCCCCCTCCGCATTTTACGGGAACCCTAACCGGTTCCCGACCCGGGTTCGACCCGGCGACCCGGGATCGTGACCGGAAAATCGGGAACCCTAGGGTTCCTGAAATTGGGGACGATGGCGGCAACGTCGGCGACACTCCGGCGGTGACAATGTTGACGATGACGGTGATGGGGACGACGGCGATGGAAGCAACGACGGCCCGGACTTGATTTGGCGACGGCGAAGACGGCGGCGGCACGAAGATGAGGCGGCGACGGTGTGGCTTCGGGCAGCACCTCCCCCTCTCTCTCTCTCTCTCTCTCTCTCTCTCTCTCTCTCTCTCTCCGGCGTCGGCCGACTTCGGACCCGAACGCTCGTCCTCGGCCCCCCGTGCGAAGTCTCTCAAGCGGGGGACTCGAGGATCTGCAACCCGAACTCCTCATCGTTGCCCTCTCGCCTCTCGTGTCCCGAAACCGAAGGGGGAGAGGGGGTATTTATAGGCCAAGGGTGGCCGGCCGACGGGGTTCGGCCGGGGAAGACTGTCGCGGCTCGCCGGCCGGACCGGCGTCCCATCCGACGCGTCCCGTCGGCCATCCACTCCCCCCTGCTCCCCACGTGGCTCCGCTGCTCCTCACTCCTCGCTTTGCGCGATCCGAGGCGCACTGTGCGCGCGTGCAGCCGCATGCGCTCCGGGTGAAGGAGATGACCCGCGCGGGTCGGGTGCGGGCGCGGGTCGACCCGCGGGTCTCCCCTTTTCTTTTTCCCATTTTCGTTGTCGTTTTTGTTTTTTCTTCATTTTTTCGCTTTTCGGTTTTTATGAAAGATAAAATAAAACCTAAAATAAACTAAATAAAAATAGTAATAAAATAAATTAAAAACCCAAAAATAAAAAATAAAAAGCAAAAATTAGGTGTCAACACCGCTCATCGAGATATGAGACAACTTGAGAAGTTCTTGTAATCATTTATCTTTAAAATGTTTTCCGCATTCGATCATGTAAGTTCACTCAACTAAAAATGAGCTTTACATCACTTGACTAGCAAATTACCGTAGAAACTGCAAAGTACTACTCTACTCTTCAAAAACTTCTACCATTTGACACAAATTGAAAAGCAAAGTGCAGCTGAAATTCATTAGTAAAATACAATTAAACCATAAAAAGTTCAAAATACTTAATATAAACCATAAATATATAACTTCACATCTTGTTAATTCACTTCAACTTCTAAATACCTGAAAACAAAACAATCGACACATAATTAATACTCAACAAAAGTTTTAAATTGAAATTACTATTGGTATTATTGATAAAACATCTTAATAAAATATAATATAACAGATATTTTACTTAGGTTTGAATATATAAAAGAATTATAAATAATATAATATAATATAATATACATGGTTGGTCCAGGGGTTGGACCGACCCAAAACTCTTAGGATCAATGACTAACCCGTACGGTGTTGGTTCGACCCGTCATCTTGGGAACTAGACCGGGGACCGGTAGGGTTGGGCGGTCCGGGAGTCGGTCCAGGGGTCGACCCTAGGCGTTACTCACCCCTAGTCAATAGATGCTTTGTACTCGTACACATTGCACGCTCCTATATTTTGCTGGTGGCCGATGAGGGAGAGGGATAATACATCGTTCAAATGGAAATCATATGCCATGCTCGTGGAATGACATTATGTCAATTTGATATACCCAATTTGTTAATATAACAACACATCACATAATCATGTTATTTCATTTTTCCCGAGTTACTCGATTAAAAAATGACTTAGATTTGTTGGCCGTCGATTGTGAATTGCAATTTAAGGAGGCCTTTCGGCATTTTGGGTTTGGATCTAGAAATCTTTTATCTACGGTTTAATGACTTAATTATTTTTAATTTATTTTGAAAAGGGGTGTGAATTTCGATCCTTGAACTTGCGGTTTTTTTTTTTTAATCCCTAAACGGTCTTGAATTTGCTGATTTGTGCGATCAACCCCTCGAACTCGTGAACTTTTTCTGAATCTAAGATCGTCAAGGAAGACGCTAGCAAGAACGAGAATTCCCGGTCCACACGAAATCTTAATCCTCAACGCGGCATTGCCCCCAAAAGAATTTACAGGATAAGGTGAACGGGCCCCACTTAAATTAAAGAAAAGACAGAAAACGTAGGACTTTTCAAACTTTCCGAAAATAACTACCGGTCTCGTCGCGCCCGAAAAATCCGGACCCGAGCCGTAACGGTTCATCTGCCGACACGAGCACCTTCTTTCCTCTTGCTCGACCTCTCTTCGTGTCGGTAGTATCGCTGTCGTCAAATTTTCCAGGGAAGTGCAGAGAAAGCGAAGCCCCCTTCTACACCTCAAACGTGGGAGGTGGTCTCTTGATCCCAGAAATGCGGGAGGGTTAGGTTTTGCTGTTTCTTAACCAAGGTTCGACCACCTTTCAAGGTTCGAGAGCGCCGGTCTAATTTAAACCTGTTTTTAACCTGCTTATTCACTCTCCGTTTCTTTCTCTGTAATTACTTTAATTGTGTCTCTTTTGTGGTGTTCAGCTTTAAGGTGAAAAGGACAGATTTCTTCCCCATTTTCTGATTTGAAAACTTTAGGGCTAGGAAAATTTTGATAACATGTTCTCGACCTTTATAGATCAATGAGACAGTTTCATTAACAGCTCTTTTGATTTTATTATGTTTTGGAGAAGGACAAGATTTTAGTAATTAACTAGCTAGCGAACCTCGCGTGGTGCACGGATTAGATTTTCTTATTAATAATTAGAATAAAAAATGATAATTGATTTTTAGCATATACGGTGTATAGAATATCCTGCCAAATACTTAAAATCCAAATTAGAGTTGTCATCGATTGATTTGAGTCAACTGTTAAATCTTTAAATGATGCTATTTATCATCTTAGGGAAGCTTCATCCTAAAGTTCATTTGAAATGGATGCAGTAGATATTAGAAGATTTTCTTTCAAAATTTTAAATAAGGGAATGATAATGTGAGCAATGCATGTCAACTCAACCCTCGAATTGCAGACACAAGTTAATGTCTTTATGGCGCATTATAGACTTGAAACAAGTGGTGGATAAGTTTCGGAAGAATAAACTGTTAGTGTGCAAAATGATATTACCAAATACCGAGTGCTCCGATTGAGAGATAACTCGAATCAACACGAAATTTGAGGAACATTAATAGGATGGATGGATACCAATAATTAACAAAATAGAGGAGTTGAGGAGTAAAAAGTATGATAAAATTCAAATAAAGAAGAAATTATGGCTGTTTTTGGACCTAACTATAGTATGACTTATAGAAATAATTTTCACAAACTTAGATCCCAAGGGAAAATTTTAAAAAAAAGAACATCATTCCCTCCCCCTATGTTATAAAAAAAAAAAAAAAAAAAGAGAAGAAAACAGAAAAAAAAAAAAAAATTCGTTCTTTTTGTCAAACCTTTACTCCTTTGGTGAATTCTACGGCCCTACGTTCCACGGCTGACCATCTCCTTGAATTGATTTAGGGACTCTTGTCTCTGTAGCCTCAATCCTTCGTTGAACTTATTGATGAACGCCTCGATCCGGCGATTGAGCTCGTCCAAGCTTAGCTCCTCCGTCAGTTGGTCGGTATGATCCCTAAACACCGCTGATTTTTGCATCAAAGGCAGCGATGGCGGCGGCGACCTCAACAAGCGAACCCGACAGTTGTTGTCGTCCGCTTTCATGGGCCACGTTGTTGACTTCGTCTCAACTATCACTTTCCGTACGTTCTCCATGCTCTCGTTCAATCTCCTCATGGGTTTTCTCAAAGTTTTGCCCCCTAGAAATAATACAAAGTCAAAATTTTTTTTTGATTAGTCTATTCTATACCTATTCTACACTCACTCTCGACTTTTTCGCCATGTCTCTTACGGAGCGTGGGCGTCGAAACCCATTCCCGAAACTTGCGCGTCACCCCATCCCTCCTCGGAAGGTGAGGGTTTGAATCCCATTAAAAACTTTCCAACTAAAAAACAATTTCAATAAAATCCCATTAAAAAATACATCAATATGAATAAATTTCATGAAAAAAAAAGTGATATTATGTGATTATTTATATTGACTGGATTTCATAAATCCGTTGACCGAAATGCCAAAAGACACGGTCCCATCCTCCTCGCCAATTTCTTATTCTTCAAAAAATAAATAATCCACATATGGCTGATTTATAATTTAAATGGGTTATATATGAATCTCAGACTCATTTTGCCATCTCAATTTATGATTTAAATGAGTTATATATAGGTTTAAGACCCATTTTGTCACCTCTACCTTGAAGGCGGTCGCAATTGGCAGCTTTCCAGCTGACGAACCTCGGCGAAACCAAAGCTTTCTTCGATAAGTCCACCTGCCTCCTGGACGCCGACGCGGACCTCTCGGACGCCAACATCCTCTCCCCTTCGCAGTCACCGTTATATCCATCTCCGCTGCCGAATCCCCCGCCATTCCCCTCCACCACCACCACTCTCTTATCCTCGAAATCCTCGAACTCATCGAACGCCTCCGTCACTGGTGCCGCCTCCACGACCTGCACGACAACGATCCTCCCCGGGGCGGTGGCCTCCGGCTGCGGGTGGTGGAAGCACCTGGAGGTGGCGGCGATGGCGATGATGATGCCGTTGACGACGACAAAGTTGTACGGAGGCCTGAAGAAGCACGAGAGGAGCGCCGCCAGAGCGTCAGCCGAGGTCGACGGGACGGAGGCTCGGAGGGCGACGGCGGCGATGGACACCGCGCCGGCCGACACGAGCAGGGCTTTCAGGGACGCCATCAGAGCGCTTGACGACTCCTTCTCGACAACGATGGTTTCGCAGTGGAATCTGAGAGTGCAGTCTGAGAGTGCGAGCTTTGCGAAGTGAAGTTTCGATGATGATGATGATGAGAGCATCGAGTGGAGTTCTGAACTGCTATAAATAGACGAAGACGAAGACGAAGAGTGTAGAGGGAGACGTGGCTTCGGGGATGATCTGGAGCCGTTCGATCGGATTCGACGGTGGGCGTGGGAGGAGCGATGTTGCGTTGGTGGGGGCGCCTCGCCCGGGGAGGGGTCCCGCGGGGGCCCACTCCACTCCACCATACTTTTCCTTTTTAAAAATCGGTGAGTTGACCGGCTTTCTGTTTGACAAGTCGTCGCGAGGGGCACTAGAAAGTTCGATTGAGATGTTGACCGTCAACCGATCGATCGATTCCGAACGTAGGACATCCGACGGTTCGAGTTCGACGTCTCGATTTCAATTACTTCCAAGTTGATCTCGCTCGATGCGGGGAATAAGGCGATCTCTATGGTGTGCAGGAACATTAATTGGGTTGAAAATTTTGAACACTCTATGTTGTTAAAATTAAAAATATGGCAAGGTGACCAATGCAGGGTCAGGTTAATTAGCTTTAAGGCAATGAAATATAGCCATCGGGATGTGTTTTGACGGGAGCAACTCATCGATCTTGATGATACCCATTATCGATGGGAGCGGGCTCGTGTGGTTTGCTATTCTCATTGAGTAGCAGAATCTAATTTTATTGCATATTTTTAAAAGTAGAGAGGTGCAATGAAGTTGATTTAAGCCGAACTAAAACATACATGAAGAGTGCACGTAGCTTTATCGAATCAAGTTTGTCCGTTCGAAAATTCAAGCTCCTTGGAATTTGAGGCGATCTAATGAAAAAAATTGAAAGGCTAAAAAACGTAGAGAGAGAAAAAAAAAAAAAAAAGGAGAGGCTTCAAAAAGTTAAAACAATAAGACAAAAGAGGATTGCTTTACGTGTTAAGACTTCTCAAAAATTTTAAAAAGTTTTAGAAAAGGGGGATTGCTCCATGTGTTAAGGTATCTTGATGATTTGCAAAGTAGGTAGCCTTTTCTATCGAGCCGTTGTTCGCGGCGGAGCCTGTCATTTTGGAAGCAATTTTATTTATAGGGATTAAAGAATATTAACATCATGCCACCCCCACGTAAGACGGCATCTTTAAGTTAATTTGAACAAAATTGGGAGCTGAGTTTAATGCGGATTGGGACTGAGGGCGTTAATCATGGCCTGGATCATTCCTTGGTCATGGCCTTACTGTGGTTGAGTGCATTGCTTGCGGGGAGGTCGTGGCGGAGCGCATGAGTCTTGGCTGATCGCGCATGGGATCAAGCTTATGTGGATTATGACAAAGATGTTAACTCCATGTTCTTGCAGTAAGTAGGTCGGGGGTGTTGGGAGATCTTCAGCTCAAAAGCTGGAGATCACCCGTTCAAATTTAACCAATTCCTTGCAAAATGGCTTTGGATCAAAGTGACTTGCATAGGCCAAAGGTTTTGTCTTAATCGATATATGAAGTTGGTAGTGTATTTCACACCCTTATTATTACTTTGGATTTAAGGAGCTTGGGGGGGGGGGGGTTCTCCTCCACTACTCTTAAAGTAAATTTTTTTTTTTGTCAAATTACTATTAAATGAAGACACTTAATAACTAATCAGTGGAAGATTTGTATGATTATTAACAAGAAGATCAATGGGATTGGGACACATGAGTGAAAAGTTTCATTAGGTGAAAACCCAGAATTAAGCATAGATTTAAGGTGGAAAAAGTAGAAAAATCAAGCAATGAAAAATCAACTCCTGCTCAAAAAAAGAAAAAAAAAAAGAAATGAAAAAGGCCCATCCTCATCGGCGCTAATTTTAATGAGTTGGGTTTTCCATAGTAGATTTGTTCATCCATAATTTCCCATAACTTTTTTTTTTTTTTTTTCCAGATACGGTTATCATATACACTCTTAAATGAACTCAGTATTTGAAATTACACTTGTCACTCACTTGAATAAGCTCAGCATGTCCTTTAATTGAACTCATGTGGTTGGATTAATCAACTGGGATTGTTATAAATGATAACAGTCACGCAGGTATCCAAACATAAAAATTATTCCTAATTAGGGTTGATAATTGAACAAGCCATAGAGCAAGAAATCTCCATCTAAGGTAAAACACATCAATCTCAGAAGTTGAAATTGCGAGCTTCCTCGAAACTCACATGAGATGCCATCTCCCACAATGTTTTTTCTTTTTTTTTTTTTTTTTTGGAGATAACTTTTAATTACTAAATCAAAGATGGATTATCATCACCCACGATGTTCGGACACTGTCTTCTTGGTAGAAACGCACGACAAGTGGGGCCGACCTCATTGGCTTGAAACGAGTACAAGTCAACATCATTGACTAGAATGAAGGTATCGTGTACACAAGTGTATACCTCCCTCGTATGCCAAGTACGAAACCTATAAAACACCAACTTCACATCTGAATTTTTTTTATTTCTTTTTGGAGATGCCTAACTATTCGACATTCCATCTCTTCTTTATTAAGATAGATTATGGAGTAGGGCAAAGATTTTATTTATTCTTTATTGATTGAATACATCTAAAATTATATTTGTACATGTATCACTCATATCCGTTTTATATTTGTATTTATATCGATGAGCAATAAATGTTTGAGAACGATTGACTAAATCGACGCAAATTGATCGAATGAGGACCGTTTGACTTGTCTCGTGGCATTCACGAAAATAAAGTGAAGTGTCACGTTGAATACATAAGAAAGATAAAAACAATAGATTAATTAAAAGCGACCGTGGATAACCATACCCTTTATTTTAGGGCCAATCCAAGCCGTGAATTAGCAGCTTCTAGATTGAATGTGTTTACCCACACCCCACGAATATGGCCTTCCGCATCCATCACTTTAGGTAGTGCTCTATTTCCTCCTCGCTTGTGTTGAAAAGGGGGATAAGTATACTAATGGTGCCAAAAGTTGTGTACGGCGCTCATTTTAGTGCCAAAAGTTTCCGCTGGATCACTTAAGTGCCAAATCGGAGAAAAACGCTCACTTTGGTGCTACGGCGAGAATTTCCGGCCAAAATGATTACGTGGCTTTATATTTAAAAAAATTCGATAAACCCCTTAAACGACGTCGTTTTTTGTCATACTTAAGAAAACAATGTCGTTTTGCCGTCCTACGTGGATGGCTTAGGAAAAATGACGCCGTATAGCCCATTTGTGATTGAAATTAGGGTTTTTTGAAATTAGGGTTTTTTTTTGTTCATCCTCGCCGACCCACCGTGCTCGGCCACCGTCGTTGGGCCACCGTGCTCGGCCATCGTCGTTGGGCCACCGTGCTCGCCTACCGTCGCTCGATCACCGTCGCTCGGCCACCATGCTCGGCCACCATTGCTCGGCCAAGAAGTGATGGGAAAATAGGAGGCGAGGGACAGAGGAGGAGGAGGAAGAAGAGGGATTAAAGGTGCAGAGAGAGAGAGAAGACGAGGTGTGCGAGGGAAAGAGTGGCTGGTGCTGGTGTTGTTCTTCGGGGAAGAAGACGCGGCTGCCATGGCTTTTCTCTCTCTGTTGGTGTCGTTTTTTGGGGAAAAGACGATATCGCCATGGCTTCTCTCTCTCTCTACTGGTGTTGTTCTTCGGAGAAAAACACAGTGCCGCCATGGCTCTCTCTCTCTCTGTTGGTGTTGTTCTTCGGCGAAGAAGACAACGCCGCCGCCATGGCCTCTCTCTCTCTCTCTCTCTCTCTCTCTCGATTTGGGGATTTAGGGTTTTGACTTGGGATTTAAGACGCCAAACGACGTCGTTTGGTTGTTTACACGCCGACTGGGACTTTCCGGCGAGCCACATCAGTATAAAAATTATTAAAAAAAAGGCCACGTCGGATTTCCGGCGGTTCAGATTAGCGTTGGCACCAAAGTGAGCGTTTTTCAAATTTTTTAAGACTTAAGCCGATCCAACGAACTTTTAGACCGAAAGTGGCGCCGTCACAACTTTTAGCACGGGTGGTATACTTATCGTTGAAAAAGGGTGGTTGTTGGTCGGTCCATTTAAAACCTGGATAATCTTTTAGCTGATATTTGCCTCCAATTGAAATGTTTTCGAGAAAATGGAGGTTTTTCCATCTTTGAAGTCGGTCAACAGATGCTTTGTACTTGTACACACTGCACTCTCCTATATTTTGCAGGTGGCCGACGAGGGAGAGGGATGATACATCGTTAAAATGCAAATCATATGTCATGCTCGTGGAATGACATTATATCAATTTGATATACCTAATTTGTTAATATGACAACACATCACATAATCATGTTATTTTATTTTTCCCGAGTTACTCGATTAAAAAATGACTTAGATTTCTCCGCCGTCAATTATGAATTGCAATTTAAGGAGGCCTTTCGGCATTTTGGGTTCAAATTTAGAGATCTTTTGTCTACGGTTTAATGACTTAATTATTTTTAATTTATTTTGAAAAGGGTTGTAAATTTCGATCCTTGAACTTGCGTTTTTTTTTTTTTTTTTTTTTAATCTCTACACGGTCTTGAATTTGCTGATTTGTGCGATCAACCCCTCGAACTCGTGAACTTTTTCTGAATCTAAGATCGTCAAGGAAGACCCTAGCAAGAACGAGCATTCCCGGTCCACACGAAATCTTAATCCTCAAGGCGGCATTGCCACCCAAAAGAATTTACAGGATAAGGTGAACGGGCCCCACTTAAATTAAAAGAAGACAGAAAACGGAGGACTTTTCAAACTTCCGAAGATAACTACCGGTATCGTCGCGCCCGTAAAATCGAACCCGAGCCGTAACGGTTCATCTGCCGACACGGGCACCTTCTTTCTGTCCTCTTGCTTGACCTCTCTTCACATCAGTAGTGTCGCTGTCGTCAAATTTTCCAGGGAAGTGCAGAGAAAGCGAAGCCCCTTTCTACACTTCAAACGTGGGCGGAGTTCTCTTGATCCGAGAAATGCGGAAAAAAAGTACCAAAAAAATTATAAACTTTTTATTTTGATGCTGATTAGTTTTAAATCATTTTTTTTGATGTGATTTAGTCCTAAACTTTTTTTACATTGTATCAATTTAATCATTTTTGATCAATTTTAATTGGATTTTATTGGCGGACGTCGGTTCGGCGCGTGACTTAATCTCGTGCGATGTTGACATCTTTTAATAATATTTTAATATTTTTATTATCACTTCTCGCTCGGACGATCGGCTAGAGGTGACGGCCAATGAGGTCGAGGTTGATCTCGCCGGCCACCTCGCTAGTGGCCGCGAGGGCGGCTTCGTGCTAGGTGGCAAGGCTTGCCGGCTCGACACGAGGCCGCCCAGCCTCAAGGGCGGCCTTGTGTCGGGCGAGTGAGGCTCGCCCTTGTTGCCCTAGCGCGAGGCTCAACCCTCACCGAGATCTAGCGAGGGTGAGCCTCGCCACCCAGTGCGAGGCCACTCTAGCGGCCACTAGCGAGATGGCGGCGAGGTCGAGGTCTAGAGGCTTGGCGATTGGCTGGAGGAAGAAGAGGAGAAAAAAAAGAAAAAAAAAAAAAAAAAAAGAAAAAGAAAAAAAAAAAAAATATAAATATAAAAATTCAAAAATATTAAAATATTATTAAAAGTTATCTACGTCGGCGCCGTAGCCGATCACCACGTCGCCGAGTGGCATCCATTTACCAAAATCAAGCAAAAATTGGCCGGAAAGGACTAAATTGCACAACATAAAAATGTCTATGACTAAATCGGTACCAAAAAAAAAATTTTAGGACTAAATCGGTATAAAGATAAAATTTTAATACTTTTTGGTACTTTTCCCCAAAAACGCGTGAGGGTTAGGTTTTGCTGTTTCTTAACAAAGGTTCGACCACCTTTCAAGGTTTGAGAACGCCGGTCTAATTTAAACTTGCTTTTTACCTGCTTATTCACTCTTCGTTTCTTTCTCTGTAATTATTTCAATTGTGTCTCTTTTGAGGTGTTCAACTTTAAGGTGAAAAGGACAGATTTCTTCTCGTGTAAGGATTTGAAATTGGAGGATCAATTCTTAATCAACAAAGCAATTGCAAACTCATGAACTGAAATTTGATCCACAATTAGTAATCATTTTAGTAATGGTAAATTTTTTTGTTGTTGTGTAGGCTATTATTTTATGTTAGTAAATTCCGTTATTTCATCTAACAAATGATCTTCCTCTCTCCCTCGTGTCATCTTATGTGAATTGTATGGACATGAAACATGGTTTCTTCCCCTTTTTTGGTTGACAATGGGTACGGTGTATTGGAAGGTTTTGAGCATTTTAAATGCGTACGATAGTCCGTCCTCTTGTGTGATACAACTGTCAAAATACATGAGTCGATTGCACTCTAACTAGGATTTAATTATGGAAGGATGGCTTCGATTCTGTTGGTGCCTATATCACATCTCAACAAATCTTAATCATGGATATATTAGTCATTACCTTGACAAAACACTCTCACTCACATGGGATGATGACTTGCATGGATGAGACCGACCGGTAGAGTTGATTAGGTGACGGTTGAAGCAGTTTTTCCACAAGTCAACATAGGGAAAGAGTGTGGAACAAGCCGTTATAAGAGCACCGGCCAGATCCTAGGTTGTAGCCGAATAGCTAAGTCCTAGGTCAAAAGGATCTTTCCAGTTGTTACCAAAAACAACGATATATTCCCAATGACGGAATGTGCCCATCATCTGTCCCATTGATTCAGGGCCCTTTACATTTCACGGGCTTTAAGACAAAGCTTGATTTGATTTTTGTGTCATTTCTTTGATTTATTATCACTTCCATTCATGATCTAAACAATGAAAAGTCACATTGCTAAGGAGGGAAAGAGATTATGTTTGTCCATCTTAAATAAAGTGAATGGTAGTAGCATAGAAGATTAAAACTTTTCCACCTTAGATAAACCTGTCAAAAGACAAGGTAAATGTGCCACTCATCGTCTAATTCGAAAATTTTAGGGTTAGGAAAAAATTGATAACATATTCTTGACCTTTATAGATGAATGAGAGAGTTACATTAACAGCTCTTCTGATTTTAATATGTTATGGAGAAGGACATGAGTTAGTAATTAACTAGCCGGCAAACCTTGGGTGATGCACGTATTATATTTTCTTCTCATTATTTATAGCAAAAAACCAACAATTGGTTTTTGGCATATAAGGTGTATAAAATCCGGCCAAATACTAAATCTGGACAATTTACTTTGAAAACTTGAATGCTTAAAATCCAAATTAGAGTTATCACTAATCGATTTGAATCAACTGTCCAATTTTTGAATGATGCTATTTATGATCTTAGGGAAGCTTCATCCTAAAGTTCATTTGAAAAGCTTGTAGCAGATATCAGAACATTTTCTTTCAAAATTTTAAATGAGCAAATGATAACGTGAGCAATGCATGTCCACTCACCCTCAAATTGAAGACAAAAGTTACGTCTTTGTGGTGCATTACAGATGTGGAACAAGTGGTGGATAAGTCTCGAAGACTAAATTGTTAATGTGCAAAATGACATTACCAAATACCGAGTGCCTTGATTGAATGATAACATGAACCATCACGAAGTTTGGGGATCATGAAAGAAATGGATGGATACAAATTATTTACAAGCTAGAGGAGCAAAAGGTATAATAGAATTCAAATAAAGAGCAAGTGTGATAATTTTAAGGAAGATTTTAAAAAATTGAAGCAATTGCTTCACAAGGAAACAAGATTGTGATAGGATCCAAGGAAAAAATGACTGCTGCAAAGGACAAATGGCGGGAGTGGAAAATTTAAGTTTTTGTCACTTCTTATGTTACCCTTTTTATAATTTCGTCTTATATGATGTGTAGGATACAACCCATGAAAATATTCTATTATAACATGTCAGTCCTAAGCTTAGGCGAAAGACATATCTAGATCTTGAAGTTTTGTTAGATAAAATGTTCAGGGATACTCTAGCTACCGGAGAATCACATGGAATTTGGCACAAAGTTTATGTACTAAAGAGGATATTGAAGCTACACAAGTTAATATTGGTGATGGTGCAAAAATCTACTAATGATAATTTAGAGTGTCAATTGTTGAATCAATTAAAGGTAAGAGCCATGAAAGAGTAGCGTAGAGTTTATAGAGGCGATTCAAGGGAGAAAGAAAAGAAATCGATTAGAGTAGCTCCATTGAGTTCAAGACTGTTGTCGACTCTCGACTTGTCCAATAGAGAGAGAAGCTTCAAAAAGCCAAAGAATAAAAAAATGATTGCTTTATGGGTTAAGACTTTCTCAATTCTTTGCAAAATAAAGTAAGCCTCTTTCAATGGTCATTTGATTGAGCCGTTATTCACGTAGCGTGCCATTTCAAAAGCATATAGGTTTTATAGGGATTGAAAATATTGTCATCATGCATGCCCCACCTAAGACGGCATCCTTAAATTAAACAAATGACTTCTTGAATCTTGGGCACGAAGTTCTTCCCGCTGTTGGAAAGTTCTTGACAATATCAAATCATGATGATCAATCAATCCCAACAAGTATGAAGAAAAAGACTTGGGGTCAAGTCATCTAAAAGCAAACTCTTTTTGGGTTATTATAGAATATATCAAAGTAGTATTCCTTACCGAGCATATAGATGGAACTTAATATGAAATTTGTAGATTCATAACTTTGGATTTTTTTTTTGGATTTGACTCCACATGAATTAACCCTGTTTTAAATGGACCGACCAAAGACAGCCCTTTATCGACACAAGCGAAGAGAGAGAGAGAGAGAGAGAGAGAGAGAAGTATTTTAAAAGTAGTGGAGAAATTCAGAAGGCCCTGTTCGTGGGGTGTGGGGAAACACAACCAATCTTGAAGCTGCTAACTCAAGGCTTAAATTGATCCCCAATTTGAATAATTTATGACTAAGGGTATAATTATCCATGGCGATTATTATTTAATATGTAGTTATCTATTTGTTTTATATGGTTACAATTGAAATTGAGAGAATGTTTGCTTTTGTGCTCGTTATGCGATACTTGACTTTATCTCCATGAATACCACGGGACAAGCCAAATGGCTGTCGTATGATCAGTTGGCTGAAATGATTACATTAATTTCATGTAAAGATTTATCACTAATTTGGTAGAATTGAAAATTTTATTATTGAATTAGCTTCTGTACAAAAATTTAAAACTGATTTGGTAATTTTTCCTAAGTCATGAGCTTAGCTTATTAACCAAAAAGAATAAATAAAAGTACAAAAAATCATGTCATGATTTGGTGTAGCCATCATTAATTTGCTTATAATTATAATTAATTTTGTGCGGTATTTGTCAAAATATCTAGGGTTTGTCAAATTTTTGTGACAAATTTACCCCAAACTATTTTTGACCACCAAAAACCCCAAACTTGTATACATTTGACAAATTTACCCTAACTGGTACACTTGTTACAAATTTACCCTCTGTTAGTTTTAGTTAAATTTTCTTGTTAAATTATAAAGTTAAATTACACGTGACAATTAACCGGTATACCAATTTGGGATTTTACACTCTATTTGTCACATTTTACAATTTTTTTTGATTTTTTTGTGGTATTAATCTAATTTAGCATGGGGTATATTAGTCACAAAATTACCGGTTTGGGGTTTTTTTTGTCAAATAAATTAGTTTAGGGTAAATTTGTCATAAATATACTAGTTTAGGATTTTTTATAGTTAGTCGGGGTAAATTTGTCACGGGTGTACCAATTTGGGATTTTTCATGGTCAAAAAAATAGTTTGGGGTAAATTTGTCACAAGTGTACCAGGTTTGGAGTTTTCAAGGTATTAACCCAAATATCTAACATCGCTTGCTTTTTTTTATATACATGTCATATCACTCCACTTATAAATTTAAACTTTTTAATATGGTATAGAGTCAAGTTTTATATAGTTTATTTCACCCATGTGACCTTTTTAATATGGCCCAATTTGTTTTGTTGGGCAGTTTTTTTTTTTTTTTTTTTGTTGGTTGTCAGTCGTGAATTGCAATTTACGAGGATGTCTGAGCATTTAATAACCTCCCTAAAAAAACGAGAGATCTTTTGTCCATGGCTGAAGGGTTTAGTTCTTTTATTTTTACTTTTTTTCTTAATTCGGTCAGAAAAATGGTATAAGTTCGATACCTGAATCGGCAACTAAAGCTCGTCGTTTGTCTCTTTTGGGCTCTGCCAATCCTGGGCCCATCACTACAAAATAAGGGAGGCGATGTAAGGAGCTGACAATTGATAATTAATAAAGAAAATAATAAAGATTTTTTTTTTTAATGATCGATGAATCGCCGGAGATTATCCGAAGGATCACATGCGCACCGATACTTGGTAGCACTATCGGGCCTTGTTGCTATTTAGACATAAATCTCGGGAAGTTAGCTTAGGACCTCAACATTTCCGCTTACAACACTTTAGCAACGAGAGGGTTTGAATTCACAACTCTGCGATGAGGGAGAGAACTCACACACCAAGTGCGCTGCTGCCCGTGGTTGAGTAAATAATAAAGAATTTACACCATTGAAAATAAAGGAAGTACAGATATTCCTTTTCTATTTCAACATTAAATCAACATATCTGGCAAAACTATCTTTCCCGTACAAGAATTTGCATCAACCCCACAAAAGGCCCATAAAGAAATATATGGCATCCAAAGAACAAAGAAAAAAATCACAGCTGTTTTTGGACCAAACTATAGTGCAGACTCTTAGAAATAATTTTCACAAACTTAGGTCCCAGGGAAAATGAAAAAAAAAAATTTCATTTCCTCCCACTATATTTTCACAAAAAAAAAAAAAAAAAAAAAAAGAAATTCATTTTTCTTGTCAAACCTTTCACTTTGCTCACTCCTTAGGCGAATTCTACAGCCCTACACTCCACGGCTGATCATCTCCTTGAATTGATTTAACGACTCTTGTCTCTGTAGCCTCATTTCTTCGTTGAACTTGTTGATGAAAGCCTCGGCTCGACGGTTGAGCTCGTCCGGGCTCAGCTCCTTCCTCAGCTGGTTGGTGCGATCCCTAAACGTCGTCGATTTCTGCATCAAAGACGGCGGCCGCGGCGACCCCAGCAAGCTGATCTGATGGTCAGTGTTTGCTTTCACAGGCCATGTTGTCGACTTCGCTGCACCTGCCTCAACTATTGCTTTCCATACATTCTCCATGCTCTCGTTAGATCTCCTCACTGGCTTTCTCAAAGTTTTGCCCCCTAAAAAAAGACAAAGCCAATTACATCAATATAAATTCGACCCGAAAAAAATTACGTCATTAAAAATAAATTTCATGAAAAAATCGATATCATGTGATTATATATATTGACTTCAATTCATAAATCCGTTGACCGAAATATCAAAAGACCCAGTCCCGTCATCCTCGCATGTAATGCAAAATCTCGAAATCGATATCACCTCACTTTGCCCTTCTTACCTTGAAGGTGGTCGCCGTTGGCGGCTTTCCAGCGAACGAGCCTCGGCGAAACCAGAGCTTTCTCCGACGAGTCCGCCCGCTTCCGCGGCGCCGATGCGGACCTCCTGAACGCCACCTTCCTCTCCCCTTCGCAGTCACCGTTATATCCATCTCCGCCACCGAATCCCGCCCCATTCCCTTCCACCACCACGACCACTCTCTTCTCCTCGAAAACCTTGAACTCATCGAACGCCTCCGCCAGCGGCGCCGGCGCCGGTGCCTCGACGAACTGGATCTCCTCCACGACCGCGATCCTCCCTGGGGCGGCGGCGGCGGCGGCGGCGGCCTCCCGGTGCGGGTGGTGGAAGCACCTGGAGGTGGCGGCGATGGCGACGATGATGCCGTTGACGATGACGAAGAGGTACGGAGGCCTGAACCACGCGAGGAGCGCCGCCAGACGGTCGGGGTCCGATGGAACAGAGGCTCTGAGGGCGACGGTGATGGACACTGCGCCGGCCGACACGAGCAGGGCTTTCAGGGACGCCATCAAAGTGCTCGACGACACCATCTCGACGGCGATCGTTTCGCAGTGAAGTCTGAGAGCGCGAGCTTTGCGTAGTGAAGTTTCGGTGATGATGATGATGATGGTGAGAGCATCGGCTGGAGTTCTGCAGAGCTATAAATAGAAATAGACGAAGACGAAGACGAAGACGAAGGGCGTAGAGGGAGACGCGGTTTTCGGGGGCGATCTGGAGCCGTTCGATCGGATCCGACGGTGGGTGTGGGAGGAGCGCTGTTGCGTTGGTGAGGGGAGCGCCTCGCCTGGGGGCCCCACGCCACCTTCTTTTTTTCCTTTTGAAATGAAATGCTTAGGAATTAAATAAATTGAAGAGATAATAATAATCGGTTGAGTTACCAGCTGACGAGATCAGTTGACCGGCTTTCTGTTCGGCAAGTCGTGACGAGGGGGAATAGAAAATTCAATTGAGATGTTGACCGTCGACCGATGGATTGATCCGAAACGTAGAACATCCGACACTTTCGAGTTCCACGTCTCGATTTCGATTGCTTTGAAGTCGGACTCGCTCCATGCATGGGATAAGGTGATGATATCTATAGGAACATTAATCAAATTGAAAAGTCTGAATGCCCAATGCCGTTAATTTTTTTTTTTTTTTTTAAAAGGAAAAAGAAGAAGGTAGAGAGATGGCTGATGAAAATTGAGTTGATTAACTTAAAGCGATGAAATACAATTATCGGGTTGTGTATCGCCTAGAGCAACTCATCGGTCTTGATGATATTTATTATTGATGGCAATCTGCTCAATTCATCGAATGATCTAAAAAATACCAATCCCTTTAAATGTAATAGTAAAAGGGAAAAAAAGTGACCCGATAATATATTTTAAATGCTCTTTGTTTATTATTTACATTTGCTATATCTATTGAGGTCACTTCTATGTATAATTCTAATCTTACTATCATCCATTCTCTCTTAAGCTTTTAGAGCTTCATGATGCTTGTGTGGCTTGCTATGCTAGTGGAGTAGTAGAATCTAATTTCCAATATTTTTGCATTTTTAGAAGTTAAACATGTTATATCGCAAGTACAATCAAGTCGTTTTGGGGCTCGAACATGCACGGAGAGTGCACATAACTTCACCGAATAAATCTCGTCCATTTTTTTTTTTTTGGTCGAAAGAGGATATATATATAAACTTAAGAAGGCTGCAGACAACCAGCATGTACAGCATCTAGGTACAAAAGGGAACGAAACGGAAAAGGGAGAGGGGAAGTCCACAGATGGGCCGAAGAGTCTTGCCCATGGGCCTTGGCTGCCCAGTCAGCTACTCCATTCGCTTCTCTCTTGCAGTGATGGAGTGCTAGGGTTTGGAAAGATGCCAAAAGCGCCGCAGCCTTCGCGACGAGGGCTCGAGTCTCCATGGAGGCAACTCTTTCTCGGCTAAGAAATCTACCACCAAACGCAGTCCGACTCAACCACCGGCGGGTCCGGCGAAGATCCTTTGCCACAAGATGATGCGAGCTAGCGTCAAGGCTCGATCTCGGCCCAGAGCGAGACGCCGCGGGGAAGCTGCAGGAGTATACATCGAATAGCATACCTCGGTAGTCTCGCAAACCGCGGCCATGGATCCTTCGATGTTACCCCGTCGGTAAGAGGCATCTACATTACATTTAATTACCCCGGGATCGTGGGGCCGCCAGCATTGGCCCGACCGACGCTCTTTTTCCCGTACGTTGGGTTCAAACAAATAGAAGATAGGAGCATCCGGTCCGGGACAGGGCGGCTTCAATTGCTTGATTCATATTCAAGGGCTGCTGGCGGAAAATGAGGGAGTTTCGTTGACGCTAGACATTCCGAGGAGGTAGGCTATCACTTCCGGCTTTGGGGAGTTGGGATTTTCAATCCGAGTCATTATCCGTCGTCTAGGCGATTGCGGTGATTAGGTGGGTTAGGTGTGGTATGAGGTTGATGGAGGGATGAGACCAGATCAATTTGGTGCTGGAACAATGTAGGAAAAGGTGCTCCGGGGTTTCAGGGGGATGATCTTGACACATTTGGCAGGAATTTTGGAGGGGTCGTCCGGGATGTGACGCCTAAACAGATTTGCTCTAGATGGAAGAGCGTTATGGCATGCCGCCCATAAGAAGATCCTTATCTTAGGCTCTACTTGCATTTTCCATATTTTGCGCCATAGAACTTTAGGGGTGTGGTGGGATGAAGAGGCTGGTAGAATTCGCCGTGAGCCGCCGTCTCGTTGTAGTGTGTGATACCCCGACTTTATCGAATATAGGCCATTCCCCGAGGCTGTCCATACTAACGTATCAGTTGAATGCTGTGGACTAACAGGGATGGCGAGGATTTCTGCGGTGATCGTGTCATCAAACAACCGATGGAGAGCATCTTCATTCCATTTGTTTTGGTTGAAATCCAGGAGCTCAGCCACCAAAACAGGATCGTGGCGATTGGCAGGACCCCCTAAAATTCCACGAGGTAACCATCTATCCTCTCTTACTCGGTCGTCTACCATCACCCAGACCAGCTCACATTAGGTAGAATGAAATCCCTTCCCAACGAGAATACTTTGCCAGCCCCACGACGGTCTTGAACCCCGGCAAGATATCGAAAGTCCACCGAGGGGAAGTAAATCCCCTTAAAAAACCTTTAGAGATTCAGGATTTCATAGCCGCCATGCTTGTTTACCAAGCATGGCTGTATTAAATTGAATAAGGTCTCGGAATCCTAGGCCACCCTCATGTTTGCTCATTTTCATTTTGGACCATTCTAGCCAATGAACCCCAGCTCGTGTCCTGTTCATTTTTCCACCGAGAATCTAGCGATGCTTCTCTCCACCGCTTGACATATTGAAACCGGAATCTTAAACATAGACATGGCATAGATAGGGATTGCTTGAATAAGCGCTTTAAGTAAAGTCTCTTTACCTCCCTTTGATAAATCTCGTCCATTTGAAAAATAAAGCTCCATCGAATTTGAGGCAATCCATTAAAAAAATTGCAAAGCCAAAAAAAGTTAAAAAAAAAAAAAAAAAAAGAAAAAGAAAAGGAGAGCCTCCAAAAAGCTAAAACAAGGAAAAATAAAAAAAGAAGGGATTGCTCTATGTGTTAAGACTTCTCAAAAAAAAAAAAAAAAAAAAAGCATTAAAAAGGGGATTGCTTTATGTGTTAAGGTATCTTGATTATTTGCAAAGCAGGGAGGCTTTCCCAACGGTTCATTCGATTGAGCCGTTGTTCGCGGCGGAGCCTACCATTCTAGAAGCAATTTTGTTTATAGAGATTAAAGAATAACATCATACAACCCCACATAAGAGGGGCATCCTGAAGTTAATTTGAACGAATTGGAAGCTTAGTTTATGCGGATAGTGACCGAGTGCATTAATCGTGGCCCTAGATCGTTCCTTAATCATGGCCTTACCGTCGCCACGCGATGACTGAGGTCGTAGCCAAGCGCATTGCTTTTGGTGGAGGTCGTGGCTGAGCACAGGGTCAAGCATGTATAGATTATGACAAAGGCCTTAACCCCCATGTTCTTGCAGCAAGTTGGAAGTGTTGAGAGATTTTCAACTCAAGAGTTGGAGATCATCTGTTCAAAATTTACCAATTTCTTGCAAAATGACTCTGAATCAAAGTGATTCGTATAGGCCAAAGGTCTTGATTTAATTGGTTGGGCGGAGGGTGGTTCCCTCATCCACTTTGCCAAGTTACTATTTATTGAAGACACTTAATAATTACTTAATTGTATGATTATTAATGAGAAGACCGATGGGATTGAGACACATGAGTGCAAGGTTTTGTTAGGTGGGAAAATTCAGAATTAAGCATAGATTTAAGGCGGAAAAAGTAGAGAAAAATCGAGTAATGAAAAAGATCTATCTTCATTGGTGCTAGTTTTAAGAAAGATATATCATGAATTGGATTTTTAATAATAGATTTATTCACCCACCATTTCCTGTAACTTTTTCGAGATACGGCTGCCCTATCTTTTAAATGAACTTGTTGTTTGAAATAACACTGTTACTCACTCAAATAAGGTCAGCATGACCCTTAATCAAACCCATGCGGTTGAATAATCAACTCAGGTCATTATAAGCGATGAGGGTTGCTAGGCAAGCATGCGTGCGGATGTCAACATAGAAATCATTCCTAAATAGGGTTGATAATCAAATACGGCATGGAGCAAGAATTCTCTATCTAATATATAAAACGTATCAATCTCAAAAATTGAAATTGCGAGCTTCCTCGAAACTCACATGAGAAATCATTCCATCGCCCATGATGTTCAGACATTGTCTTTCTTGGCAGAAACGCACGACAAGTGTGATCGACCCCATTGGCTCGAAACAAGCACAAATCAACATCGTTGACTAGAATTGAAGATATCATCATGTACGCAAGTGGATATCTCCCTCGTATGCCAAGTACCAAACCTACAGAACACCAACTTCACATTTGCAAAAAGGTAATAATTTGTAGATGCCTTACTTTCTGAAATGACTCCACGTTAATCAACTTCACATCACATCTCTTCCACATTAAAATAGATTATGAAGGTATTAATTCTTGATTGATTGAATACATCTAAAAATACATCCGTACACGTGTCAATTGTATCCATTTTTATATTTGTATTTATATCGATGAGCAATGGATATTTGAGGATGACCGACTAAATCAATACCGATTGATTGGATAGAGACCGTTTAGATCGCCTTGTAGCATTCACAAATGTCAAGTGAATTGTCACGTTGAATATGTATAAGAGATAAAAAAAAATGGCGGATTGGTTAAAAACGATGGTGGATAATCATACCCTTTATCGTATATTTTTAAAATTGGGGGGTCAATTCAAGCCGCGAATTAGCAGCTTCTAGTATGATTGTGTTTCCCCACTCCCCACGAACATGGCCTTCCCCAAAGTCTCCATCACTTGTGGATAGTGCGCGCGCTCTCTCATTGCCTGTGTTGAAAAGGGGTGGTCGTTGATCGGTCCATTTAAAACCTGGACAACCTTGTTAGCTGATATTTCCCTCCGATTGAAATGCTTTCGAGAAAATGGAGGTTTTTCATCTTTGAAGTCGGTCTACAGATGCTTCGTACTCGTACACACTGCACGCTCCTATGTTTTGCAGGTGGTGGATGAGAGAGATGATATGTTGTTCAAATGTAAATTCTACGCTATATTCATGTATTGACATCGTATGAATTTAGCAAGCACATCACATCACATAATCATGTTATTTCTTTTTTCCTGAATCACTTGATTCAGAAATGACTTAGATCTGTTGGTCATCGATTGTGAATTGCAATTTAAAGAGACCTTTCAACATTTTGAATTTAAAATTAGAGATCTTTTATCTACGGTTCAAAAACTTAACTCTTTTCTCTTTTAATTTATTTTGTAATAGGGTATGAATTTCGATACTTGAACTCTGTCATTTTTCTCTATATGGTCTTGAATTTGCTGACTTGTGTGATCAAACTCTCGAACTTGCGAACTTTTTCTGAATCTAAGTTCGTCAAGGAAGACCGGAGCAAGAACGAGAATTCCCCCACCACACGAAATCTTACTCCCCAAGGCGGCATTGCCGCCAAGAAAATTTACAGGATAAGGTTAAACGGGCCCCGCTTGAATTAAATAAAAGGAAGGGAAAGTAGGACTTTTCAAACTTCCGAAAACAACTACCGGTCGCGTCGCGTCCGTTAAATCCGAACCCGAACCGTAACGGTTCATCTGCCGACACCACCACCTTCCTTGTCCTCTTGTTCGAAGGCCTCTCCTCGTATCAGCACTATCACTGTCGTCATATTTTCCAGGAAAGTGCAAGAGAAAGTGAAGCCTCCTTTCACACTTCAAACGTGGGCGGCGGTCTCTTGATTCCAGAAATGCGTGAGGATTAGGTTTGCTTTTTTTTAACCAAGGTTTGATCTTTATTGACCTTTGGAACCAGTCGAAACCGACCCGGGTTCGAGAGCACCGGTCTAATTTAAACCTGTTTTTTTACCTGCTTATTCACTCTCTTTTTCTTTCTCTGTAATTATTTTAATTGTCTCTTTTGTGATGTTCAGCTTTAAGGTGAAAAGGGCAGATTTCTTCCCGTGTAAGGATTTGAAATTGGAGGATCAATTCTTAATCAACAATGCAAGTGCAAATTCATGAACTGAAATTTGGTCCACAATTAGTAATAATTTTAGCAGTGGTAAATTTTTTGTTGTCATGTATGTTATTTAATGTTAGTGAATTCCGTCATTTCATTCGACGAATCGTCTCCCTCTCTCGCTTGTATCATCTTACGTGAGCTGCGTGGATATGCTCCTCTATCATCAAAATGTTAAACATGGTTTCTTCCTTTTTTCAGTCGACAATGGGTACGGTGTACTGGAAGGTTTTGAGCATTCTATATGCATATGATGGTCCGTTCTCTCGTGCAATACGACTGCCAAAACACACGAGTCGATTGCTCTCTAGCCAAAGTTTAATTATGAAAGGATGGCGATCTTCACTTCTTTTGGTGCCTTTTATCACGTCTCAACAAATCTTAATCTTGGATATACTAGTCATTACCTTGACAAAACACTCTCATTCACATGGGATGATGACTTGCATGGATGAGACACCGACCGGTAGAGTTGATTAGGTGACGGTTGAAGCAGTTTTTCCACAAGTCAACATGGGGAAAGAGAGTGGAACAAGCCGTTATATGAGCGCCGGCCAGATCCTAGGTTGTCGCCGAATAGCAAAGTCCTAGGTCAAAAGGATCTTTCTGGTGGTCACAGAGAACAACCGTATGTTCCTATCGACGGAAATTGCCCATTATTTGTCCCAATGATTCAGGGCCCTTTATATTTCGTGGGCTTCAAGAAAAAGCTTGATTTGATTTTGGTGTCATTTTCTTTGATTTATTCTCAATTCCATTCATGATCTAAACGATGAAAAGTCACATTCCTAAGAAGGGAATGAGATTATGTTTGTCTATCTTGAATAAAGTCAACGGGAGTAGCATACACGATTAAACGTTTCCACATTAGATAAATTTGTCAGAAGGCAAGGTAAATGTGCTACCAATTTGCTAATCCAAAAATTTAGAGCTGGGAAAAAATTGATAACATGTTCTTGACCTTTACAGATGAATGAGAGAGTTACATGAACTGCTCTTCTGATTTCGTTATGTTATGAGAAGGACAAGGGTTTAGTAATTAACTAGCTGGCGAACCTCACGGGATGCACGGATTAGATTTTCTTCTCATTATTTGCAACAAAAAACCAACAATTGGTTATATAAGGTATTTATTAGAAGATTTTCCTTCAAAATTTTAAATAAATGAATGATAATGTGAGCAATGCCTATCAATTCACCCACAAATTGAAGACAACTTATTTCTTTAGGGAAAAGTATCAAAATTTTTTAATATGTCCATGTTATTGCTAGTGTCCACAATAGCAATTTTTGACGTATATTGGCTGAATGGACTAAATTGGTATCATTGTAAAAATGTTTATGACTAATTGGTACCAATATAAAAAGGGTCGGGACTGAATTTGAAACAAATGCAATAGGTTTAAGACTCTTTTGGTACATTTTTCTATATCTTTGTGGTGCATTACAAATGTGGAACAGGTGGTGGATGAGTTTAAGAAACTGATCAGAAGACTAACTTGAATGACCATGAAGTTTGAGGAGCATGCAAAGGATGGATAGATATTGATAATTAACAAGTTTGAAGAGTTAAGGGGCAAAAGGTGAGATATAATTCAAATGAAGAGTAAGTGTGATAATTTTAAGGAGGGATACAAGAAATGGAAGCAATTACTTCATAAGGTTACAAGACTAGGATGGGATCTAAGGAAGAAAATGATTAATATGAAGAATGAGTGGCGGGAGAGGACAATTGAAGCCTTTATCACTTCTTATGTTACCCCTTTTTAAGTTTATCTTTTATGATGCGTTACAACCGACGAAAATGTTCCATTATAATGTGCCAATCTTAAGTTTAGGAGAAAGTCATACATTAGGATTATAAAGTTTTGTTAGATAGAATGTTTAGAGATACATTGTTGTTGTTGGAAGTATCAAGAATTCTATACAAGGTCTATGGTGTAGAATCTACTTATGATAATTTAGAGTGTAAATTGTCCAACCAATTGAAGGTAAGAGCCATAGAAGAGTGGCATAGAGTTTATAGAGGCAATTCAATGAAAATATAAAAGAAATTAATTGGAGTAGCTCCATTGAGTTCAAGACCGCCATCAATACTTGACTTGTCAAACTACTTGAGTTGAAGCTAGTATGAGTTATGCCTTAACTATGACCATTTTGGATCGTACGCTTCCATTGCCTATAATATATGAGAGAGAGAGAGAGAGAGAGAGAGAGAGAGAGAGAGAGAGAAGCAAGCTTCGAAGAGCCAACAAGGAAAGAAAATGATTGCTTTACGGGTTAAGACTTTCTCAATTCTTTACAAAATAAAGTAAGCCTTTTTGATGGTCATTGGATTGAGCCGTTATTCACGGTACTTGCCATCTCAAGACGGCATCCTTAAGTTACTCTAAACAAATGACTTCTTGATTCTTGAGTACCAAGTTCTTCCTGCCCGTGTTTCGATGGTGATGCAATACAGCTTCCAGATCCGTGGAGCCCACATACTTCAAAGATGAAAAGCTCTATTTTCTCGAAACGCTTTCCAGTGGAAAAAAACATCGGCTAATTGACGAAACATTATCCTGGTTTTAAATGGACCGACCAACAACAACCCTTTATCGACACAAGCAATGAGAGAGAGAGAGAGAGAGAGAGAGAGAGAGCACTATCCGAAAGTAGTGGAGACAATCGGAAGGCCGTGTTCGTGGGGTGTGGCGAAACACGATCGATCTGGAAGCTGCTAATTCGACGGCTTGAATTGACGTCTCCTCCCCAAATTTGAATAATTTATGGTAAAGGGTATTATTATCCATGATGGTTATTATCTAATCCGACAGGTTATCTATATGTTATATATGAGTACAATCGAAATTAACATAATATTTGCTCTTGTACTCGTCATTTAATACTTGACTTTATTTTTTTGAACGCCACAGGAGTACGAAAATTGATAGAATTAAAAAGTTTAATATTGAACTGGCTTTTGTACAATAAATTTAAAAGTGGTTGGGTAATTTTTTTCAATTCATGAAGTGATCTTATTAACAAAAAAACAATAAATAAAAGTACAAAGAAGTCATGTGAATTATATTGACTTCATCTGAGTCAAGTCTGTTGGCTCTCTCTCAATTTAGATGAGATGAACTTGTCACGAACTTGATGAAGAAAACAAAAACTTAGGTGAGATAAAAATTAAAAAGAAGCGCTGTAGCATGAAAGAGAATTCCTGCTCCACATTAAATCTTAATCCTTAAGGTGGCAAAGCACCATAAATTTTGCCACCGAAAAATTTTACTGGATAAACTTAAACGGGCCCCACTTGAATTAAAGAAAATACATGATGAACGTAGGACCCTCCAAACTTCCGAAATAAAATAATTACGGTCTCTTTCACTTTCTTTTAACCCGTCGCCCCCCAAATGCCCTTGACCCGTAAAAACTCCGACCCGAACCGTGACGGTTCACATGCCGACACGACCGCCTTTCCTCGTCCTCTTCCTCGACCCCTCTTCATATCGTCTGAATTTTCCAGGGAAAATTGCAGAGAAAGTGAAACCCCTTTAACCCTTCGATCGTGGGCGGTGGTGGTCCTGATCCCAGGAATGCGCGAGGATTCGATTTGCCGTTCTTGACCTCCGGAACCAGTCGAAACCTGACCCGGGTTTGAGAGTGACGGTTTAATTTAAACTGTTCTTACCTGCTTATCGACTCTCTTTTCTCTATATGGTTATTCTAATGTGCCTTTCTTATGGGGTTATGCTTTAAGGTGAAAAGGGTAGATGCCTTCCCGTGCAAGGACTTGAAATTCGGAGGGTGCGAAAAAAAAGGCGGTGATTTCGATTTCTCTTTTAATGATGTGATATTTTGATGTGGTATCTCTAATTCCATCATGTATTTATCCTTTCGAAGGTGTAAATGTCGTTCTTATATTAAATCTAATGGACAATATTGCCCACCAAAATATACATTCACAAGAGAAACTCATAGAACTCTAACGTGCAATTAGCCATAATTTTTTATTTGGAGAATCCTCACCCTCTTTTATCTTGTCTCACGTGAATTGCACATGGATATGCTCTTCTTGCATCAAGAATTTCAGAGAGGGTTTCCTTCTTTTCTTTTACATCAACAATAAGAGCGGCATACTAGAAGCTTTCGAGTGCTCTATTTGCATACGATGATCCTTTGGCCTCTCATGCGATATAACTGTCGAAATACATAAGTCGATTACTATCTAGCCAAAGGATTCATTATGGAAAACAGAGGTCTTCACCCCTCTCGGCGCCTCTAATCATGGACATATATTAGTCATTTACTCAGACACTCTCTTAAACAATTACTTGAACGACGGGTGGAGGTGATTAGGTGACAGTTGAAGTAGTTTTTCCAATAGTCAAAATTGGGAAAGAGTGTAAGACAAGCCGTTAGATGAGCACCGGCCAAAACCTAGGTTGTTGCCAAATGGCGAAATCCTAGGTCGAAAGGATCTTTCTGGTTGTGACAAAGACCAACCGTTGTATTCCCGTGCGCGGAATCTGAACCACCATCGTAAGTTGCAATGAGATTGGGCCACATTGATTCATGGCCTTTTATATTTCATGGGCTTTATGACAAAGCTGGGCTTGAGTTTGATGTCATTCCTTTGGGTCACTCTCTATCCATTCCTTGACCTAGACGATGAAAAGTTGCTTTCTTAAGTAGCGAAGGAAATTACGTTTGTCTATCTTAAAAAAAAAAAAAAAAAACGTTAAACGGTAGTTGCGAACAAGGTTAGGCATGTCAAGTGGGTGGATTGAGTCGGTAAATTGACTAAATTAACCCATTTTCTTATAATAGAATTTTGGGGGCATACACGACTTGACTCGAATTCAACCAATAACCGATCCGATTTGCACGCTAACTCTCAATAAATTTTCTCCTTAAAAGGTTGTCTTTCAAGAATGGACTACTTAGTATACTAGTTTGCTGAGTCAGTGAGGGGGCTGGAGTGTTCGTTCTGGTCATGAAGTGAGGTAAGATTTCATTAGTGCCACACTAATGGAGAAGAAGACTTGCGTGAATGAGTTCAGGGTTCAAATCATGGATGGAGGCATGAATGTGACAGTAAGGTGAAGGTTGGTGGATCTTGCTAGGTGTGGAGCAATGCTCTCGCTAAAATCAGTTGAATAATTAATAAGAAACCAGGTTGTGATCGATACAGCTTAGAAAAGTCCATGCAAAGCATAAGCACCATCTTGCAAGAGGTCATTTGTGCTTGCTTGGCAATCTATTAAACTCCCTTGAGTTCACTTCTCGAGGGTCGCATCAATCTGTTTTAATCCATAAGGACTTATTTATATTTGTATCGACTCGTAGTCGACCCGATCCATTAAACCCATACTTGTCCAATTAACGTTAAACGGTAATCACAAACAAGGTTAGGCATGTCAAGTGGGTGGATTGAGTCGGTAGATTGACTAAATTAACCCATTTTCTTACAATAGAATTTTGGGGGCACACTTGACCTAACCTGAATTCAACCAATAATCGATTTGAGCTGCGTGCTAACTCTCAACAAATTTTCTTCTTAAATAGTTGTCTTTCGAAAATGGACTACTTAGTATACTAGTTTGCTGAGTCTGAGGGGGCTGGAGTGTTTGTTCTGGTCATGAAGTGAGGTAAGATTTCATTAGTGCCCACACTAATGGAGAAGAACACTTGCGTGAATGAGTTCAGGGTTCAAATCATGGATGGAGGCATGAATGTGACAGTAAGCTGAAGGTTGGTGGATCTTGCTGGTGTGGAGCAATGCTCTCGCTAAAATCAATTGAATAATTAATAAGAAACCAAGTTGTGATCGATATAGCTTAGGAAAAGTCTATGCAAAGCATAAGCACCACCTTGCAAGAGGTTATTTCTGCCCGCTTGGCAATCTATTAAACTCCCTTAAGTTCACTCCTCGAAGGTCGCGCCAATCCGTTTTAATCCATAAGGACTTATTTATTATTTGTATTGACTCGTATTCAAACCGATCCATTAAACCCATACTTGTCCAATTAACGCATCTCAACTCCTTCACTAAATTAATTGGCATGTGTTTTATGCTAAGTTTGCAAGATCAAGTTTAATGAATTTTTTCAGTTAATGAAATTGGCATTTGCTTTATATTCTTGGAAGTACCACTTTATTCTTAAAAAATAATCCTGGAGTTTCGTCCTACATATTACTTCAATTTGAGATATATCTGCAATTAAGATAAATAAATTGCTTAGCAGTTCATAAAAATTTTTAACAAATAGAAAATAGAAATTTTTGTTTTTAGTCAAATTCGTCTCATGTTATTCTTCCTTTCTTGGAGGAATAACAAACGGACCCCAGTTTCAGTCTATTCCAGACCCACTTTAGCTCAAAATTAGGTGGGCTTTAATTTCTTAATCCATTCAGACTTGTAATAAAGAATTTCGGATATCCATGTACCACCCGACTCATTAAAAATAAGTTAAGAAGTCGGCCTACAACCCATATTGCCATCTCTATATAAGACCAACTTTTCCACCTTGAATAAATCTATTAAAAAGACGAGAAAATGAAAGAATATAGAAAATTCTGTTTCTAATTCCAAAAAGTTTAGTATAAGAAAAAAGAAGAATAGAAATTGATGGCATGTTCTTAACCTTTATAGATGAATGAGAGAATCACATGAGGATCTTCTGATGTTATGCAGAAGGACAAGACTTCATTAATTAACTAGTTGGCAAATCTCGCGTGATGCACGGATTAGATTTTCTCCTCAACAATTGATTTTTTTTAGCATATAAGGTGTACAAATCTTGCCAAATCTAAATCTGGTTAATCTACTTTAAAATATTCAAATGTTTAAAAGCCAAATTAGGATTGTCGGTAATCGATGTAAATCGATTTATCAATGTTTGCATGATGCTCTTGTTATCTTAGGGAAGTGGCATCCTGATTTTACATCGGATAAAGGGCATTCTAGATATTAGAAGAACATACTCTTTCAAAATTTTAAGAAAGTGAATGAGAATTGATTAAGTGCATGCTCATTCATCTACAAATTAGAGACAAAAGTTATGTTATTATGATGTTATAGATAAAAGTATTGGATTTTTGCTATGCGCGTCCAATATTTCTTGAATGGATTCAGAGACTAATCTTTTAATGCGCAAATTAACCTAACTAGATATCAGATGCTTAGATTGAAAGATACTGCTCAAATCACAGCGAACCAACCATTTGAGAGTACAGGATCATAAACAGGAACGGGTTGTGAGCAGGGGGGCACAAGGCAAGTGTCGTGAATGCAACGAGAAGTCGATGCAAACTCTAGGAAAGAGACATCAAAGATTGATGTTGCAAGTTGCCTTCTGTATGGCCATCGTGCCGTTCATATTTTCCACTCATAAAGTAGAACAGCAGAAAGAAGACAAATCGAAGCACAGGCAGATGGATCGATTGGTCTGTACAGTCAGCCCAAGTTGGTAACGAAAATGGGGTCTCCTCCTGGTTTCTTGCTTTCAATCTTTCAAGAAGTGACGGATAAGCCAATGCCATTGCACTGCTCTCTCTCTCTCTCCCTCTAACCGGCACGTAAAGAAAGCTGGCAAGCACAGACCAAAACCTTTTGTTCTCTCCACTTTGGTTGGTGACGCCAGCTTTATCCCCGTGCGGAGGAGCAGATGAGGATGATCTTGTCTAGGGGCCACCAGGAAGATTCTAAAAAATCCTCTCGTCAGCAGACGGGACGGTCGAGTTTATAGACGAGGAGCAGCTGGACCTCCATGCGCATGGGACAAAGATTAAAGAACCTCGTAGCTGCCGCTTATTTACCACATTATCACTAAACGGGTCGAGTTCAAGACAGTGTCAAAGATCCGTTGTGAAAATGTTGACGGTCCAGCATACCTTTGTAGACCAGCTTCTGACTGCTAATCTGCCGTTGTGATATCCGCCAAAATCCGGCATTCAATTCAATGAACTTTGATATATTCTTTTGGTTTCGACCTCGAGAGCTTCCAAAGCACGTTAGTCATGTTCCCCCTTGTCTCTTTCCTCCGGGGGCCTTCCCTTTGAAAGCAATGCCGACGGAATCGAGCATCCCCAAAAGACGAGCTTTGTGCATCCTGTCTGTAAATTCTCTTCCACGTGTCTATTCCCGGAACATTACAAAAACATGTGCAAGAAAACAAGTTTAGCTTCACACGGATCAATTTGTTTATCATAAAGATTATCATAATCTCATCTTCCTGTCATTTGTCTGGTGTTCATGACACTACATTTCTTGCTGTGAAGCTTATGGCCAACTTAGGCAGTTGAACTCCCCAACACGAATTTTGCGTTTGGCGTGCTACAAATTGAAGAAAAATGATGGAGAAGAAGAACCTAGTAGAATTGGTATTATTGTGCGTTATCTTAGTTTTTGAGGGCCACTGTGCTCAAAGGGCAGTCTGTACTAGTGTGACTTATGATGGTAGAGCACTGGTCATTGATGGAAAGAGGAGGATTTTGCAGTCTGGCTCAATCCATTACCCGCGAACCATGCCCGAGGTAGGTCTTCAGTTCAGTTCTTGTTTTTCAAATGAGCATATTACTGATTTGGTAATGTTAGGTATTGTTCATCGCATTGCATGATTGTGTGAGTCGTGATGTGCAATTTTAGGTATGGCCTGAGCTTATTAGGAAAGCAAAGGAAGGGGGGCTCGATGTGATCGAGACCTATGTTTTCTGGAACTATCATGAGCCTGTGAAAGGACAGGTATGAAGGTTGGTTTGCTCGCTGCACAATTACTGTGTTCGCAGTTATTTCTTGTTGTCCAAGTTGACGGCATTGTCATGGGATACTAACTGTTGATCCATCGACTATGCGAACTACGCACGGAACCAGTGTGTTTTACTCTGGAGCTGCAGAATTTCGAATGGTTAAGGCAGATGATAATGAAATTCTCTGCCTTTACCTAACCAATTGGAGCAAGACTTTTTTCTCTCCCTATTGTCATGAATCAAATTGCTTTTTGTCTGTCTTCTTAATACATCCTTCATTTTCCTTTTTCAGTATTACTTTGAAGGAAGATTTGACCTCGTGCAGTTTGTTAAGGTGGTTCACAAAGCCGGTCTCTTTGTCCATCTGAGAATCGGCCCTTATGCCTGTGCCGAGTGGAATTACGGGTCTGTTCTGCTTAAGCTCCTCTCATCTTTTTTCTGGAACATGTGATGGCTTTATCTCATTTGGTTGCTCTCGGTAGAGCCTTACGGATGATCTTGTGATGTTTTCTTGAATTCTCGAGACAGGGGCTTCCCGATGTGGCTGCACTTCATTCCAGGAATTCAATTCCGCACTAATAATGCACCTTTCAAGGTGAATTTGTGCTTCGACTGTAGTTGAGTTTGCCACATCTAGTACTTGGGATGATCTCTGGCTTTCAGTCCTGGCTTTCAGTCCTGACCCCTTCTGGTTGAATTGTTAAATATAGACCGAAATGGAGCTTTTTCTCGGCAAAATAGTTGGATTGATGAAGGAGGAGAATCTCTTTGCTACCCAAGGCGGACCCATCATTCTTGCACAGGTGAGCAATGAGTGTACTCTGACTGGTATTCACATACTCATTGAATGAATCATATTGCGACTTCAGGTTCAGATGAATTCGTTGGACTGTGTTCGTTTTGGCGAATCTTAGCTAACTAACCTTCAGTAATCCACCAGTATGACTTAACTCTTTCAACTTAGGCCAATGCAAGGTTGCTTGTAAAATTCTGCACTAATTTTGTAAAACATGACACAGGAAATCGCGAGGGTCTCACGTTCCTTCAAAAATCTATCTTCTCGCTCACCAGAATATCTTTCATTCTGCTTTATCCTATGCCCTTCGTGAAGGAGTATCAATAATGCTCGCACGACTGCTGTATTTAACTGCATTTTCCACCAATGATTTGTGTACTTGATATACTTCACATGCTGCGACAGGTAGAGAATGAATACGGAAATGTCGAATGGGCATACGGAGTCGGTGGACCATTATATATCCAATGGGCGGCCGAAACTGCTGTTAACATGAATACGTCCGTACCCTGGGTGATGTGCGCGCAAAGCGACGCACCGGATCCAATTGTAAGCATTCATTTTTGGACATGGTTGTTTACTAGCCAACTTACAAAAGATTTCTGGTTCGCAGCAACTCAAAGCTGTTCTTTCCATGACAATTTATGTTGGTTTTAAGAGTTCGTTAATCTTTTCAATCAGTGCAGATCAACACCTGCAATGGATTTTACTGCGACCAGTTCACTCCGAACTCTCCTTCCAAACCCAAAATGTGGACGGAGAACTATGTCGGATGGTAATTGTTTGTGGCATAACTTCATTAAACCAGAGGCCCATAGCATAATGAATTTCTGGATTCGGTAAATTTACTTCTGTCTTTCTTGATCCTTTTGCAGGTTTCTCGCATTTGGCTACCCAATTCCATATCGACCGGTTGAGGACCTTGCTTTTGCGGTGGCACGCTTTTTCGAAAAGGGCGGTACTTTTCAGAACTATTACATGGTGGGCTATTGCATCAATAAGCTTTGTCCGTTTATCCGGCATTTCAACCCACGATTTTATGTATGCAACCTTCACGCCACTATTCTAAGGGCTGATACTTTGGCAGTATTTTGGAGGAAGTAACTTCGGGCGAACCGCTGGTGGGCCTTTAATTGCGACAAGTTATGATTACGATGCTCCTTTGGACGAATATGGTTAGACATTTCAGTATCAATCATTCACACGTCGTCGACTCATGGTCAAATCATGGAGTTTTTGTGACATTTCCTTGAAAGTATATCACGTGGATGTCTCTTATGAGCGAAACTGAATGCAGGTTTTATCAGGCAGCCGAAGTGGGGGCACCTCCGCGACCTGCACAAGGCAATAAAACTATGTGAAGATCATTTGGTCAGTTCTGAGCCGACCCATGTGCAACTTGGCTCTAAATTAGAGGTGAGAATACAATAGCCCGGCTTCAATTTGGCAGGACAGAAAAGATTGCAAAGCCTGAGGGACGTAATATTAGTTTCGTCGATGCAGCCAAAGATCAAATGGCATAAGGTCCTGCTATTTATCAGTTGCACCCTAAGGAAGCTCTGGCACATTTTGAAAGCTTGGCCCAACTTAATTATGGGCAACTTTTGTGTTAGGATCAATGATCCTTAGATGACTCTCGTTTTAGAAATTGCCTTTGCATATTCCTTGTGATCACTGAGCCTAAGCTATCAGTAGTTTCATTGCCTCCAAAGAGCCTTTTACTGTCTTGGCCTGAACTGAAAAAAAGAAAAACACTTTTCTCCAGGCACACGTCTACTACAGGTCTTCAAATGACTGTGCAGCTTTTCTCGCGAATTATGACAGCAGTCAAGATGCTACGGTCCAATTTAATGGGAATTCGCACTTTCTTCCCGCTTGGTCTGTGAGCATCCTTCCAGATTGCAAAACCGTCATCTATAACACTGCAAAGGTACAGATACTTTCCCACTTAATGTGAATCCAGTAGTTTAAGTTTTGATTGGCACTTTATCTTCTGTCTGCACAGTTTCTAAATCTACTGGCCTCATACAGATTAAGACAAGTTTATGAAACTGGAGACAAAAGCAAGCATGATTCTTTGACCAGTCGACTAGTTTAGATTCTAAATCTTTTGTTTTTCTCCACTTACTTATCTGGTTTCCCCATTTTGGGCTGGCTGAAATCCTTTAGCTGACATATCTCCCTGAGCATCGTCATGTCGTTTATAACTGGTAACAATTGCAGGTTGTTTCACAGAGGACTGTTGCTGATAACTCATTTGCAAGCGCAGCCACTGCACGTGCGACTTTTATCGCACCATCATCCTGGAGTTGGTATAAAGAACATGTTGGTATCTGGGGCAACAATTCTTTTACTAGCCCGGGCTTATTGGAGCATATAAATACAACAAAAGATACTAGTGACTTCCTATGGTACACGACTAGGTAAGGCGCTTCATCCATGGATCATGTCCTGATTTTCGCAAACCATCCAATTTAGTTCTAGACCTTCCGATTCAATACAAGTCTAGGCTAGGCAATTATAAAATTGGGGTATATTACCAGTTTGAAGGAGCACTTTTGCTGTCTCCCTAGAGAGTTACATTCTATTCTGTTGCGTCCATAATTCTTCCGATTAAACCGATATTCTGTGAATATTTCGTCGTGACTGTTGGATTATTGCTGCATTTGGCGTCTGATGCTTCTCTGCAATGGTGGCAGTATAAATGTAGATGAGAATGACGCATCAATTCAAGAGACTGAAGTTCTTTTGTCTCTTGTGAGTTTGGGGCATGCGGCTCTTGTTTTCATTAACAAACAAGTCATCGGTGAGTACTTTCTCAAAATCATACTTGGCACTGAGCTGTATATATATTTGGCCGTTCTGCGTTCGAAGTGTATACTTAAACCAAGGGCAGTGATGTTCAGCAAAAAGTTGGTGTCTTTACTCGATCTTGTAGCTCGAGGAGCCACCATCTATTTCAGAGCTTGATACATGGGGAATTTGCTAAGAATCGGTATTACATGCCACACCTATTCATTGATGCTTGAAATTCTTGTTGGGTAAGGGAAAATGCCTGGGAGATTAACTAAACATCAGAGAACTCCTCTTGCCTTGTAGTTTTTCTCCATTAAAACTACTGTCTATCTAGGTAGGCAAAAAATTGCAGTCTTGATTTTGTACCATGATCTTGATGCAATGTGCATCGCCTTTTAGCTTTGGACTTTTTCTTCTGATGCATGCTTCTAATTAACCTTGCCATCTGTCTGTCTAGCTCCTTAATCACGTCGACTGAGGCATGAAGCTTTCTTGTGTCTAGTAAAACTCACCCATTGTGCGTCTGGCATGTTCCAGGATTCGGATATGGTAACCACGACAATGCAAATTTCTCGATGGCTCAGAAAATCAATCTTAACCCAGGAAATAATACACTGGATGTGCTGAGTATGATGGTTGGTCTACAGGTAAAAAGAACCATCTCGACTAAAATCATAGCGTGTCCAAAATCGGTTCATTATAAAGCTTTGCCAAAAACTGCTGGCATTTTAATTGTATTATCAATTTGCAATGGATAAGTAAGGTTTAATTTCCCTTCTAAGGCGTCTCTTCTCTTTATCTTTCGCACATTGTTCACCAGAACTATGGGCCTTGGTTCGACATTCAAGGAGCGGGGCCTATCTCTGTCATCGTCGATGAACTTGGAAATGGTAAAACCGATCTCTCTGATGGAGAATGGACCTATCAGGTGAGATATTTCTCCTCCTAAAACCGATAGTTTTGCATGCTGAGCATGTTAATAAGATTTCCCTTCCAAAGTTGGATATATTCTCATTTATTTTCAGCAGCATATCATGCTCTTCATTATAGAAGTTGACTAACCAGATTTTGTCTGTTTTCAGGTGGGGCTTGAAGGCGAATATCTCGGATTAGATAGAGTAAGCATGGCAAATAGTTCACTATGGATAAAGAGCGAGCTTGTGCCGGTTAACAAGAGCTTAATCTGGTATAAGGTCTGTACAATTCATATTAGCTCTTTGTTTTCCAATTCACATAATGATTTACACATCGAGGACTGTTTCAATAAAGATTGGAGCTAGTTTTGTTCAGCTCTTACCGTTTGTCTTCAGGTGATGTTTTTGGCTCCTGAAGGAACTGGCCCGTTAGCATTGAACCTTGCTAGCATGGGGAAGGGACAAGCTTGGGTGAATGGGCAGAGCGTAGGGCGGTACTGGCCCGCCTATCTCTCACCGTCAAGTGGCTGCACTGACAACTGCGACTACAGAGGGAGTTATGACGCATCCAAATGTCAAAAGGATTGTGGCAGGCCTGCCCAAACACTGTGAGATCTTTCCCATATTACCATTTGTTTCATCTGCATATGTTGGTCTGATGCTCTGATGGTTTCTCTCTCTCGCTCACTCCAACGGTTGATTTCGTCGTGTGACACCAAGGTACCATGTCCCGCGCTCTTGGATAAATCCAGGAGAGAATCTCTTAGTTCTTCATGAAGAGATTGGAGGAGATCCTTCAAAAGTTTCCGTGGTAACACGCACCGGCCAAGAAATATGCGCAGTGATATCCCAAGCAGATCCTGCTCCAGTCAATTCTTGGAAACCAAATACAGAGCTCATGCCGGATGGCCCTCAAGTTCAACTCTCTTGTGAAGCTGGGTGGCACATTACTTCAATCCACTTTGCTAGCTTTGGGAATCCTCAAGGAAGCTGTGGTGCATTTGCACCAGGAGCTTGTCACTCTGAGGTAGCTTCACTTATAGAACAGGTATGCCTGCTTTTCTCATTGCTTCTCTTCTATCAGAACAAGCGAATTGTCATAATTGAAATCAAAGGTCATAAGCATGGCATGCACAGATACAGATACAGGAGTTGATTGTTGATTTTTGTCGACAGGCTTGTATTGGTCGGGAGGCATGCTCAATACCTGTAACGGCAGATACACTCGGCGACCCATGCCCATCGGTCATTAAGAGTTTGGCCGTTGAAGCTCTATGCAACTAACGGTACAGTTCATATAGATTAACTTCTTGGTTTACCTTTTTTAGGCTCTCTCTGTTTGCCGTCCAAAGGGCATTTATCTCGTAAGTTAGAGCAAGAACAAGGCTTTCAGTCTATTTCAGTTGTCTCTGCCATTTGATTTGTAAAAGGTACTATGCATTGTGCTCATTCACATAAAGAGCGACCCTCTCAGCAACTTAACTAGACAAGACAATACAAGCCCACAACATCATGCGACGAGTAGAATCTTCCCGACATCCTTGCTGCTTTCCATGAGCTGGTGGCCCTCTGCTGCTTCAGCTAGAGGAAGATACTTGTGAACCATGGGCTTCACCTTGCCTTGCTCGATCGCCGGCCAAACTTTCTTCTCTAGATCACTTACCATGGCAGCTTTATTCTCTGTGCTCCTGTCACGCAAGCCTGCCGCTGCATACACAAACACGTAAGCTTACAATGATTCTGCAAAAATAACATTGCCGATATCACCGTTCGACCTGCTCAATTCAAAAGCATGAAGTGCACAAGTTTCTTAAAGTAATGGTTTCCACGGCACTGACTGTATCAGAAGAATCCTCAACCAATCCAAATATTCAACTGCCAACCACATCAAACTTAAGAACCTACGAAATGCATTTAGCGACTTGCATAGTGAAGCGTCTGGCCAGAAGACCTTTCAGATCCACTTGCGTCACGGCTCCTCTCTTTGAGTGTTGACGATTAATAGCCTCCAGTCAATAACTTTAGGTTTTCCTGGTGATATCCAACCGCATCTCAATAGGTAATTTTGATTATTGTAGATCCTGTGGTCCTGTTCACCACCATGGTACCTTCAAGTCTGTTCACATTCTTATAGACTTGTTCATACTCGGGTTCATCTAGTCTTCACGAATCTTTTTCCTCTATACATAATTCCTTTAGAAGTGGATATCATCTAAAATTTAAACAATGTTTGTATGTATCAAACTCTTACATTATCATGGATTGTTTTGTCACCTTCAAATATTTTAGGAGGTTTTTTCAACAATCTCCCTCATTTGATGATGACAAAACTTTTATATAGATATAATAATTAATTTGAAAAGATTTGTGCAAAAACAATTAAAATTGCTTGCAACATTTAGAACTTATAGATTGTATATTGTTGATACCTAAATTTTGACAGCTCGATCATTCATTTATTGCATAGAAAATCAAAGATTAATTTTTAACTCCTGAATAAAAATATCAGAATTAACTTGCTTAGCATATAGTTTAGGAGCATTTATTATTTAGTTTATATATTTCAGTTAATTGCATTAGCATTAGATTGGTGGTGGACGCTCTCGAGCTTTAAATTGAGCCCACGGAAGGAGGGAAAATTCGGCTAAGCTTAGGGAGGTAGTGGCCGAAATTCATAGGCTTGAAGGGCTTTAATTGGCCCAATTTGAACTTAATTTAGCCCACTAAGAGTTTAATCAAGGGCAATCCTTAGGTTATTAGAGCCCATCACATTAGAAAAGGCTTAAGTTAAGTCCAAGATATTAAAGTTAACCAAGGTTTGTATTATAAATGGAGTGTCATGCCTCACAAATTAGACTCGGCAATTCTATTCTAAAAGCACATAAAGAGACATACACGTGAAAGGGAGTCCTCTCTCGGCCGAATTGAGTAGCCCCCAAATCGTGCGAGGCCCCTTGCTGTCGTTGTTGTGGCCTTGTTAACACTGAAAATGGTTCAATGGGCCATGGGTAAAAAGTAAGGTCCAATACATTCGAGATTTGTAAAGGGAGCCCATAAAAAGTTCAAGGGAGGTTGCTATCGTAGGTACCGATGAATCGGCATCGATTATCACTCGAGAACAGACAGATAAGATTAAAGGCAGTTTTTCAAGCATTTGATACTGATGGCTTCACGGGTAAGACAATGCGATTGTGGATGTAGTGCCCAAGATTCCAAGACATTTGAAATTAAAGTGATAATGCTAGAATACAGTTATTCATAATGCCAGACTATTTATAGCCAAGAAAACATCATTGTAAGGATTACACATTTGCACAACAAGCCCTAATATACTCAGTTTCAGCTATTTTTATTTATCCTTGTTTCGCATCTACTTTCAATTGCTTTAAATTTATCCTTTAGATAAGATCAAGGAGAATTGGTGCTTAAGCTAATTGTTATTGGCCAATTTTTTAATCACATGGATTAATGATGTAGCTCATCCAATGGCTTATATTGATCTCTTGATGAACGGCCAAGATTGCGAACGGCCAAGATTCTTTTTGAATTAAAAATTGAACCAAGAATATTTTGGTAATTTTGCACAAAAGAAGGTAATTTTGTAATTTTAGCAAAGTGAAGATATGGGAAGGGTGGCCATGAGGCCAGCTACCTCAAGGTGGTTGTTGGCCACCAAAGGCTCACCAAAAAATGGCCAAACCGGCCATTTTCCTGCTGGAGGCCGGTCGAGCCATTCAAACTGGTTCAAACTCGTTTTGACGGGTTTGGTTGATCGATTCTTGACTAAATTTTATGCAATTTTATCCTTGAGGGACCTAATTGTAAAGAATTCTTGCTCAATTGGGAGAGAAATATGCTAATTTGAGAAGAAATGGTCCAAATTCGTTGATTAAACCGATCAAATCTTGTGAAAATATCTCCATTGATTTTAATTGGCTTAATCACCTCAAGAATATTGATAATCATGTTTAAATTCAATGGGTGTAGGAATTTGGAATTCCTAGTCAATTAGTGCCATTCATGCATGTTCCGTTCTCAAAAACCAAATTTTGATACAACAAAATATCAATTGATCCAATTAACTATACTCACTTAATGCATTCAAATTGACATTACAATGATGGTACAGACTTTATGTCAAAAATAAATTGAGAGTCTATGATGCAATTGAACCTTAATCTATCAAATTAAATCTCAATGTAGAATGAGTCAACTTGAATTATATCAATCGAAGTTCATTAGTTTGGATCTGAATTAAATAAGTAATAGATGGAAATTACTAAACATTGCATGTTGTAGTAAGGTCTTGGATGCTTTGAAAGATGAATCTTCCGAATATGGATCGAAAGGTCATTGAGTTAGCAATAAATGTTGTGGACCAAACAAGTGAGGGAATGGTCACCGAGAAAAAGAATGTGGTATATGTGGAAATGAATGAGTTTTCGGGATGAACGATTGCCCGAACCGAGCTGTGAAAGACCTTTTGTCAATAAAGATTTGCTGAAGATGTTCCTAGATGCTGAGGAAAGGAAAAAAAAAGGGCTGTAAGGTAGAGTAATAGAGATACAATGACTTGATTGAGTTAGAAAAGAAGAAATGGCATGTACCAACTCTGTTTTTGGAAAAATTAGAGGGAAAGTCCTAATTGCATTGCTGTGATTTATAATGATGTCAACAAGGGAAGAAATTCATGTTACTTGAAGGTTTTATTCACTATGAGGAGTTCGGTATCCAGCTATAACCATAAGAACATGAAAATAAGAAGTTAGGACTAAACTTACTGAAGACAGTACTCTGTTTTAGTAAAGAACAGCTTGATCCATGATGATTCTGTGCTTATTCTGAAATTTTGTGGATACAATTCGATCTCGAGCCCTTAATGAAAGTTGTAGAGCACATCTCCAGGAACAACATATCAAAAATTTAGAATAAATGGACAAGGTCTGACCCATGAAACGATTTTTCAATACACCAGTTGCTTTGGGTCCACTTATTCACGCTGCTTTATCAAGGGGTTTTACCCATGCCTCTTTGGCTATGTGGTCTAATGGGGAACGTACCTATTTTGGCTCGTTTTTGTTTCTTCAAGCTTGGATTGATTCGTACCTTCTGTCTTTATTTGGTGATCAACCCCGCTTTCTACCTGGACAGTCAGTTGAATCCTTAACCTCGAATCCCTGACTTTGCCTACTGTTGAGTCTTTCTCCTTTGCATGTGCCGAGGGACGTTTCTCCCTTCAAACTGTTCCTTCGAAGGTTCTTGGGATTTGAATCAAGTCATCGTCAACAATCGAAATCTCTCAACAATTTAAGCTATAATTTTGGTGGAAGATGGAGATTCACAATCTTGACAAATTGTAAATTGATCCTTATGATAGAACTGATTTTCATCTGTTAAAGAAACAATACGATCCCTTTTTTATTTAAACTATGTATTTTTTACATCTTAGATCCCAACTTACTAGATATTCATACTCCAAATAATAATGATTCTGATATGAGATATTGATAGAAATAATTCTTAAATTTTAATTCAAATTTACAATTTTATTTCTGAATTTTTAATTTGTTTAATGTAAAAGTTCAGAAACCATATTATATACTGAGTTAAAGTTCAATAATCATATTAAATAAATTAAAAATTTATGAATTAAATTACACATTTGACTAATATTTATGAATTATTTATGTCATTTTCCCATTACGATATAATCAAGATAGTAGGAAAAAGGCATCAGGTTGATGAAATTAGGTATTGAGGAAGAATTCTCAATACTTTATCGAATTTTTCGGTCTTACAAAAATAATGAAGACACTTAAATTGTCTCGAGGACCAAATATGATATTGGCAAACTAGAAGGTCCACCACCGACCAAGGATTCGACATCATTGGTGGATCCATTTAAGAGACAGATGTGATGGTGGGGTGGGGTGGGCTGGTAGGGCTAAGCGGCGGTGCAGACGAGTCCACGTCTCCTATTGTCCTTATCCGCCACCTCTGTCGTACTTTTCATGTCGGAGGAGCAATAAAGATTGCTTTATTCTCTTCTAGCAAAAAAGAAGGAAAAAAAAAAAAAAAGATTGCATTATTCTCTACCAATTACGAGTATCTAAGACGTGATTTAAAAGTTGCGAAGTAAATTGCAAGTTCAGTTATATTTATCCAAGTACTATAAATTAGACATGTTGTCCATGAATAAGTTGTTATGCTTTCAAAAGAATGAGTATTCTTTCCGTAGGTTCAGTAAATATGCAGAAAAATTTGGATTCACATTATGTGCACTTTAAAATAAATACGAGTATTTTACTAATGGAACACACTGGAATTGAAGTACTTTTATGCTGGTATGATGCAGCATGTGCTCCATTCGTGTATGTTTCGGTTTACTGCAAATGAACATGTATTTTTCTGTAAATTGAAAAAACAAGTGAAAGGCATAAGTTTTATTGAAAATCATGTATCTAGGTGCAACTGATTAAAATATATATAAAATATATATATATATGAGTGTTTTCCTGACGGACATGGCACTGGTGTCAAATACTTCTTTTAGCTATTATGTCTCGAATTTGTGCCACATTTTCCTTCATCCCTAATTAGAGGAAATTTCTTCTAATCGATCTTTTAATTGGAAGGTTAAAAACATGGACACCACTTTAATGTATATTTAGCCAAGTTTGTACATTGATGATCTTGTATATGCAACTCATCAATTGAATATATAGTTGGAGAAAATTTCTTCCAACTAGGGTTTACGAAAAGAGAAATAATTAAGTGACGGTACTTAATTAACTATTAAAATAATAGTATATTTTGGACTATAAAAAATCATAACAAATAATTACAATTTATCGTGGAGTCTATTCTTTCAAGAATTTGTAGCTCACAATAAGTTGTTATTCTTACAATAGCCCAAAGATTATTATACTAGCAAAGCTCTTAAGGAAAATATTATCTTTTTACGTGAAGGCTGTACACTTTTCGGAAATGCTTGATTTGAGCTAGAATTACTTGCGCCACCCATGTCTAGAGACAAGAATCAAGGCTCGAGGGGCCGATGTGATGAACTAATCACATGGAAGTAATCTAGTAGAATGGAGTTATAATTGTCCATCCGGTTCATGGGAGCTCAAACCCCACGAGTTATCAGTTCATGTAGATCTTTCCATGCGAGACATCCTAGCACCAGGACCACCCAAGAAAACAACTATAATTATTTTGACGATACTTCGCTATGTCGCCATCCCTTCACCCATCCAACCCAAAAGTCGTTGGACGTGTCATGTACTCTTTACTCAACCAAATTAAAAGCTAGTCCTAGAGTGAGGTACCGGTGGGCAATAAATTCTAGATTGAATATTCATTGAGAGTAGTTTCCGGATGCATCTGGTGCATATGCGTCCAATGCATCTTGGTCGTCAAATGAGATGTTGTCTTTACTAAATCACGAAATTTAGGGTCAAACCACAGCGTGCATTCTTAAATCCTTCTTCTCCTTCTTAGTAGCAGGCCTTGGCATAGACCACAAGCTGTGCACTGTAGCTCATTGGGTCATTACAGATGACAACAGTGTCTGATTTGTCGATGAATTACATGGTCTGAACTTTGGGAACCGGTTCCGGACCGGTTTCAATCGGAACTCGGTTCCCGATCCTGTTTTCCGGATGGGTCGAATCGGGAACCGGTTGGCCGGTTCGGTTGCACACCCCTAAGAAATACGAAGTCTTACTTATAAAATTGATTTAGGAGCCGATGTAACAGACCATCATCGAAAGCTTGAACTTGACCGGATCCTTCGGACGCAGATTGGATTTTTTCTTTATCCTTTGTCTTCAACCTTAAACCCTGATCCTCTGTCTGGTCTAAAACCCTTCGTTCTACGTTTTGGATTCTATCGTTTTCCATGGCTCTTGATTCTCCCAAATGCTTTTATGCAGACTATGTCGCCAAATTCGATAGATTGCTAGAGGACAAATACCATGACAATTGTTGCCTTCGATTTCTGAATGTGACCGATAAGTGCCCGCTTTTGCTTATCCTCGGTCTTTGCCTTGAAAGACACTTTCGCGTTCCTGCATCCGTTAGACCCTATTTTCCTTGGAAAAGTGGAGAGTTGCTCCCTGTTCAGAGATCCTCTATTGTAGACGTTTGGACCGCCGAGCCTTCATGATTCAAAGATCCTCGATCTTTCGGAATTGACTTTTTCAAATGATCTTTGTGGATGAAGGCTGATGCTCGGATACCACCTATCTGGGAGAAATCCGGGATTAACACCGTTCTTCAGTTTAGTAGCTTCAGCTGGGATTTGAATTCGAGCCTTTCGGGTGTTGCCATCAGCTTTTTGTCTCCAACTAATTGCTTCTTTTCTCTATGGGGTCCCATGACAATCACCCTTTCGGACGCTATAGCCGGGTTCCTTCCTACTGGCACGCGTGAGAGACACTGGTCCTTTCGAAGTTCTTAAGCCTACTGATGTATTTGACGGCATTCTTTCTTATGGAAGGTTTCTACATCGGTTTGAACAAAAGTCTAGTTTATTCACTGACATCGAGCATGCCTCCTTGTTATTCTGGTTTTCTAAATATATATTCTTTCATCCGGCCCTTAAAAGTGTCGAGGGACGTTTTCAGCATCGCTTCTAGTCTCGCAACAATACACCGGTTGCTTTGGGTCCGCTTATTCACGCTGCTTTATCAAGGGGTTTTGCCCATGCCTCTTTGGCTATGCAGTCTGATGGGGAACGTACCCATTTTGGCTCGTTTTGGTTTCTTCAAGCTTGGATTGATTCGTACCTTCTGTCTTTATTTGGTGATGAACCCCGCTTTCCACCTCGACATAGTCAATTGAATCCTTAACCTCAAATCCCTGATTTTGCCGACTGTCGAATCTTCCTCCTTTGCATGTGCCGAGGGACATTTCTCCGTTCAAACTGTTCCTTCGGAGGTTCTCGGGATTGGAATCAAAATTTATGTTCTCATATCGTCATCAACAATCAAAATTTTTCAACAACTCAAGGTATAATTTTTGTGGAAGATGGAGATTCACAATCTTGACAAATTGTAAATTGATCCTATAGAAATGATTTCCATCCGTAGGGGAAACAATATGATCTTTCTTTTATCTGAATTATGCATTTTCCATATTTTAGATCTCAACTTGCCAGTTATTCCAACTTCAAAAGATAATGATTCTGAGATAGTCAAGGCTGCAAGAAAAAAGCATCAGGTTGATGAAATTAGGTATTGAGGAAGAATTCTAAATGCTTTATCGAATTTTTCGATCTTACAGAAATACTAAAGGCGCTTAAATGTCTGGCTGACCAATTATGATATTGACAAACAAGAAGGTCCCCCACCAATCAGGGTTCAACATCATCGGTGTATCCATCCCGGAGACTGTTGTCATGTTGGGGGTGGGGTTGGCAGGTAGCGCTAAGCTGCGGCGAAGACGAGTCCACGTCTCCTATTGTCCTTTCCCGCCACCTCTGTCGTATTTCTCCTGTTGAAGGAGAAAGTGCGATTGCATTACTCTCCACCAATTACGGGTATTCAAGACGTGATGTGGACGCGAAGTAAATTGCAAGTTCAGTTATATTAATCCAAGTACTATAAATTAGACATGTTATCCATGAATAAGTTGATATGCTTTTCAAAAGAACGAGTATTCTTTCCGTAATTTCACTAAACATGCAGTAAAATTGATAATTACATTATGTGTACTTTAAGAGAAATACAAGTATTTTACTAAATAGAACGCACTGGAATCAAAGTACTTTTATGCCGGTATAATGCAGCATGTGTTCTATTCGTGTATGTTTCAGTTTACTGCAAACGAACATGTGTTTCTCCATAAATTGAAAAAAAAAAAAAAAACAAGTGGGAGGCGTAAGTTTTATTGAAAATCATGTATCTATGGACAATCCACGTAAAAAGAAAATATGAGTGTTTTCCTAATGGATATTAAGCTGGTGTCAAATACTTCTTTCAGCTATTATTTCTCAAAATGTACAATATTTTCCTTCATCCCTAATTAGAGAAAATTTCTTCTGATCAATCTTTTGATTGGAAGGTCATAAACATGGACACCACTTTTATTTATATTTAGCTAAGTTTACATGTTGGTGGGCATGTATATGTAACTCATCAATCAAATGAATAGTTGGAGAAATTTCTTCCAACTAGGATTTAAGGAAAACATTACCCTTTTACATAAGGTTATACACCTTTCGAAATGCTTGATTTGAGCTAGAATTACTTACGCTCACCATGGCTAGAGACAAGAATCAAGGCTCCAGAGCCGACGTGATGAACTAGTCACGTGGAAGTGATCTAGTGGAGCGAAGTAATAATTGTCCATCCGGTTCATGCGAACTCAACCAAATCATCACGTGCTATCAGTTCATGTAGATCTCTCCATGCAAGACTGCCTAGTGCCAAGACCGCCAAGGAGAACAAATATAATTATTTTGACAATACTTTGTTATGTCACCAACCCTTCAACCATCCAACCCAAAAGCCGTTGGATGTGTCATGTGTACTTTCTACTCAACCAAATCGAAAGCTAATCCTAAAGTGAGTCAGCCGTTGACAATAAATTCTAAATTAAATATTCACCACGAGTAGTTTCTGCCTTCTGGATGCACATGTGCGTCCAGTACATCTGAATCGTCAGATGAGATGTTCTCTTTATTAGTAGTAGGCCATGGCATAGACCATAGGCTGTGCCCTGTAGCTCCTAGGGTCATTAGAGATGACAACAGTGTCTGACTTGGAGATGAATAACATCAGAAATAGGAAGTGTTACTTATACAATTGATTTAGGAGCTGATGTAACAGACCGTCGGAAGCTCGAACATGACCGGATCGTTCGGGAGTGGACTCATCAGTAGTCCATCCATTCATCGGGACCTCATAAGGTTTCGATTGATATCTATCGCTCACTGCCATTGCCAATTTCTTTTGCTTTTTGCATAGCAATGCAATTATTGAAGTTGGAATATATCAAACACGTCTAAAGACCCTTACCCAAAAAAGAAAAAAAGAAAAAAGAACACACCTAAAGAAGTGCTTTTTAGCAATAATCTTCCATTTTATCTCTTGGCTTCACAAGGTAGAGATGAGCTCCACAAGAGTCTTGAAGTCAGCTTCAGCTCGCCCTTCTGGCCCAGCAGCCACCAGAAGCCTCTGCCTAAACTCACCGACCTTCTTCCTCATCTCCTTCCCTTCCTCACTCCTCAGCACCACCTCCAGCGCCTTCACCATCCCACTCTTCGTTATCGCCCGTCCTTCCACTCCAATTCCGATCCTCCACACTTCCTCCACCGCCCTCGCGGTCAGCATCTGGTCTGCCGCCACAGGCCGGCATATCATCGGCACACCCCCTGCCACGCTCTCAAACACCGAGTTGTGCCCACATTGCATCACGAAGGCCCCGCAGGCCGGGTGGCTGAGCACCTCCCTCTGAGGGGCCCAAGGCACAATTCTCCCGAGCGAGCTTGTCCGCTCCTCGAAACCTCTGGGGAGGCACCGGGCCTTCAGCTGGTCGTTCAGCGACCACAGGAACGGGGTCTGAGTGGACTCTAGGGCTTCGGCCAGGGCAGTTATCTCGTCAGGCGTCAGGTTTGTCAAGGTTCCAGACCCGAAGGATATGTACACCGCTGTTTGCGGGCTTTGCGAGTCTAGCCAGGTCAAGCAGCCGGTCTCGTCTGAGGCAGGGGGGCTTGGCCTCAAACCCAAGAAGAGCAAAATGCTCAACTTGGACTTAAGGCCGGCCATGAGGGGCTCGGGATACATCTCCATGAAGGAGTTCAAGATGATGGCCGCTGCGCGTGGGAGCACATTCCCCACCTCACGCAGCGCGCGGGAAATCATCGACGTGCCCGGGGCCTTCACTAGTTCCTCAGGCAAATCCGCCATGCGCATGACGGACAGTCCTGGGATCATGTCCAGGGTCTTTTCTTCGTCGGCGCCGTTTTGCCTCAGCTGGAGGATGAGGTCAGCATGGACGTGCACAGAGAGAGCGAACGGAGCTCCGGTCCAGAACGCGACCCACGGGACCTGCAGTTTCTCCGCCACTTCGCATGCAATCAACGACACCAAACCATCATTCAGCAAAAGGCTGACTTTGCTTCCCGTGTCTCGCACTGCAATATCGATACCGGCTAGGAAATTCACAGTTGCTGCTCTAAGGAACAGATCGGCTTCGACTCGTGGATCGCTGGCCAACTTGTCATAGCCAGCCGGCAACCCGTCGCCGATGTTGTAGACTCTGAGGTTCGACGGCAATGAAGCAGCTCTCGACGCAGGGGGAAGACGGCATCGTTGGATTTCGCCGTGCTCAGAAAAGAGAAACGGACGTTTGGGGCGGCCGCGGCAAGCTTACAGACGAGTTTGGAGACAGTCCTGGGGTGGCTACTTAACGGGAAATTGCAGACTGCGACATGTTTCTCCGACGGCATGATGGTTGGATTTGGCTGTCTGGTTTACGAAGAACTTGGAAGTCGCGAGCGAGCGAGAGAGAGAGAGAGAGAGAGAGAGCTACTGAGAGCTACTGAGAGAGAGTGCTTCATGAAACGACCTCTGGCTAAACCATTTATTTATAGAGAGAGAGAGAGCTACAGAAAGAGAGTGCATGATAAAACGACCTCTGGCTAAAGCATTTATTTATAGAGAAATATTTTAGTACCAGATACGATCGGACTGGAAATGTACCCAAATAAACTCATTTAACCTATTTCGACTAATTTTCATTTAGTGCAAATATCGTGACTCATATCCAATTTAACCATGCTCGATCTATACTCGATCTGATTTATATTGTTAAAATACTTTCATATTTAATTAAATCTAAAAGAACTTGTATCCAAAAAGAAGTGAGTGTGGAAAGAGTGAAAACAAGATGGAATGAAAGTAAAAGAAAATGAAGAGAGATTTAGAGAGTTGGATTGAATTTAAATAAATTGTAAATACACTTATGATATATTTAACACTTATATATTTAACACCTATATGATGTTTAAACTTATTTATGACACATTTACTGAATATAATCAATTCACATAACAACTCAACTCATCATATATAAATTAAGAAATAGATTTATGACCCATTTTGATAGATACCATAATCCCTATTCCAACAATTGATTTATGAAAATTGAGTTCTTTGGAGAAAATCCTCTATGCTCCCATTGTTGAGAAAATGAATGCTCTTGGGATGGTCGAGCCAGACTTTGGGGCTAAAACCATCTAGTAAATTGACTTAAGAGTTAATACCACAAAAAATTTCAATTTTGTACTAAGTGATAATTGAGTTATTGTCGTGTGTTATCTCGTTCGATAATTTGGTACTATGTGACAATTTAACAAAAGCTAATGGACATTAAATATAAGTTTTTGGTAATTGAAAAATTAATTTGAGGACACATATATTATAAGTATATTGATTTGGAGTTTTTGGTTATTTGAAAATTAGTTTGAGATAATTTGGTTGCAGACCTATTAAATTGGGATTTTCGGTGATACTAGCCAGCATATTAAAGCTTTAGGTTCGGTTCAACTCTCTATTATGCCCAGCGACTACTCGGGCAATTGAAGTTTACCGTTGATTGATCGTCTCGACTACCCATGGCCAAAATGGGGAAACAACGGAGTAAAAAAGGTCGTGTACGGTACCGACGGCGCGGGTCGGCGGACCTCGCACAGCCGCGTACAAGTTATCACCACCACAAGATTTTGTAGCGTTATGGGCCTTGGAATTGGCCACTTAGCAAAAAAAAAAATTAAAAATTAAAAATATATATATTAGAATTATTACAATTTTAAGGTTTATTAGTATTTTTAAGAAATTAAAATATATACATTTTTAAGAAAAGGACTAGTTTAGTCCATCGGTCCGGTTTGGTTCTCCGGAACTTGGAATTAGACCAAAAATCATTGGTTTTAATTTTATAGAACCAGGAATCGGACTGATTCAGTCTAGTTCACATTGGACGATTCCCAATCTAAGTGATCCGATATGCTCACCCTTAATTAAAGACGAGCTGCTAAGGTTTGGTAGGCAACATCAATTTGACATTTATCATGGCCAATGTCTTGTTGTACTTGACAGAATGGTCAATTTGTTGAGTAATGTATCTCGATTACCGGTCGCCCCATCTATTCCAAGTTGGGGTGATTGATTTGTGTCATTGAAATCTGTCAATTTTCAGGTTATTATAGTAATTAGATTTTGGTGATAATTGGTGTCAATTTGAAATTAATTTCTGTGTTACGGTGATAAATTTGTACGGCGGCTCTATATTAGTCCACAGCTCGATTAGAACAAAAACAAAAACACCTGCTCTTTGTTTCTTCCCTGGACAAACTTCTTTTTAACCCCAATCACAAGTACATAAATTGTCCTGTAGCTGCTTTCTTGAGGAGCTTTTATTTTTGTGCCCTTCCTAAATACACGTGCCCGTTATTTTGTCCTGTGATGTCCAATATTGCACGACATTTAAAGAACCCACTTCTTAATCGGTCAAACCGTGCATATTTTTCAAGATTTTTCTTTTTCTTTAACAAACCCATCTATCTCTAGAAACTGTTTAAACTTGAGACATAAAGTTAACGCGAAATTTGATACAAGCCGGAGCAGAACTCATCTTCTCAGCTTGAAGATTGAACTGCCATGGACAAATAACTAAAGGTTGGTGATTAACGTGCTGGGGACCACCAGCTGAAACCCAATCACAATTACTAGCGTCGAGTAATTTAAAGATAGACGGTTGAGGAGAGGACGAATTAATCACGGGAAAGTAATTCCACCAAGCACGACTTCCTAGAATGAGGACCACCTACGAAAGCAATAGAATGATTTTGACAATAATTGCTATATCCCCCTAAATCTTTCGCCCCCTCCAGCCCAAAAGTCAGTAGGATGTGTCATATGTACATTCACTCTCAAACATAGTAAAAGCTAGTCCCAAAGTAAGTTGCTGGTTGGCGACAAATTCTAGATTAAAAATTCACTTAGTCATTAGATGCATCCAATGTATGTTAAATCACAAAATTAAGAGGTCGAACTAAACCACAGCGTGCATTCTGAAATCCTTCTCCTTATTAGTAGTAGGCTATGCATGGAACTCAAGCAGTGCACTGTAGCTCATAGGGTCATTACAAATGACAACAGTGTCTAAGATTTGTTTAGCCGGGCCTAGGTCTTTCATTGCAGAGGCTTTACTCAACTCATTTTTCAAGCTCTTAATTTTCTTGGCATCATGCCCAACAATCAACATATCATCCACATAAAGTAGGAGAATAAGAAAATCATTATCTAACAATCTTTTCATAAAGACACAAGAATCGGAGTTTGTCTTACCGTATCCTTGTTCTTTCATGAATGATTCAAACTTCACATACCATTGCCTTGGCACTTGCTTGAGACCATATAAGCTTTCCTCAATCTACATACAAGGTGCTCCTTGCCTTCAACTTTAAAACCTTCCGATTGCTCCATATATATCTCTTCTTCTAGGTCTCCATGAAGAAAAGCTGTTTTTACATGAAGTTGTTCAATTTCTAAATTCAAACGGGCGGCCAACCCAAGAACAACTCGAATAGAAGACATCTTTACAACCGATGAAAAAATATCTTCAAAGTCTATGCCCTTCTTTTGACGAAAGCCCTTCACAACAAGTCTAGCCTGGTATCGTGGTTGCAAACTATTTTCTTCTATCTTCAACTTATACACCTACTTATTTGTGAGTGTTCTATTACCCTTAGACAACTTCACCAATTCAAATGTGTGGTTCTCATGCAAGGATTTAAGCTCCTCTTGCATGGCTTCATGCCACTCATTCTTTCATTCACATGATATAGCCTCTTCATAAGTTTTTGCCTCCCCTGCATCAGTGAGTAACACATACTCATGCGGCAAATATTTTTGAGAAGGCCTACGCTTTCTTTCAGATCTTCTAACTTGAGGTAGAATAGATTGCTCTTGCTCAATTATTTCACCTATCTCGGCTAAAGAATCAACATCATATGAGGATTCACCATCTTCATTATTGCGATAGGGCAAGCGATCGAACAATAATATAGCAGAAGAAGAAAATAAATCGAACACGAGATTTACGTGGTTCAATCGTAAAGACCTACGTCCACGGGGAGAGCAGCAGCAAATTTCACTATAGATCAAGCGATACAAGGAGATTACACACTCAAGTCACTCAAACACTCTCTCGGAGTTTCCCAAGCCCCAATTACACCCAAAAACGCACAAAGTGTTTAGCCCCAAAATTCCTCACAAAATAATCTCTCAATCTCACAAAGGAATTTACACACAAATCTTACCTCAAGATTTGTATCGGCTATAAACACTAAATCTTCTTGGATGTAATTGCACGAACAAGAATGACAAAGAAAATCCCTCTCAAGCACTCGACGACGAGACGGCGCTTCAAGACCAATTCGCATGATCAACGGCGGAACACCAAGCACTCACGCGGCGCTTCAAGATAATTTGTGATCCACACCTACCACCCACGTCCACAGGTCTATATATATGAGTGAAACCCTTGTCCTTTTGCCAACTTCTCATAGGATTATGTTTCCTATTTTAAATGATTTTATCCAAAATATATCTCTATATATTTTAAACAAAATCCAAATCCAAGTCGAAGTTGGACTTTCCTATTTCGTACGTCCGCAACATATCCAATTCGGAATATTCCGAATTTCACATTGGACTCAAAATCGAGACATATTTTAACAATCTCCACCTTGGCTCGACGTTTGAGCCAAGTCGCAATCGCTTCATAAAAATTCAAATTCTACCGCTACTTTCCCATAGCCCCCGATGGGCTCAACCACCACAGATATTATCCAAGTCCAAGCCTCGCTTGAACTTCGCCATAACCGAGGACCTCATCGAATACCAACTCCACATGCACCTTTAACTACTCCGTAAGGATTTTCTGACACAACCTCCCTAACCGCGAGATAAAGCAAAACCATTGTTGCATCCATATCGTCGGGAGATCGAATACATACCTTGTTAATTTCAGTAGTTACAGCAACCATTGGCTCTATAAGCTCCACCTCGCTATGAGTACCATCGTGTCGATTACTTTGCTAGTACTCGTACTCGCTACCTTAGGAGTTTCGGTCGCAACTCCACCTCAAGCCGAACACCGTCTAGATCCGTATTAACACCGCCACAAACACTCCTAGCCGAAGTATTGAGACTCATCAAGGGTAACTTCTCTCGTTGTCAATAGGTGAATTTATATCCGGGCACCACAACTGATCACCCCGCTCACCTTGTGCATAGCCATGGAGTATGCACCTTGCCCTCCCATCGAGCTTACCATCACTCACTCGAAAATAACATGGGCAATTAAACATTCTAAAAATAGAATAATCAGCAATGTTACCTTACCACACTTCTTTAGGAGTCCGCCATTCAATAGCAGTTGATGGGGATCTATTCACCAGGTAGCTTACCGTACTTAGCACATCAACTAGGATTCTCCTAGCAACACCAGCACTAGAGATAATTTTTCGGGCCATCTCTAGTAATGTTCTCGCTTATCAATTCTGCAAATTGTTGTGATTTATTGGCATTAGTGCGGTGTTTCACTATGCCCTCTCTCATGCAGAATTTATTTGTCGCTCCGAGCGAGAACTCCATGCTATTGTCGATGCACATGCTTGATCGACTTACCGTCTTCGTCTCGATCAAAGCTCTTGACCGCAAGATCCCGACACCAGCATCAAACTTGTGCCTTGGCACAAACACCTGTGTCTTCTTCGAGCAGTCCATAGACCCTCGAACGAGATGCATCCAACGTCTCCGGAGCGAAACCCGTCATTGTCTCACTTTGAAGTTTATACAGGCCTCCATGCTTGATTCCTTTCATTATCACCGGGGCACCTTGAACAACCTTCAAAACTCCACCTTTTGAAGAATACCGTAACCGGTGAATCTAGGGCACCCAAGGAAATTAAGTTCTTTTTTAACTTTGGAACATGCCTCACTCCAGTCAATGTCCTCACGATACCATCATGCATTCGATTTTAACATCACCAACACCCACAAAGATCGCACTCGGCGTTGTTCCCTAACTGGACTTTACCACTACCCGTGCACCGATAAGTGATAAACCAGTTTCTTTTTGGTGTAACATGAAGAGAACAACCAGAATCCATAATCCATTCATCAAGCGATGAATCATTAGTGACAGACAAGACATGATCGGCATTATCTGCTACGGCTGCAACATTATTTGCGAGAATCAACCATAATTCCCTTAACCTTCTCATTCTTCAACTTAAGGCAATCCCTTCTAAGATGCCCCCTCTTGCCACAGCTCCAACAAACAACATTAGCGAGTCCTAGGCGACTACGCCCTGTTCATATTAGTACTACTATTACCCACACGTGCTCTACATCTTCCTTTATTTTCACCCACTAAAGCGGTAGATACATGTTCGCGATTCTCTTCTACGAATGTCCTCGCTCAGAATCAAATCTCGAACCCCATCAAATGTCAAACTTGTTGACCCGGAGGAATTACTAACAACAAGAATAAAGTAGTATTCCAACTATCGGCAATGAGGATAACAAAATCAAAGCACATACCTCATCTTCAAAGTCAATTTCAACTAAACTCAATTGACTAACAATCACATTGAATTCATTGATATGATCTCGCAAGGCGACGCACCTTCGCTCATCTTCAAATTAAACAAACGTCGCATCAAATAGATCTTATTGATTGCGAGAGGGCTTCTCGTACATATCGGACAGGGCTTGCATCAAATCAGTAGTGGTCTTCTCCTTCAGGATGTTAAACGCGACGTTACGAGCCAACGTCAATTGAATAACACCCATAGCTCGTCTATCCAAGCAAATCCCAATCAGCTTTCTTCATCGTCTCTCGGTTTCTCCCCAAACAATGGCAAGTGCGGTTTCATCGGTAAAGATAATCTTCAATCTGCATCTTTCGAAACTAAAATCCTTCCCATCAAATTTTTCGATTCTCACTTTTACTTCTTCGTCGCCATCGATTCGCTTCAACTTAGCCAAGCCTCGGCTCGATACCACTTGTTGCGATAGGGCAAGCGATTGAATAATAATATAGCAGAAGAAGAAAATAAATTGAACACGAGATTTACGTGGTTCAGTCGTAAAGACCTACGTTCACGGGGAGAGCAGCAGCGAATTTCACTATAGATCAAGCGATACAAGGAGATTACACACTCAAGTCACTCAAACACTCTCTCGGTGTTTCCCAAGCCCCAATTACACCCAAAAACGCACACAGTGTTTAGCCCCAAAATTCCTCACAAAATAATCTCTCAATCTCACAAAGGAATTTACACACAAATCTTACCTCAAGATTTGTATCGGCTACAAACACTAAATCTTCTTGGATGTAATTGCACGAACAAGAATGACAAAGAAAATCCCTCTCAAGCACTCGACGACGAGACGGCGCTTCAAGACCAATTCTGCATGATCAACGGCGGAACACCAAGCACTCACGCGGCGCTTCAAGATAATTTGTGATCCACACCTACCACCCACGTCCACAGGTCTATATATATGAGTGAAACCCTTGTCCTTTTGCCAACTTCTCATAGGATTATGTTTCCTATTTTAAATGATTTTATCCAAAATATATCTCTATATATTTTAAACAAAATCCAAATCCAAGTCGAAGTTGGACTTTCCTATTTCGACGTCCGCAACATATCCAATTCGGAATATTACGAATTTCACATTGGACTCAAACTCGAGACATATTTTAACATTCATGATTTCCATGCACTTCTCCCCCATGATTTCTATCAACACTAGAAGGATCTGAGCTAAAACTAACTGAACGTTGAGTTATGTTCTTTGGTCTCTCCGCCTTGTCAATGTCTTCAATAGTTTGATACTCACAAAACACTACATCTCGGCTTCTAATGACTTTCTTTGCAAGTAGATCCCATAACCTGTAGCCAAACTCTTCATGTCCATAACCTAAGAAGATACACTGTTTAGACTTGTCATCAAGCTTGGATCTTTCATCTCTTGGAACATGCACAAATGCCCGACAACCGAACACTTTTAGATGACTACAGGAAACATCTTTGCTGCTCCAAACTCTATGTGGAACATCCCCCTTAAGAGGAACCGATGGAGATAGATTTATCAAGTCCACTATTGTTCTCATCGCTTCACCCCAAAATGACTTAGGCAACTTCGCATGAAAAAGCATACACCAAATTCGATCATTAATTGTTCAATTCATCCTTTTTGCCACTCCATTACGCTGTGGTGTTTTTGGAATAGTCTTCTCTAGCTTGATACCATAATCCTTGCAATAGTATTCAAATGGGCCTCTATATTCACCACCGTTTTCAGCCCGAACACATTTCAGCTTCTACCCAGTTTTTCTTTCCACATTGACATGGAATTGCTTGAAAGCCGCAAGTACCTGATTTTTAGATTTCAAAGCAATAGCCCACACTTTTCTAGAACAATCATTAATAAATGTCACAAAATATAATGCACCTCCAATAGTTCTAGCATTCATGCAACAAACATTAGTGTGAACTAAATCAAGTACATTTGATTTCGTGTGTGGAGAGGAACTATGAAATGAGAATCTATGTTGCTTACCTGTAAGACAATGAGTGCATTGCTTTTAATTTTTCTCCTTCAAAGGTAAAAGGTTCTTTCTAGCAAGAGTTTCAAGTCCTTTCTTGCTAAGATGACTCAGCCTCTTATGCCATAAATCAACCAAAGAATCCTCCATTGCATTTACCTCTTCTTTAATCAAGTCAGCTTGCATGGTGTAGAGAGAGCCTGTCTTCTTACCCTTTGCCACTACCATGGAACCTTTAGTCAACTTCCATTTGCCATCAAAGAATGAATTACAATAACCATCATCATCTAAGGCACCTATAGAGATCAAGTGAAGTTGAATATCCGGAACATGTCTCACATTTTTCAAAAGCAAATTATAACCGACATCGATTTCCAAATAAACATCTTCCATGCCAATAACCTTGGAAACATCACTATTTCTCATCCTAATGCAACCAAAGTTGCTGCCACGATAAAAAGCAAAGTAATCATGCTGTGAGATGACATGAAAAGAAGCCGTGGAATCAACAACCCACGCAAAGTCTTCGCATGTAAAATTCACATATCCGTCATCACATACAAACACAATGTCGCCATCGAATGCAACCGCCGTTGTAGCTTGTTTCTCTTCTTTCTTTCGATCTTCATTTCTATCATGGGATCTATCTCTCTTTGGCAACCAACACTCTTTTGCATAATGTCCCATTTTGCCGCAATTATAACACTTGACACTCCTCCTCGATCTTGATTTTGACCTTCCTCTTGACTTACCTCGGGTATCATTTCTTTGAAACCTTCTTGATTGACTTATCGCCCTGTTTTCTATAAAAAGAGCATTCGATGAAGAAGCATAATTCAAGCCTTTCCTTCTCGTTTGTTCATTGAACAAACTTTCTTTAACCATACTCATAGAAAGCACACCAAAAAGAGCCAAGTTATTTAATGCCACAACCAAGGTGTCCCAACTATCAGAAAGAGTACCAAGTAATAAGCATGCTTGCAATTCATCACCAAGATCAATCTCAAGATTTGTCAATTGATTTACAACATCTTGAAATTCACTCAAGTGTTCCGCCATATTACTCCTATCCTTGTATCTTAAATTTACAAGTCGCTTAACTAGAAGAGTTTTATTTTGCGGAGTTTTTCTCTCATAAAGATCTTGTAATTTCTTCCACAAAGTGTCTACCTTCATTTCTTGAGCAACATGATGAATTACACTATCATCAATCCATAGTTGGATAAACCCAGCCGTTTTCCGATTCATTCGCTCACATTCTTTGTCTTCCTTATCTCTTTTGGCTTCATCACCCTCAATAGGATCAAATAAGTCTTTGTAATATAACACATCTTTCATCCAAGGCTTCCAAATAGAATAATTCAAGGCATTTAACTTAAATATGGTGCTGCTAGTTTCTTCCATTTAACAGAATTTCAACCTTAGCTCGATACCAATTATTGGGGAGAATTTGGATACAACAATTCATCATGGTCAAACGCAATTTAGGATCATTTTCTCCCCTGAAACTAAATTAAATACAAAACTCTTAACCACCAGCAACAACCAGCAATGTATAGCCTTACAATATGCAAGTATAATGCCAAAATGATAAGTAGACAAAGCAAATAATGACACCAAGGATTTAACGTGGAAAACTTGATGCGGGAAAAACCACGGGCCGCCGAAAAACATTCACTAATCACCAAGAATAGTAGGATACACAAAGTGATCTTCTCTAGTCACACACTAAAGGCTCAACGTCAACATTATAATCATCTTTTTCTCACCACATAGGTAAATGAATAAATTTGTAGCAAGAAAATCTTAACCGCAACTGGAGAATTCGGAGACAGTTCTCGACGAACAAAAACCATCAACTTGTAGCCCTCGGTCTCACGAACAACATACTGAAATTTAAGCCGATTCCGACAATATTTGACCTTCCAATTGAAGCTGCAAAGTTGCAGCCCTCTTCCTTCTTCTCCCTTGCTTGTGCAGTTTTTTTTTTTTTTTTTTCTTTTTCTCTCTCCTCTCTTTGCTTTTCAACGGACACACCACGCACTACCACTCCACTTCTTTTTGTTTTTTTCTTTTCTTTTTTTTTCTTTTTATTTAATGCTCGCTATGCCCCACATGAAGGTGGACCGAGCCAACAACCAGGAGCACATGCAATGATTGCTCCGACTTACGTCCTGGTACTTTGAGCTGGTGACGATGATACAGGTGCAAGAGATAGTGAAGGAGTCATAGGTGAACCACTTGCTCAACGCGATCAGGTTCTCATACATGTCATTGGTAAAGATTGGGCCATATGAGATGCAGAAGGAGATCAAGTTCATTTCGAGTGCGATCGACCTTGTGGGGGCCGGAGTCAAGCTGCAAAGAAGTGAGAGTCGACCTTTGTCATTTTGTTCTCTGAATGTAAATGATGTTCAATCCTGTTTCATCGCTTATTTGCTTCCTTCATCCTCTATCAACAATGCTCTCAGGTAGAAGCAAGTGCTTGTTTGACATTAGATTCAAGAACGGAGTTCTTGAAATCTCACCACTCAATCTTTATGACATGACGGAATCATATTTTCGGAATGTCATTGCCTTCAAGCAATGTCACTATGAGGATGACAATTGTCTGATCGACTACTTGCTCTTCATCGATCACCTGGTCAATACCCGGCCGATGCGAAGTTGCTAATAAACAAGGAAATCATTGACAACTTGATTTGTAGTGAATACACTGCTACAGACCTAATCAACAACTACTGCAAGGACGTTGGCCTGTGGACGGGGAATGCCTACTTTAACAGCCTCCCGCACGAGCTCATCGAGCATACCAAAGGCCTTATAACAAGTGGAAGGCGACTTCCAACCGCGATTATTGCAGTAGCCCATGGGCGGCCCTCTCCATCATCACCGTGGTGGCGTTGCTTGCACTAACTGTTGTCCAGACCGTGTGCTGGCTCCTATCTATGAAATAATTTTGCTTTCTGGATAGGAAAGCGCCTCTGTTATGCTCCAAGTTGATTGAATTACGTGTAATCTATCATAATCAGCGGATCATTCGTTTACGTATGTTCATATGGGGCGCAGAACAATTAGCTTTTCCCTATCCCATATATTATGTACACATTGCGATATGGCTAAAGGACAAAAGTAATGTTCATAGCATATCTGATATATAACTTCGAATTGGGCATTTACCACTTTTTATTCATTTAAGAATGGTTTGAGGATCGTGTTATGGAAGGTGTCGTGAAAGTTTAAAGGTGTGTCTTACCTTGAGAATTGATTTACAAAATGGCATCTTTGATGATTTAGGAAACGTTTAATGATAAAAACTTTTCGAAATATTCTTGGTTTATGAAATTAATGGTGAAATTGTGTGAAAAAAGGTATTGTGAAATATGTTCAATTTAATAAATATATTTAGGAAAGATGACATACTTTGGATTTGGAAAACCTTTTGTGAAAGAATTACATTGACTTTAAGTATGTTGTATGAAAAATGATTTGATTCGATATGTGAAACTGATTTATACATGAATTTTGGATTTGTATAATAGAAAGAATTGATTTGTGAAAGGTTATGTTATGGTTTGTGAAACCAATTATGATATGGACAGGTAAAGGATTAAGTATAATACAATAAGGTAATTTTGTAAGAGCCACCTCTAGAGCCTTGTATTCAAGTGTTAACCTGCTACAAAATGATGTAATTTCGTGAGAACTAACTCTAGAGCTTTGCACTATCGATATGCATTGGCTACATGATAACGTAATTTCGTATAAGCCACCTCTAGAACATTATAGTCAAAAGCTAAATATTACACAATAATGTAATTACAGGAGCCACCTCTAGGGCTTTGTACTATTGATATATGTTGATCAAGGATAAAGTGTTACACAATAACATAACTCCGTGAGACCACCTCTGGGGTCTTGTACTATTCAAGGGCTAGGTGCTATATGATGACATGATCTCTTAGAGTCACCTATAAAGCCTTGAGATGTGATGTGTTATGAGATTGATCGGTATAGTAGACCATTGACATGTGATACGATTTGATTAATGAAATGAACCATCGATATGAGATATGACGAGTTCAATTTTTGAATCGAACCAATGATACTTGTTATGATATTATGGACGAATAGGAAATTTTGCAGCTAGGTTAAGTAATATATAAAAATCCTTTTATTCTTGAAGTTGTTATATGGTGGATTGACAAATGAGTCATGTCTTTAAGTTCTAAATGTGTAATGTGGAGGCTTAATCTGCTTATAAGATATGTACTACTCATTGAGCTGTAATTGCTCTACAATCTTTCTCCCAATCTTTTCAAGTCCTGAGTTAGTGGCCATTAGAACGAGAGCATTATCATGGGAACCTTTCGGAGTTGCATTTTGTTAATTTGAGACTGCATCCTTTAGGTGAAAGGACGACGGTGTCATCACATTTTTGTTGGAATTTGGGATATGACATCGTGTGATATCAAAGCTTAGATTATGATATTTGGGTGTAAAGTTTATCCCACGATCGATGATGGCTTGCGATGCTAGAATGTTGGACAGCAATCCGATTTGAATAAGCGAACTGAGAGCAGCAACGTGGTCGCGGCGACAGGTGGCTGGGCGACGTTGTGGGGGAGAGAGAGAGAGACAGAGCACTTGTTTCCTTTAACCAGGTGCTTGTTGCACCCTTCGTAGGGTCTTCTTTGTTGACCGATGGCCTTGTCCTTTGGCATTTCAATATGTGCAGAGCGTGGAAGCCACCGGAGATCTAAAGCAGGTGCTGATCGCAGAAGTGGGGGGAGACCCGGCGTTGGCGAGGCTGCTGGGATCAGTGCAGAAGGCCTCGCTGGTCGTTAGAAAGTCGCTATAATACTAGCAATATCGCCACCACATCGGTGGCACTCGAAAGGAATTGAGATAGAAAATTGTAGTAGTTGATTTCGTGTCTCATTTCTTTGTATTACGGTATATCGAGACTCTCTATTCATATGTTACATGAGTTGTTTAAATAAAGCAACTAATTATCTGTACAAATTGGTACAAATCAGAAATGATAAGAATTGATATTAATTGATCTTGTCGATCATGATCTTTATCCGTATCTTTCCGATTGATCGCGCGTATTTTCAACACTCCCCCTCAAGCTGGTGGCTTATAGATATCCAAGACACCCGGCTTGCTCAAGAGATACGCGTCTGTCTTTGGCATAGAGGCTTAGTGAAGATATATGCTGGCTGCTCTTACGTTCGAATCCCTTGGGTCTCGATCACGCCCGCTGGATTTTTCTCGCGTGAAGTGACAATCCACTTCTATATGCTTCGTCCTTTCGTGCACTATAGGATTTGCTGCGAGTTTGAGGGCTGCGTCATTATCACAAAATAATTTGGTTGGGCTGTCAATTCGTACTCCAAGGTCCCGAAGTAAACCCCGCAACCACACTATCTCACATGTCGTCTTGGCCATAGCTCGATACTCGGCTTCGGGCTGAGGAAAGCGAGACAGTCGGCTGCTTTTTTGTTCGCCATGAAAGAAAGAGTCTCCCGGCTTGATGCAAAAACCGGTTATGGATCTTCTACTCATCGGACAAGCTGCATAATCGAATCACAATAGGCGAGTCATCTTCATGTCACAATTTACGGAGAGAAGGATTCCAAGCCCAGGACACTTCTTCAAATACTTCACCACTTTGAGTGCCGCATTCATATGAGATTGCTTAGGATTGTGCATAAATTGACTAAGAGTCTGACTTTGCATAAATGATATTCGGCCCGGTCATAGTCGGATATATGAGTTTCCCAACAAATTTCGATAAGCGGTCGGGTCTTGCAATGTATCATCTCCTTCTCCGGAAGTTCCAATGTCATACTTTTTTGTGGTGAACTTGATATTCTGCTCAATAGGAATCACGGTGGTCCGCATCCCGATAGTCCTGCCTCTGATATGATTTCCAAGGTAAATTTCCTCTGACTCAGGGATATTCCTTGGCCCGATCGGGCAATCTCAATTCCAAGGAAGAACTTTGGTGATCCCAAGTCCTTTATATGGAAGGCTGAGTGCAAATATCGCTTGAATTCTTCGATAGCTACTTCATCATTTCCCATGATTAATATATCATCCACGTAAATCATCAAGTAAATGGATGACATACCTTTGCTCCAAGTGAAAACAGCATAATCGAACTTGGACTGCCGGAAACCAGCCGCTATTAATGAGTCAGAAAACTTCGCGTACCACTGCTTGGAAGCTTGTTTGAGTCCGTACAAGGACTTGCGGAGACGACATACTTTATCCTCCCCCTGTCTCCGTAGGCCTTGTGGAACATCCATGTAGATTTCCTCATCAAGGTCTCCATGTAGAAATGCATTGTGGACGTCCATCGGTGTAGTGGCCAATTACGAAAAAGCTGCGACACAAAGAAAGGTCCCGATTGTAGCATCTTTGGCGATTGGAGAGAAGGTTTCGTGATAGTCAAAACCTTCCTTTTGAGTGAACCCCTTTGCCACTAGTCGGGCTTTATACCGCTCTACCGAGCCATCGGCCCGATATTTGGTCTTGTAGACCCATTTGCATCCAATCGCCTTTCTGTTTGGAGGTAGATGGACGAATTCCCATGTGTCATTCTCCATTAGCGCTTGTAATTCTGCCTCCATAGCCTTCTGCCATCGTGGGTCAGTCCTCGCTTCATTATAGCTGGATGGTTCACGGTCCTCCGAAATGCGGGCAATGCAACATTTATGCTCTTCTGACAGACGGTCAAAGGATACATACGAAGAAATGGGAAAACGAGTACTAGACTGGTTACTTTCCCCACAAATGTAATCCTTAGTCCAAGTGGGAGGCCGTGTTGATCGTCCGAACGACATGGCGGTTGCTTCTCGGGACTATGAGAAATATTCTCGCAGACTGTGGAATAACCAAGGGTGCTGGGTCTTGAGTAACCGCTTCAGTTGAGGATTGGTCCACTGCACTTTCTAGTGGAGGCATATCTTCAGTTGGATTATAAACATAACCAACATCTTGTAAAGAAGGAAGGAGTACATATGTAGGATCGGTGACAAATTCCTCCATAGGGGTAGAATATGAAGCTCCCTCACGATTTGTTGTTGGCTCGCTTTGTGTTGCAAATGGGAAGGAATTCTCCCGAAAATGCACATCTCTACTAACGAAGAACTCACCAGTAGAAGGATCATATATGCGGTAACCCTTTTGTAAGGTAGGGTATCCCATGAATATTCCGCGGCGTGCCCTTGGACTCATCTTGTCTTTGGGACCCACTAAGGAAGCATAACATAAACAGCCGAATATCTTCAAGTGTGCCAAATCGGCTTCTTTCCAAACAGCATCTCGAAGGGAGTACGACCATTGAGGATTTTGGTCGGCATGCGATTTATTAAATAAGCTGTAGTTAAAACGCAGTCTCCCAAAAATTATGCGGCTGTTGCCTGAAATTTCAAAGCCCTGGCGACTTCTAGTAGATGACGGTGTTTCCGTTCTACTATTCCATTCTGCTGTGGTGTATACGTGCGGGTGCTTTCATGAAGAATTCCTTGAGACGATAACAATGTTGCACACTCATGATTGAAAAACTCCATCCCATTATCCGTTCGAATTTTGCGGACATTTTTTCCAAATTGGGTTTTGGAAAGTGAAAGAAAGATCCTCAGGTGAGAAATTACTTGGCTCTTTGACTGCATGAGGAAGATCCAGGTAGCTCTAGAATGATCATCCACGATGGTGAGGAAAAATCTAGATCCATCGTGGTTCAAAGTATGATACGGTCCCCAGACATCCATATGGATTAAAGAAAAAATTTCAGTTGCTCGATTTGAGCTTAATGGAAAAGGTGTGCGTGACTGTTTGGCAATAGGACATATATTGCAATTAGGGGACGGAAAAAAAGAGCTATGACCCAATCTGGAATGTAAAATGAAATTTCGATCATTGGTAGTCAAATTACACAATGATTGTTTATTACAATGAAGTTGATCAAGAAAATTGGCTGCATTTCTCCAAAAAAACAATCCTTCAGACAAATCACCCCCGCCCATCAGTTTCCCGGTCGAACGGGCCTGAAATTGACAACCATCGAGTTGAAGAAAACTTGGCACGAATTGTCCCTACAAGCTCTAGACACTGATATAAGATTGAACTGGAATTTAGGGATATAAAGGACATTTGTGAGAGTGATCTGGGGATTAAGAATGACTGTTCCAATCTTGACAACCCGAGCAGTACTTCCATTTGGTAATTGTACTATGGTTGGATTATCCAGGGGTTCATTCATAACAGTAAACAACTTTCTCTCACATGCAATATGATCACGGCTCGAGAATCAATAATCCAAGTATTTCTCGATAAATCGTCGTCGTGCAATGAGAAATACTTGTAAAGCTGCTCCCCCTTTTTGAATATCCGGTTTACGTATGGCCTACATCGTTGTTGATATTCTTCATGAGTGATTGCTTGATTTGTTGGCCATTTTGTGGGTTGATATGCTACATCCGTGATTTCTTTTCCTCTTTTTTCTCCGGGCCTGCCATGCAATTTCCAGCAATTTTCAATTGTGTGATGGGGCCTTTTACAAAAATCGTAATACAATTTCCCTTTATTTTTTGAATTTGGCCCATTTGGCCCATTAAAAGCGTAGCCGCGTGGCCCATAGCCACTGAATTTTGAGAAAGCCGGCCCATTTGGGCCGCTCGGCCCGCTCGGCCCATGCGGCGCCCTGGCTCCCTGCCCACCGTTGGATTCTTTAAAAAAGGACCATCTCCACCGTCCGATTCCGCGATAAATCGCACGCTCCTTGGGCCGTCGGATCGCTGCGGGTGATCCTATCCGTCGATTCCAGCCCTTTTATAATGCGTCGAAGACGCATTCTCCGTTAGGGTTAGGGTTTTCGTTCCTCTGTCCATCCTTGCGGCCAGAGCTAGGGTTTCCAAAACCCCTTTCCCTTCCGTTGATGCCAATCTTTGGCTCTCCTCCCGCACCGCGAGCTGAAACATTCGTCCGATCGATGGCGCGGCTCCATGGCAAGAATCGTGACTGAAATGGAGGTACGACTTGTTGAGTATGAGCAAAAAACGCGTCGCCTTTTCTCGGTCTTTAATCGCCTTATATTGCTGGAGTGTGGCCTCGGATCCGACAAGCTGCTCCTCCGCCGCCTCTAGCTCGTTCTAGAGGGCCGAAAGTTTGTTGAAACATGTCATTACCGACGAGTTTCCTTGCTTTAGTTCGGCTAGGGCTTGGTGGAGCGAGAAAATCCTCGCTCGGTCGAGTTTCCCATACATCTCCTTTATCTTTGTCCCGAGAAGGTTTTCGCGTCCTCCGTGGGAGGTAAGCCGGCTGCTATTTCGGGGCGACGCAATTTCCTATCCATGTGCGTACCGGTTGGTTGCACTTTTTCCATTGACGTGCTAATTTTCCTCTGTTGGCATCGGTATTGATCCATCTATAAATCCTTCTTTGTCCTTTGTCACGAGGGCCCCGCTAGGGGTGTGCAACCGAACCGGGTCAACCCGGTTCCCGATTCGGCCCACCCGGAAAACGGGGTCGGGAACCGGTTCCCGTTGAAGCGGTCCGGAACCGGTTCCACAAAATCAGACCCTGTTTTAACCGGTCCGGAACCGGTTCCGAGGGATTACCCACCCGGAAACCGGTTCGACCGGACCGGTTTTGGACCCGGTTTTGGACCCGGTTCTCCAACCGGTTATGAGAGGGCCGAGGAGGCACCCCTTTTCTTTTTCCTCACAAGCCAAAGCAAACCCTAATTTCTAAATTTACTTCTCTCTCTCGCACGCGACTCTCGCCCCTTCCCGAATCGCGTCCTTCTCCGCTACCACCGAGAAGCTGGTGCCATCGTCCGTCGTTGCTTCTCCGCCTTTGAGAAGCCGAGCCCCAACCCTTCGTGTTCGTGAAGCCGAGCCCCGCCCTTCGTGTTCGTGAAGCTCGCCCGCGCCACCACTTCGCCCCGTCCTCACCCACGAGGTATGCTCGCCCACGCCACCACTTCGGCAACTGGGTTTGATTTCAACCTCGGTTCTTTGGCGTTGCGCTTCCCTTTCCTTGATCGCGAGTTTCTAGGCTTTGGTTCGCTGCGAGCGAGTTCGATTGGTAGGCGAAATTTTGGTGATTGGGGGCATCGCGAGTGCTCGAGGCTGTCGAGTTCGCGTGACTATTATAGGTGATAGGGTTGAGGAATTGTGGAGGTTGGGAGTGTGTTGAGGCTGCGGACGTGCTCCGGGTCGAGCTCGAGAGTGCTTTGGTTCTTTTTTGGGACCGAAAGGGCTGCTGGTGGGTGGGACCGGATTGAGGGGAAGAGATTTTGGGGATTCCCTTGATGAGCATTCGGCAATATGCTTTAGATTTTACTGCGGGGAAAGATGATGGTTGATGTTCTTGGCTATGCGAGGCCTTTTTTTTTTTTTTTTTTTTTTTTTTTTTTGATAGCGGGATAAGGAGGGAGGGTAATGGAAGATTTAGTGGGCTTTTGCTGTTGGACTTACTGCAATGAGGGTTGAGAAGTTGGGTCACGGGGCTTGAGGGTTGCGTGTTGCGGCGTGGTAGGTGTTCATTAGCAATGTGGAGATGCCGGGCTCAAGTGAAGAAAGTAGATTATGTGGAGATGTTTCCTAGGACTTCTATTGAGTATTGCTGATGAAGGTTGTGTTAGTGAAGCTGGCTGGAAATTGGGTTTGGCGGGTATTAAGCGGCTAATAAATTGGAGAAGTTACTTTTAAGGTGTGAGAGGTTGATGATGTTCGAATTAAATTAAGTTCGTGGAAGGATTTTGGTCCTCTCATATCTTCTCCTTTTGTGTGTAAGAGGACCTCGGGACCTAGTAGATGATGTTGAATATGCTTGATAACTATGAAGAAAATCATGGGGAGGTGTTTAGTCATTTTACTTTAAAGAATGCCAATAAGTAAGTTGTCATCTTAACAGACATTTTGCGTCAACAAACCTGTGGCCCAAATAATTGTTATTATCATGGAGTTGTATTATATCGAGTGCTTTTGCTCAATTTCAACTGCTATACAAATACATTGGGTTGGGTTAGAGATGTATGGAGGACGGATTTAACTTCTTTAATGGCTGTATCAGTTTCAGCAGTTGATGTATGCCATTGTTGGCATTGTTGCAGCTTAAATATCATGGAAGTGGTCGAGATGCGATGCTTGGTCCGTTGATGGGGCATTGGAATACGATCAATTCTTCTTTTTGCCTTTTCTTTTCAGCAAATGATCAATGGAGTTACGAGTGGATACTTGTGATGTGATAAAATACTCTCTTTCTTTTCATTTTCTAGTGATGTTATGAGGTACAAATTATTTGCTACAACGGTGGATGTGCTTATGCTAATCGATATGAATGTTAAACGCTTTATTTTAAATATGAGTGCTGTACATTAATTTTTGCAAAACAGGTTCCAATAAAAACGGGGTTGACCCCATTTTGTTCCCGGAAAAAAAACGGGGTGGGTCGGGAACGGGGTCCAATGTAAAATGGGTAGGGAACGGGGTCCAAATATTGAGAACCGGTTATAACGGGGTCGAACGGGGTCCGGGTCTAGACCCTACCCACCTGGACCCGATCACCCCTAGGCCCTGCGGAATTCACGTGCCCGGTTCGGATAACCCGCGGTCTGTGAGAGGGTGGCTTATCGGCCGCAACTCGGGGCCATCCGTGTTGGAGACATACAGTGGGTCGCCAGGTTCTGGGCGACCCATAACGGCCGCAAATGGAAACGGTATGTAGCCTGTCGGGAAATTTTGATTAAAGGGCCCTGTAGCCCCTGTTGTGCCTATCGGAAAATTTGTCCCTGTGCCTGTCGGAAATGTGCCTGTCGGAAAATTTGGGTTGAATGGCCCTGCACTTGAATCTGCTCCGGTATGTGAATCGGTGTTCGATCCGCCCGTCTGCTCAGTGTTGATGGTTGAGCTTGCCCCAAAGCGGGCCTGGTAGGCCTCCATCAATCTCGTGCCCCTTGACTGGCGATGATGTATGGATCCATGGAAATGGCATCCACCGGTAAGGATAGCCAGAAATTGGCTGCCCCAGTTGAACTAAGCCGGAATGGGTCCCCCGCATCGGCTGAGTTTGAATTTGCGTCGGGATTTGCTGCTCGGGCGTAGCAGCAACGACAAGTGGACCTCTTGGACCACTTCTCTTGGTTGTTGATCATCGGAGGCCGAGGTATGTGTGCCCGATTTTGTCATGGAAACAGTTGTTGACTTTATGAATTGATGCGGGTGTATAAGAAGAAGAACAGGCTTGTCGGGGAAGAGAAATTCTCGAGCAACAGAGGTAAAGCAAGAAGAGGTAAAGCAAAAAAATTCTTCCGAGTCCCGTTCGTTGCGGGGCTATTGCGCGGCAACGAGAACAGTAGATCGAAAGGCAATTCGGATGAAAAAATGGAGCGGGATCATAACTGCTCTGATACCATGAAAGGAATTGAGATAGAAAATTGTAGTAGTTGATTTCGTGTCTCATTTCTCGTATTACGTATATCGACTCTCTATTCATATGTTACATGAGTTGTATAAATAAAGCAACTAATTATCCTGTACAAATTGGTACAAATCAGAAATGATAAGAATTGATATTAATTGATCTTGTCTCGATCATGATCTTATCATGTATCTTTCCCGATTGATCGCACGCATATCTTCCAACACACTCGCAATGGTCGGTAGGGGTGTGAACAATTCGTTCGGTTCGATTTTTTTGAAAAACCAAACTGAACCGTACATTTAGAAAAAACTTCCAAACGAACCGAACGAGACCCGAACCGAATACAAACCCAACCAAAATTTGGGTTTGGTTCCGTTTTTTATTTTTAGTTTTCAGCTTTCAGTTTTCGGTTTTTGCATTTTTTTTTTTCATTTTTTTCTGTTGTATATATTTTTCATTTCCAGGAAATAAGAACTTAACTGAATGAAAATCGAACCAAAAAAACTGACTTTTTGATTCAGTTTGCGGTTCGATTTTTGACACCCCTAATGGTCAGCATTCACGTTGCATGGAAGAAACGCCGCAGACAGCAATCAGCAAACGTCTGGAGAACGGAGTCCCCGTCAGGAATGGGCCAGCGATGGGTGTTGCTCTCTCCGTTCTCTTCAGTGTATATTGCATCCATCCCGCAGTTTCTTGTTCTTTCAAGCTCTTCTTTCGTTCAAAATTCTCCCTTTACCTCCCCTGCTTCAGGACTGCTTCTTCCAGGTTTCAAGACTCTTCACTCGCCTGGCCGTGTCCTGATCTTGCAAATTCAGTTTTCTTGGAATCAAATCAGATCTTGATCACCACTTTCCTCTCTTAATATCTTCATTCCACATTTCAAATCCAATGTTGAAAGTCGAGCTTACCATGAAATTTTCTTTGAAAAGTACATCAGAATCCTAACAATATCTGTTTTGCCCTTGCAACATGAGCGATGCGAACGAGTTCGTCCTAAATACTATTAGTACCTAAATATAATGGGATGCAATATATGTTTAGGGGTCAAATCGATTCCTAATTTTATAGAAAAGTCAAAATTTAGATATCAACAAGGAAGAAGCTATCTGATCTTGCCATCTGAGCCGAATGCCAAAAAAGAAATTATCGGAGAAACCTAGGAGGAAAGGTGGGAGACACAATAGACTTGCATTGTTCAGTCAAAGTGTCGACACCCATTTTACGAGGTGCGCAACACGCCCCTAAGAATTCGAAGAACTCAAAATTTACAGTCACCTAATCAATCGGGTACTTTCCAGCTTCCAATTAAGCCCAAAACAGATCAACAATTATTATAACTCAATAACTCAAGAGAAAACTTACAAAAATAAAAACCCAACACCCTCCATGTTTGCCTTGTTTATGTCCAACGAATAAAATTCCATGTATACCGGGCCTGCTGGTCCTAAAGATTTTGGCCATCGAAAGTCTATGCAGTTAACGGTTGTAATTCATAAAGAGTAATTTCCTATGCTTGGCTTTTGTTGCTGAGCTTTCTTCTATTTTCCCTCCAAAGGGCTATTACATCTCTAAGCAAAAGCAAGAACAAGGTAGTTATTTAGTCTATTTCAGTTGTCTCTGCCATTTTATTGTACCAGGTACTGTGCATTGTTCTCATTCACATAAACAAGCGGCCCTCGCACGCAACTTAACAGGACAGGACAATACAAGTCCACAACTTCATGTGACAAGTAGAATCTTCCCGACATGCTTGCTGCTTTCCATGAGCCGGTGGCCCTCTGCCGCTTCGGCTAGAGGAAGATACTTGTAAACCACAGGCTTCACTTTCCCTTGCTCAATGGCTGGCCACACTTTCTTCTCTACCTCATCTACGATCGCATCTTTATTCTCTCTGCTTCTGGTACGCAAGCCCGCCGCTGCATATACAAAACATATAAGTTTACAATGATTTTGCAAAAAGAATATTGCCAATATCACCGTTTGACGTGCTCAAATCACATGCATGAAGTGCCCAAGTTCCGTAAGGTAATGGCCTCTATGGCGCTAACCGAATAAGAAGAATCCTCAACCAATCCAAATATCCAATTGCCAACCACATCAAGCTCAAGAACCAACAAAATGCATTGAGCGAACCTTGCACAGTGAGGCGTCTGGCCAGAATACTTCTCAGATCCACTTGCGTCACTGCTCCACTCTGCATGCCGATGATGAATAGCCTCCCATCAAGATTCAAGCTATCCAGGTTTCTCTGGAAGTAGGATGCACCAACGCAGTCCAGAATCACATCGACACCTGCCAAAATGAATTTTTGGAAATAAATTCCTTTTGCAGACCAACATAGCATTGCATGGTTCATCTATAACTTCATGGATCATGTGAATCTCACTTATATGCCTCAACAATCAGAACGACTGGCTCTGTGTTTAAAAGAACGATTTCTATGTCAAGACATGGCTTTGCCAAGTTAAAATCACCTCATAATGCTTGGACACAACATCAGTCAACTTCTTGTGATTCAGGGCGAAAAGGATTAAATTAACTATACATCTACAGACCTTCCCATCTAATCAACCAAAGTAATAAGATGCAGATAACACCATGAAAAGGCATTTTATTGCCTCTGTAACAGAGTGAGAATGTAAAAAAAAAGCCAACACGAATAATAAGTTGCGGGAAATGCAGAAAGCAAGTGTAGCAAGATTATGTGAAAAGAGGTTCAGTAATTGCTCCCTCCTGTTTCTAAAGTAATATACCAATCATCTTCCATATGAATAAAGAACACTTAACTCCCAATCAAGTGATTATGTCTGATGACTCTGATTGATATCAAGAACAAAAAATATGCATGATGCACCTTTTCCTGCAGTTTCTTCTTTCACTCGTGCAACAAAGTCCTCTGTTTTGTAGTTGATGCAAACATCTGCACCCAGATCCTTGCAAGCAGCTAACTTCTCTTCACTTCCTGTGAATCGAAGATGGGACATAAGTTATAGTTTTGAAAGGGCCAATTTTGTAGAAGCTACAATTAGTTTGAAAATACCTGCTGTTACAAATACCCTAGCACCATAGTATTTTGCTATCTGAATAGCAAATGTGCCGATTCCACTAGACCCACCATGTATCTGCAATTTTCATTAGCATGCTAATGAATGAAAACAATGGTAGAAGAAATTGGGATAATAATAGCCAAATGAAACTAAGCAAATGGAGACATTACTTTCCATCCCATGAGAAATTTGCTTGTTCTCATTAAAAGAATTCTACTTGTACTTATGATTCTAGGCTTAGCCTTCCCAAGCATCACTGTCAGATGCCCTTTGGATGCCGAAGTGAAGGGCTGCTGAAGTGTTGCCCATACTTATGTATTTCTATATTGATCCATCTTAGAAAATTGTCAAGAGAAAAGAGGGCAACTGAAAAAGTGAGAAAGCTCAGGTACAAAAGCTAATTGCTTCCCAAGGCTAAGCACCAAACATGAAACACCTTCACTAAACATTAGTAATCACATGACCACATAAGACGTCCACACTTATAGCCTCGAGCCATTACCAAGAATGTTTCCCCTGCAGAGAGGTGACTCGTCATGAAGACAGTGGACCAAACAGTGCAAGCCACTTCTGGGAAACTCGCAGCATCCTTAAGCGAAATTCCAGCAGGAACAGGAAGAACTTGTCCTGCTGGAACCGCTACTTTCTCTGCATAACCTCCTCCAGCAAGCAGAGCACAAACCTGCACATCACCAAATTATCACATTGCCACTTTCTTGTAATCGTGTTAATATTACCTTTGACATCTCAAAAGTCAGCAGTCTCAAACAACTAAAACAATATAAAATCATCATGCTTCAAGCTTGTAAAAGTTCCAACATAAAACAGACTCAAGGAATATTGATTTCCTCAGTAACCACCCATATTCTGGGTAGATATTAAGAACATTCGCTAAATTCTAGGATCCAAAATATATACAAATACAGTTCCGAGCTGCAGTTTCTTGCTGATATTGAAATTAACATCCCTAAATCAGGGGGCATGGCACTTTGACCCCAAATTCAAAAGCTTATCGTTTCGCTGGTTTGAATGATCTCCTCAACACCAGAAAATTAGGTGCATGTGTCCCACTAAAAAGCTGCTAAGCCAAAAATTCTGTCAGGAAAGTTCCGTTTACATATAGTAAATTGGAAATGTCTGAAACAGTATTTTTGCATAATATTCTACATAGGTGGCGGTACCCTGCCACCCTCTTGGTACCTTCCTGATGAAATTTCATTGATCATTAAAAGAAATCGTTTTTAGCAGGAACAAACATGAGGTACCGTGTTGAAGATTATGGTATGATTGGTTCGCCATCAGATAGGTTTGTCGATAGGCCATCCAATCTCAAAACATTTGAATAGTTAAACCATGCAGATTGTTACAGAGAAGTAGTCTGTCACCATATCTACCGCATTTCCCTTACAAGCAAATCTTCCAGGCACACATACTTCCTCATACGAGTGGTTTATGGCTGAATTGCAAGAAAACATTGCATAGAACTCTACTTTAAACCAAGTGCATATCCAGAAGCAATAACATACCGCAAAATTCGCGATTCAGGCACTAGGATACACTACTGAAAAACCCAAAAAAAGGGGACGCTAATTACTACCGGCATGATTAAACAAAGCAGCTTTCCTCAATTACTACACCCTCAAACTGTGAAAAGTCAAATTTTTCAATCTAATATAAGAAAAAGCGATTGTGTTCACAAACAAGTCCTAGAGAGATCTACACAACAACGCCCAGATCACACAATTCGACCCTTACAACAAAGACCCACCAAGAAATTCAACTCTTTTCACCCACAAATTCAGCTAACAAAGCAAGGGAAAAAAAAAAAAAAAGGAAGAGGCAAAAAGGATCACCTGATCCCCAACTTTCCATCGGGACACGCCCTTGCCGACGGCCTCGATCGTCCCGGAGCACTCGAGGCCCGGGTACTCGCTCGCGCCCTTGGGGGCGGGTACATGCCCCTCCGCTGCAGCGTGTCGGCCCGGTTAAGCGCGGTGGCCGCGACCCGGACGAGGACGTGGCCGTCCTCGAGCTTCGGGTCCTCGACTTCCTGCAGCCGGAGCACTTCCGGGTCGCCGGGGGTCGTGATCACGACGGCCTTCATCGTGGGTTCCCGGCGTGGTGGGTCGAGAGTGGAGTGGGGAGCGGAGGTGTGGAGCGCAGTGACGAGCCGCGTAGAAACGGGATGAAGGGTCGGCGCTGCTCGGCGGGTAGCGATGCTACGTGTAAGGAAGGAAGGAGCAAAATGGAGCACGCGGACGTTCATGCCTTGCTGGTGAGGTTCATCAAATTGGACTTTTCAGATTGCTCATTTTGGCATGTTGCTCGGCAGGAATCTCAAGAATCCATTCGAAATAGGAGCTAAGTAATTCCACGTTCCGTAATAAAATCCATCCGATAGAACATATTCTTCATTTTTTTTTTTTTTTTTTTTTTGGGTTCAAAATCTACCGTACTTATCCTAAAACCTAAAACATATCATATCACGGATTTTAAGATCTATTCAAATTCTACATATATTATTAATTGAATAATTATAGTGAAATAATCGCCACTTATTGTCACGATTTACTTACCACAATTTACATTAAGAGACACAAAATATATTAACATTAAAAAAATAAAAGTATTAATCATAAAATAAAAATTCAAACTAGCGATTTATCGACGCGTGAAGACCTAGATCACAAAAAACAAAAAAAAACAAAATTGTTCCAATTCTAAGAACCTGAAACTTTGATTTACATATCAAAACAGATTTTCTAATTTTTAAAATCTAGAACCTACTATGCATACTTTAAAACCTTTTGACCAAAAAAAAGAAATACTTTAAAACCTACAAAACCGATCCAATGCTTTCAAACTAGCGATTTATCGGGATGCGTGAAGACCTAGATCACAAAAGACAAAAAAAAATTGTTACAATTCTAAGAACCTGAAACTTGGAATTTACATATCAAAACAGATTCTCTAATTTTTAAAATCTAAAACCTACAAAACCGATCCAATTATTTCAAACTAGCGATTTATTAGGACGTGTGAAGACCTAGATCACAAAAAACAAAAACAAAAAAAATTGTTCCAATTCTAAGAACCGAAACTTGGAATTTACATATCAAAATAGATTCTCTAATTTTTAAAATCTAGAACCTACTATGCATACTTTAAAACCTTTTGACCAAAAAAAAGAAATACTCTAAAACCTACAAAACCGATCCAATGCTTTCAAACTAGCGATTTATCGGGACGCGTGAAGACCTAGATCACCAAAAAAAAAAAAAAAAAAATTACAATTCTAAGAACCGAAACTTGGAATTTACATATTAAAACAGATTCTCTAATTTTTAAAATCTAGAACCTACTATGCATACTTTAAAACCTTCGAAAAAAAAAAAAAAAAAAGAAATACTTTAAAACCTACAAAACCGATCCAATGCTTTCAAACTAGCGATTTATCGGGATGTGTGAAGACCTAGATCACAAAAAACAAAAAAAAAAAAAAAAAATTGTTACAATTCTAAGAACTGAAACTTGGAATTTACATATCAAAACAAATTCTCTAATTTTTAAAATCTAGAACATACTATGCATACTTTAAAACATTCGACCAAAAAAAGAAATACTTTAAAACCTACAAAACCGATCCAATTCTTTCAACCTAGCGATTTATCGGGACGAGTGAAGACCTAGATCACAAAAAACAAAAAACAAAAAAAAAAAAATTGTTCCAATTCTAAGAACCTGAAACTTGGAATTTACATATTAAAACAAACTTTCTAATTTTTAAAATCTAGAACCTACTATGCATACTTTAAAACCTTTTGACCAAAAAAAAGAAATACTTTAAAACCAACAAAACCGATCCAATGCTTTCAAACTAGCGATTTATCGGGACGCGTGAAGACCTAGATCACAAAAGATAAAAAAAAAAAAAAAAAAAAAAAAATTTGTTACAATTCTAAGAACACGAAACTTGAAATTTACATATCAAAACAGATTCTCTAATTTTTAAAATCTAGAACCTACTATGCATACTTTAAAACCTTCGACAAAAAAAAAAAAAAAAAAGGAATACTTTAAAACCTACAAAACCGATCCAATTATTTCAAGCTAGCAATTTATTAGGACGTGTGAAGACCTAGATCACAAAAAACAAAAACAAAAAAAAATTGTTCCAATTCTAAGAACCTGAAACTTGGAATTTACATATCAAAATAGATTCTCTAATTTTTAAAATCTAGAACCTACTATGCATACTTTAAAACCTTTTGACCAAAAAAAAAGAAATACTCTAAAACCTACAAAACCGATCCAATGCTTTCAAACTAGCGATTTATCGGGACGCGTGAAGACCTAGATCACAAAAAAAAAAAAAAAAATTTACAATTCTAAGAACCCGAAACTTGGAATTTACATATTAAAACAGATTCTCTAATTTTTAAAATCTAGAACCTACTATGCATACTTTAAAACCTTCGACCAAAAAAAAAAAAAAAAAAAAAGAAATACTTTAAAACCTACAAAACCAATCCAATGCTTTCAAACTAGCGATTTATCAAGATGTGTGAAGACCTAGATCACAAAAAACAAAACAAAAAAATTCGTTACAATTCTAAGAACCCGAAACTTGGAATTTACATATCAAAACAGATTCTCTAATTTTTAAAATCTAGAACATACTATGCATACTTTAAAACATTCGACCAAAAAAAAAAGAAATACTTTAAAACCTACAAAACCGATCCAATTCTTTCAAACTAGCGATTTATCGGGACGAGTGAAGACCTAGATCACAAAAAACAAAAACAAAAAAATTGTTCCAATTCTAAGAACCTGAAACTTGGAATTTACATATTAAAACAAATTCTCTAATTTTTAAAATCTAGAACCTACTATGCATACTTTAAAACCTTCTGACCAAAAAAAAAGAAATACTTTAAAACCTACAAAACCGATCCAATTCTTTGATTTTGGGTTCTATTCTCGTACCATGCTCATCCTACTTCAAAGATGCTCCCTTTTTCGAAGTTCCCTTTACATTTTGGCCTAAGAGTGGATTTTGTTTCGAAGTAGGTTTTAAAGTTGAAATTTTCGCATCAAAAAGTTTCCTAAGCTATCACCGGCGAAATGAATGGTCGGCCGACGAATAATTACTTGTCACTTGAATGTATTATTGCGGATTGCTCAAGGCATTTTCATTCAAAATGAAATCTAAAAATAAACATTAAAAGAGAGAACGGAGGTTGAGTGACGACAGTGCTCGAGGTCCCAACGAAGTTCCGACATCTCTCATCGAGCTCAAGCGAACCAGTCTGCAGCCCTTGCCGTCACCCCAATCTTATTAAGATTAAATCTAAACTCTCCACTTCATTATAAAGAAAATTTGGACTTGGGGGTAAAAAGCTTGGACCTTTTGATTCCGATGATCAAGGCTTGTATGTTCTTAGATGGCCGTGACATATGTGGTGACCTACCTTGTCGCCCTGGATCTTGAACCAGGTCTCTCCACAGCTCCTGGGCAACGACCAATCGGTTGCCCTTGCAAGAGCAACCCAATTCGATGGCGGCCGCGGACTCTCGACCGCCTTGATTTCCACTGGCCGCTCCGACCGGGAGGACAGCCTTGCAATACCATTGCCGAAGCACCGCCACCCTTGCCGGCATCTCGATGCAAAGATGAAATTGCAAAGATTCTAAACCGTTTTGAGAATATAATTTCAATTGCCGCTGAAGAGAAGTTGAGAAATTTATAGAATGCTCGGCAGTTATTTCGAATTCAAAGTCAAGAAGTAAGAACTTTATTGATGACTCATGAATCATCTCGGTGGTTACAAATTATGATTTTATCCACCTATAATTATGTGTGGTTGGTACTTTATATTTACGCATGAATTTTTTATTGACTTTCCTTTTTGTGAAGGTTTGCGATTAAACCAGCCATTGGGTCTGCTTAACAAGCAGAATAGATTTGAATCAATTTTCGATGTAGTAGAAAGTAATTATCACTATAGTAATTTGTTCTTATAAGATCACCCGCTTACGTTGTTAGAACTGCCGAAATCAATTTCATAATCGCATTCCCTTACTAACTAGACAAAGGTTGAGCCGAATAATGGTGCTTATTTTTATGTCAACTTTGTTCTTTAGTGAATTGGAGCTTCTTAGTTTTCATTTGACAAAAGTTATTTGTAAGTGAATAAACCCGATTGGTTATTTAATAATATTGTTCGAGGCCATTTTTTTTTTATGTTTAAATAATAAGATGATGATGGTAAGAAGAGGTCGAGGTCATATCTGAAGATGTTTTCGACGAACTATTAAATGAAAAGTGTCCGAAAAGTTTTATATTTATTGCATTTATATCAATTCAATAATAAATCTTTTACTTGCATCAAATTAATTCTAAACATTTTCACAATTTGCCAATTGAGTCTTTTCGGTCAATTTTGGCCAGAAATCATTGATGTGAATATCGGTCATCTTGTCGTTGATGTAAATAATTTTTTAAATGATTTTTTTAAAATTTTTTTCTTTTCTTTTTTCTTTCACTTGCCAGCCACTCTCACTGACCATTAAGCAAGGTGACCCTAAACTATATGAAAATAGCATGCAAAATGTTCATAATTACTCACATCACTAATCCCTTAATTATATAAAAATGTTCTATACTATCTTTGAACTTAAATTAATGGAAGAAAAACATTAAATATTTTCATATGCGTTAGAACTAGATCAAGCATCTTTTAAAAATTTGGGGAACTCGTGAGTGGTCGCGAGCTATCATGGCCAGGCTTCGAAGGTTGTAGTTGCCATGACTACTCTAGCTGGAAGCTTGGCTTTAGGTTCTGACCTCGACCTTCGAAGCTCGAGGGTGGTCACAAGCCACCAAGGCCAAGCTTTAAAGCAGCTTGAAGGTCGAGCTTCGAAGCTCACGGCAACCATGGCTGCTCGAGCTCAAAGCTTGGCTTGAGGGTTTGACCTTGATTGTTGAAGCTCGCGAGCGGTCGGACGAGCATCAACGAGCGCCGACGGATGTCAAGGTGGTGGTGGACAGCAAAGCAAGAGTGCTGGAGGAGTTTGGCCAAGTGATTGAAGACGATGATCAATTTTTCGCGATGAACAGTAGTTCACAAAGTCTTGCAGAAGACGATGACCGGTGCACTTTTTCTTTTTTTAGTTTTTTTTCTTTTCTTTTCTGATGACATCAAAGCCACTTGTCCCTAAACGTGCCATGTCAAATCCACGTTAGTTTTTTATTGGTGACTTTGGATGGAAATTTAACATGGAAATTTAACGGAAGATAAATGTATTAGAATGTGCACAATTTGGAGCTTTTAATGTTATACAAAAAAAAAAAAAAAGTTTGAGGTAAATGTCATAGTAGGCAAATTTTAAGGTTTTTGGTAATATTTTCCTTTTATTATAATATTTAATATTTTTTTTCCGTTTCTTCCCTTTTTTAAAGACTAGCCTCGCTAGTCACAGAGTGCTCACTCAGATTTGGCAAGGGTTGGCTAGTAACCCTTGCTTGCCCTTAGCCAAAAAAACAAACGTGAAAAGAGGAAAAGAAAGAAAATCACAAAAATTATAAAAAAAAAAATAAAAGGGTTAATACCCTAAAAGACTCTAAATTAATACACATGTGACAAATTTATCTAAACTATTTTTTTGACCATGAAAAACCCCAAACCGGTATACCTATAACAAATTTACCCCGATTGACCATAAAAAACCCAAAACTGGTACATTCATGACAAATTTACTCCAAACTAATTTATTTGACTTCAAAAAATCACAAACCGATAAATTCATGACAAATATACTCTCCGCTAAATTGGATTAATACTACAAAAAAATCACAAAAATTATAAATTATGACAAACGGAATATAAAATCCCAAATTGGTATACCATTCAACTGTCATGTGTCATTTAATTTAATAATTTGACCGTAAAATTTAACAAAAATTAACAATGAGTAAATTTGTCACAAGTGTACCAATTTGGGTAAATTTATTAAAGGCATATCGGTTTGGGGTTTTTGGTGATCAAAAAAATTGTTTAAGATAAATTTGTCACGAGATATACAAGTTTTGGATTTTTCGGGGTATTAACCCTAGATAAAAATATTATTGAAAACTATCCACGTCAACATCGACTACATTACATAGAACATCTGATGTCTACGTTAGCAATTTCAAGCCAATATTAGTTAGATGAATTCAATTCACAAAAATGCAAAAGATTTAAAGCTAAACTGACTTAATTGAAATTTATGATTGAATTGGTATCAATGTAATATGTTTATGACTTTTTAACACTTTTTACTTCTTCAATAAGTATACTACTTTGGTGATTATATCTGTTTATTTATAGATACCCGATCATTAACTACATCAACTTTGTTCCATACATTCATTACATATACTTGCTAAATTTATACATTGAGATATTTTATTCCTTTTTCCCAAGTACCCCTAATAAACGTGATAATTCACCAGTTGATACCTCTAGATATTGACTCACTTAATGGATCCAAAACCTGCGGTTTCCTCATATAACGAAACTGCACGCAATATTTGTCAGATCGATGTGCACTATTTCATTTTGTGCGAAACACCAAGCAACCAGTTAGGCAACTCACCACTCAATCCCCTCCCATATATATTAACAAAAAGATAACAAATTGCAACCTACGGTCCCTCAAGTTGGGCATCTTCGCGTTATAGGCGGCGCATCTTCTGAAAAATGGGATTTTAGCCCTAAACTTTCTGATTTTGTTTGCTCACGAGGCCTTGTACTCGACCAAGCTAAACCGCGGCGTATTTACATAAGCGACACAGACTTGCGTACCGAATCATGTGACTCAAATGTACTCTTGGCCACTGTCTCCTACATTCAACAGACGCCAAGTCTTCAAAAGCTGAATCTCAAATTTTCAGGATCGTGGACTAAACTTAAAAAAGAAGAAAATAATCCAAGGGATTGACGTACGTACGAAGAACATCCCATTTTGGAGATGACTAAACCAAGATTTTGAAATTGGTCAAAACTTCAGAAATCGGGATCGTTGTTTCCCTTAAAACCAAGGTTAATTGCATGCAAAAATTCCTTAAATATTGATATTTAGTCTACTCTTCTACGATCTGACCGCCAGCAGCTAGAACTTGCCTAACATCCAGCAAAAACCCACTTCGCGCAAGAACTTATTTAAAGAGCCCCAGTTCTTGATTCTGTATCTCTATCTCATAACATCTGCAGTTATACAATTCCAGAAAAAAAGAAATCATGGAGTTCGCATCTGTCAGTGTTCGTCGTTCGATGTCGATCGTGATGTTCGTGCTGATGATGAGTGCTTCTCTGGAGGCAATGGCGGAAGCGGGCACGACGAGCGCGGCGAGCCCGGCGAAAGTGAAGCGAGAGCGCGTGACGTGCAACAGCCGCCGGAGCAGGTGCTTCATGAGGTACGTGACATGTCCGGTCGAGTGCCCTCAGGTGAAGCCGAAAGACCACAAGGCCAAAGCTTGCTATCTCGATTGCTACTCGCCCAAATGCGAAGCCGTCTGCCGAAGTAAGTAGTCGCAGACAACGTCCGAATCATCCTTTGTTCTTTGATCATTCAATGTAGCTAACGCGTTTCCCCGTGAGCAGAGCGCAAGCCGAACTGCAGCGGGATGGGGGCCGCATGCTACGACCCCCGCTTCGTCGGCGGTGACAACATCGTCTTCTACTTCCATGGCCGGAGCAACGAGCACTATGCGCTGGTGTCCGACACCGACCTCCAAGTCAATGCCCGGTTCATCGGCCTCCGACCCGTCGGGAGATCCCGGGACTTCACGTGGATCCAAGCCCTGGGTCTCCTCTTCGGCTCCCACACGTTCACTCTCGAAGCCGCTAGGGCTGAGACATGGAGCGATGACATCGACCGCCTGCAGTTTTCATATGACGGGACGTCCGTAGCCTTACTGGAGTCCCCCGACTCCGAATGGAGCTCGCCGGGCGACGAGATCAAACTCGAGAGGACCGCGAGCAAGAACAGCGTCACGTTGATCGTGCAAGAAGCCCTAGAGCTCTACGTTAGTGTGGTTCCGATCACTGAGGAAGACGACAGGATCCACGGCTACGGCATACCGAGGAACGACAGCTTCGCCCATCTGGAAGTGCAGTTCCGGTTCCTTGGCCTCTCGCCGAGGGTTGACGGCATCCTGGGGAGGACTTACCGGGCAGACTTCGAGAACCCGGCAAAGCCCGGGGTCGAGATGGCGGTCGTCGGCGGGGAGGACAGGTACAGGACGAGCTCTCTCCTCTCGTCGGACTGCGCCGCCTGCGTGTTCGCTCCCGGGGACGACAAGGAGGTCTCGTTCCTGAGGCAATACGCGATGCTGAGCTGCACCAGCGGAGTGGCAGATGGCATTGGAATGGTATGCAGGAAATGACATAATCCATCGCCACGCGTCTAAAAATACAGAATTTCTATATATATTGTCGACATAGTACGAGAAAGTACGATGATTTCTCGCATGCAATAACGAGGTTGGAGTTTGAACTACAAATCCACCCTTTGATATCTTTGTAATGATGTTGTGTTCTTCTATGAAATTGTGATATTTTATATGTAATTCGGTCAATAGAAACTTGATTTGCGTTCGCATTGCTTTTCTTTTGGTTCTTCTTAGCTATGAATCTAGCGTTGTAACTAGTACTCGAGTTTGTCTACATCACGATTCACAAGACTAATCTGGCTGTTGAAGTTTGCGTTGTATGAAGGGGAACATAGTAAAAAAAAAAAAAAAAAAACCTGAAATTATCTGCATTTTTTTCCACGTCATGAAAGTGATATCAATTTCCAACGTGGAAGGGAAGGTGAGGGTTCGAATCCCCATCTTCTCGGGGTTGGGGTGGAGACGAATAAGTTTCAAGAGTGGATTTCAACTCCCACGCCCTGCAAGAGGCAAAGCAAAAAGTCCGAGTGAGTGTTAGAATAGGAATATAGTAGAGTGACAAAAAAAAAAAAAGAAATTATTTTTTAGAGAACAAATATTTATTGTACCGATCGTCTAGACCAATGTCATGGGTTCGAGAGAAAAAGTTTCAAGACTTAAAGTGAATTTGATAATCATTCTGTTCTTAAGAATAGTTTACGCTCAAAAATAATTTTTTTTTTTTTTTTAAATTATGTTCCTAGACGAGATTCGAACATTTGAAAACGCTTAATAATTGTACAAAATTTATATTCCCGAAATAGAAATATGTCTAGTACGGCCCTCAAATTTTATTTATAACTTATAAATTCTTTTAATTTTTTGATAATTTTATTACATTTTTCTCTTTTTCCTTTTTCCTTTTTACTTCTCTTCTTCTTCTTCCTCTAAACAATTGCACAGCCATAGCAACAATTGGCAACCAACTAGAAGAGAGCCGGTGAGATTGCTGGCCTCGGGAGCCTCGTCAAGGTTGGACGAGGGTTCGGTGAGGTTGCTAGACCTATTTAGTCAATTACCGACTATTGCAGCTAGAGGAAGAAGAAGAAGATGAAGAGAAAAGGAAAGAAAAAAAGCAAAAAAAAAATGGTTTAGGCTCAATTATAGAGTTATTCCGAGAACAATGAAACAACTTTTGTTTACTTTTTAATTCTACTCAAAATCTATTCCTAGGAATAAATTTGTTCCTAAAAACAAAAATGTTACCAAACGAATTTCTATTGTTTTCTTGTTTTGGTAAACAAAATAATAGAATTATACATTATTTGGCATGTTACCAAATAGACCCTTAAACATGGAAGAGAACATTGGATTCAAAGTACCCAATTTGAAAATGTATTTTAATTGAGCAATATCAAAATTTAAGGATTGCATAATATAAAAAACTTATTAACTAATATTACGATAAATGGTTACAATTCATCTATAAAAAACATACTTAAGGTATTAGGGATATTTGTAGAGCGTGTCTGGGAAGGACTTTCCCAAGCCACTTTGGGCGTCCAAAGCCCTTTGGGCTAAAAATGGGCGTTTGGGAAAATTTTTTGTAAACATCATTGAAGGAAAGCAGGTCTTTGGAAGGCTAAAAACTCAAGGCAAATATGAGGCTGTCTTGAGCATTTCAGTATTCTCGACATGCAAAGGGAGAATTAGTAAAAAAGAAATTCTTGCAAAATTATCGTCATTGATTTTTTATTTTTCCGATTTTGCCATTATATATCATTTTTCATCTTCTTCTACGAGGGGTCAGCAGTGGGCTAGAGAGAGGCCAACATGGTCATAGCGACCAAGCAACCATCGCCAAGGGGTCCCGCGAAGTGGATGGCACATAGGTTGCCCGATCTAGACAGCCTTCAAGGACCATGCAACTTAGACGAGGGGTTATCTGGGGTTGCATGATTGAATTAGCCCTTGCTAGAATCAAGCGACCTCTATGAGACTTTGCGAGGGTCACGCAACTAGGCAACCCTTGCTTATGGTCTCTGGGGGCCGCCAGAGATCTTGCAACTTCAATCCACAATCGCTATCGATTGCTTACCCTTCGCTAGCTAACTATTTTTTTTTTTTTTTTTTTTCGTTTTTTAATGACAAAAGCCCTTTATAAATACAACTTATTCAAATACTATTTTGCCCAAAAATGCTTTTTTTTTTGACATAGCTCAAATATAGTTTATAATGAACTTTTAAACTATAATTTACCAAACACAATTTGTATTTTGGAAAACTCTTTTAACTTAAAGTTATTTACATCCAAAAAATATTTCCTCAAAAATTCCAACCAAATGCACTTGCAGTAAGTCAGGGACTTTTTTAAAAAAAAATTTTAATAACAAATGGCTGGTTGACACTTAAAATTGCAAAAACTTCAAAATCCAGGGATAAATCGCAATTTTGCAAACAAAAAATTGCCATAGATTGAAGAAACAATTCACTTTCTCCGAAAACAATATGTAGTTGTCTCTTCGTTATTATTTCCTGTATGTTTTTCTTTTGGGATTTTATTTCTTTCCCACTTCCGTTGTAAAAATGGACAATGACGTTGGATTCGGTGTGCTCGGCTTGAAAATGTATTTTAAGCGAGCGATTTCAAAGTTTAAGCACCGGGTGATATGAGCAGCATATCGGATGGAATTACGTGTGGTGGTCACCATTTAGCTATAAAAAATAATTCATGTATTAGGTATATATGCAGTAAGTCAGGGACATTTTTGCAAATTTTTTTAAAACAAACGGTGAGTTGGGGAGCTAATTTGAATCAAACTTCAAAATCCAGGGACAAATCGCAATTTTGCAAATAATAGATTGAAGAAACCAATCACTTTCTTCAGACAGAAACCCAAACACGCGAACGTCGTTGTCGCTTCATTATCATTATTTCTTTATGTGTTTAATCTTTGGGTATTTCAGCGTCTCTTTCGTCGTTGATCGGCAGCTGCACCGGAAACCAGCAACGGTCCGCACCTGGAAAACCATGGTTATCTGAAGAATCGGGTAATCTTTCGTAACTGAAATTTCGGTCTTCACGTTGGTCTCTGTTGATTCGATTGCCCGGACCAGGGTCGACGACAAATTCGAGTTCTTGGACTGAGAACAGTTGCCATTCCTCGTTTCTTGAATAATCTGAAGATCAGAACTTTCGACTGCCCATTTTGATCTTGAAGTCGTGTGCTCAGCAAATTAAGTGGTGGGTTCTCTTGATATTAACTCAACGGTTGATTACCAACTGAATTGAAGTTGATTTTTTTGGCTTAATTTGATAGGCACCAGTTTCAAGAACTGTTTTTTCTTTTGGGGTGGTATGGGTGGAACTGGGTTGCTTTGGGTTTGGAGGCTTGTCGTGCTTCTTCAGTTGATCAGTGGCGTTCTTGGTTGGGGAAAGGAAGGTCACTATGCAAGTTGCAAAATAGCAGAGGTACGTTCACTACTTTCTTTTAGCTATTATGATTCATTATCTTCGATGTCTGGTCCTTTTTATTGATTTGCTTCGGTTGAGGACGATCCACATGGATTTTCGAAAAGAGTTACTGAATTCATTCGCTATGATTGTGATTTGTCCTTTATAAATTGAGGACTGTTGTGATAGCGTAAGTTTTAGCATCGATTCGCCTTCTCCAGTCAAAATGTTTTCCCTGCAGACCAGTTGGAAGAGTTGCTTTCTATAGACAAAAAGTTGTGTCTTTGGCTGGGTGGTGGGCTACGTTGTGAGGAGGCTTTTAGCTTTCTCCTTGATTAAGTTACTTAATCTTTAATGAGTTCGGTTAAACCAGTCTGCTTTTGGGACTGTAGTTGGTGCATTACACGGATATATCAGTTAATTGAAAACTTTGGAGATGGCTGCACAGAGAAAGGTAGAGTTTGTGGTTAATAGATTCAGAAATAACTTTTGTGAGGTAAGGAAAATTGCAATAGTGTATGGAAGGGGGTGTTTGGAAGGTAAGTTGTATTTGGATCTGACTTTAATTCTCCAATAGATTGCATCGATTTAATATCACATCTGATTGAAGATAAAGGGGCGATTCACTCAGTTAGATGGGAAGAGGTGGGATTGTTGAAGGATAATGGGTTCCAATTGCTATCATGATATAATTATTTAAATCAATGTGCATCCAGTGATGAAATTGGAGTGTCATTGGTATTTTTTTTCGGTTGGAAAATAATTGATTTTGACTTTTTAAATACGTAAGGAGTATCTAACTGAAGATGCCAAGGTTGCCGTGAAACGGTTACTTCCTGATTATGCTGGAGGGGATCTTGCATCTCTTTGCTCCTGGCCCGATGAGATTCGTTTCCACTATCACTGGAGTGCTGCTTTGCACTATGTTGACACACCAGATTTCAAGTGTAACTATGAATACTGCAGTGAGTGGTCTACAATTCCTGCATTGTGAATCTTCTTCTCTTAGCCACTATATTTTTTTACAGCGCATGCCATATTGTTCTTGCTTTGAGATAGCATTAAGCTTGCCTTGAACTGATTCTAGTACTCTTTATGCATCTGATGTCATGCTGCTTTTATATGTGTATCGCCAGTGTCATCAATTTTAATGCTCTCACATCATCTAAGCTATGCTGGATATCGCAAGCAAGTTATTGCTTTTTTTGATTTACCAAATTACGTAAAGCACATTCATGAGGCAGAGGAGACTGGACTAATTCCAAATCTTGGTGCTTGAGTCACTAAACTAATTATGCTATTATCTCTTGACATGTAGGACATATGTTTGCTTGTAGTTTCTTATGTGCAGTATTAAGTGATGAATATTAACACTGGTTGCCTTGCTGTTGAAATTTATCTAAGAGCTTAGGTGACAAAAGCCTCATTATATTGTGCAAAGAGACTCCTCTGTATCACTCCTCTGTATCACTCTAGAGTCTATGTTAGAGATCAGAATAGGTGAGTTTAAGCTATGTTTAATTGGCCTAACGTACTATACTCCGCATGTCTGTCATTACGCCTTGCCCACGGTTATTCTTAATAAACGTAGTGCTGAAAAGGGGATAATAATACTCTCTACCTTCTTGTAGGAGATTGCCATGATTCTTCTGGACACAAAGATAGGTGTGTTACTGGGGCAATCTACAATTATACAAGGCAACTCAAGGCAGCTGGCAACTCCTATGCAATAACAAATTGTAAACATCATTTGCTCTAAGGACGCATCATTACTTGTCCTTTACCTCGTCCATGTATTTCCATCTTGGGTTCTCACTCATTTCTGATTATTACAGACAACTTAACAGAGGCACTTCTTTTCTTATCACATTTTGTTGGAGATGTCCATCAGGTTTGCACTTCTGGAATCTCTTAGCTAAGACGAAGAATGAGATGTTTAATAGCCATCAGATAGATAGCCTTTGCATATTTCACATATTTTAATTCTTTCAAGAGTAAATTATGTGGTAGTCATTGAGAAACATCTTGCATGGGCTAGATATACTACTGCAGGGATGGAATTCTTTATTGTGTATGACTTTGTGTTTAGCGAATCCATGGTCTATGTCAACCGTAAACTATGAAAAAATCTCAGGTTAAGTATCTACTTTTGTCTGGCAGCCCCTGCATGTTGGTTTCACTGGAGATTTAGGTGGAAATACCATCATTGTTCGTTGGTACCGGAGGAAGACTAATTTGCACCATGTAAGTGTTTCTTCAGCTGATCAATCCCCATGGCCTATCTAGTCTATTGCCAATGTAGTAATTTGAGAAAATCAAGTGTGCAGACAAGGAGCAATTCCGTCCTTTAAGATAGAAGAAATCAAACTTCTGGAATGCCTTACAATTTGACTACTTTGGAAATTTTATCTGAAGAAGTGTAAATGTTGAAGCCTTTGGATGTTCTATGTTGTTGATCTCTCCTCATCTTTTAACATGTCTTCTGAAGTATAAAGCTTGTGGGAAAACTAAGTTTATCTATGCATGATGGAGCACACCTACTAAGTGAAAGTATGGACTTATTCATGTAATGATTATTCTTAGGCAGGATAATGATTTCAATCTGTCTAATGTAATTGAGAGTCATGAGAACTGACTGACCTTATGTTCAAGGAATGAGGTCAAGTTCATTTTCAAATTTACCCAGCTCTTGACTATGCGTCCTTATAGTTTTCCTGTTTGTCAGCTTTGCAAATTTGTAAGTAGCTAATGCTCTCATCTAGTGGGAAGATCTCATTGTTGTGACGACATAAAATTAAACAAAAATCCTTACATCTGGCAAAATGATGTCATTTCAGGTGTGGGACACCATGATTATTGAGTCTGCATTAAAAACATTTTATCAGTCTGATCTTTCTCAGATGATCCAAGCCATTCAGAGAAATATTACGGTATGCTTTTCCAATTTTAACTGGGATTATTGTATTTTTCAGCACCTTCGTCTTCTCTTGTGAAAATTACAGTGTTGTAGTAACTTGTCTTGCTTAAGTAAAGAATATCGTTATTTTCATTAGGCTTATGATACACTGAGCTCCATTTTGTTTCTTTATCTAGGGATTAGAAAGTAAAAAAGTAAATCACAAAGTGCATTTGGAAGCAGACGATGTTGTAACATGGGAAGTGACTGATAGAATAAGTCTTATCTAATAATAAAGTGCAGAATATGGCTTCCAGGGGTGTGATCATGTAAAAATATGGTAGCTGTGTAAACTGAAGTTTTCTCTGTTTCTTTGTTTGATAACGGTAGTATGTTATAGACCTTTTTATGCCGTTGCACCCTAGAAAAGCCTGATTTTGATCATATTGAGGACACTTTGATAGTCTTATATAGGGTGGAGGGGTAGCGATCTGTCTTTGTAGCTGTTAGCGCTTTCTCATTTGTCCAATTAATGTTTTGTACCTAATTTTTAAATGATGCATATTTTAAAATAATCCAAGTTTACAATTTCTATAGTTTGCTTGCCATTGGTGTAACTTAATTTAGAATTTGGTGAGAGCATGACCCGTCATGCAAAATCATGCATGAACAACTGTTTTATAACTGTGTAACTGTCTTTTCTTTACCCTTTCTATATATCTTGATGATGTAGGATGGCTGGTCCAATGATGTACCATCTTGGGGAGATTGTGCATCTAACAAAACAGTTTGTCCTGATCCGTAAGTCTTCTCTTTTGCTTTTTCGTGTGCTGATCTTAGTTGAATTGATTATTTCACTGGACACCATGTCATGCATCACTGCAGAGAGTATTAAAACATTTCCAGTCATGCATGTATTCTCCACTTATTATATGAGTGTAGTTTTTACCCTGCAAAGAGTATCCCAGGGTGAAGCTGACCTAGCAAAGTGAGATACAGTTTTCTCATTGATCGGATAAAACGTCAACTTTTTTATCTTGTCATTTGGACAAGCATCAGCACCATCTTTGTTTTTGCAGTTACGCTTCTGAGAGCATCAAGCTGGCATGTAAATACGCATACAGGAATGCCACACCAGGAAGCACTCTAACAGGTTTTGTCTTTCCTTTCTTTCCTTCTATTGCTTTTCTGGTAGGTGAAAATTGATTTTCTCAATAATGAATAATTACATAAATATTTTCATCATTTATCACCTTCTGGTAATGCCATTTTATTGATAGATAGCATTTCCTGTTTGAGAGGTATGAAATGTCTCGAACATCTGCTTGCTGCTTTATGTGCTGTAAAAGCTATGGCATCAAACAGGTCAAATGCTGTAACATGCATTGTAATGGAGATGAGAAGGCAGAAATGTCAATTGTTTTACGATAAATCCACTTCACATTGCTTCAAGAGGACATTTCTTTCTAATTTGTTGATCTTTTCCTTTATTTTTCTACTAGTATCCTATCACGTTGATTGACCCAGTACGCCTTGGGGTGGCACTAGACGTACCACAACTTTAATTTCCTCAATTCTGTTGCATAGGTTTCTTTATTTTACGTACTGATAGTGTATCAATCTTCTTTCGTGTAGATGACTACTTCCTCTCCAGGCTACCCATTGTAGAGAAGAGAATAGCTCAGGCAGGTGTTCGCTTGGCATCAATCCTCAACCGGGTGTTTGCTTCTCCGAAGCAAGCTGCACATAAATGAAAGATGATTGGAGTACATCAACTTTTTTTTTAAGCAAAGCGCGTGGGGACCAGATTCTTCAGTTCCCACATGGATGGTCTTCATCACCGAATTGACTAGCTATTCTCTTCTTCTGTCAACCTTTTAAGGAAAAAAACAATTGCACGCTCCGGCCACCTAATCTTCTCACTACTATTTTATATGTTGATGCTATGCTTATCCCGGAATATGCCTTATTCTCCATGCAATGTTAGTCAAACTTTTGGGACAAGCAAAAAAAAACAGTTAAATGTGCTTTCGTGCAAGCAATGGAAATGTACTCAAAAGTTGTGTATATAAATCTTATTGTTCTTCTCGCAATCATTTTCGTCTTTCCAATATTTATACCATTGTGTTATTAGCGAAGAACAGTTTGAGAGGAAGCTTGTGTTGTTTTGAGATACGATGAAAATGTCTTCTCTTGGGTTGTTGGTATCAATGTGTATGGTTTCCATGTTGGTGGCTGGGGTCCATTGCTGGAGCAAAGAAGGGCACATCATGACCTGTCAAATTGCACAGGTAATGCTTTTTAGTATGTGGCTCCCGGCCTTCTTTTTATCCATTTCCGCAGTGGAACTGGTCGGAAAGTGGGCGAATTGAAGTCATCCATGGCATGTTCGCTATCTGGGTTTTCCATAAGTATAGCACTTTTCAGACTTGGGTTTGCGCCGACCTTCGCTTGTTGAATCTGAAAGAAGGCCATGTCCCATTAAGTCGATGTTTTAAGCTCTGGTTAGCCTTTGACAGGCTCTTAAGAGTTCTAGTTGCCATATGGTTGTTCGAACTTTTATCGGGTAATCAGCTGCCAATTTATAATATGATCACACCAGGAACGAACAAACAATAACGATTTTGATTAGCTGCTCAAATTCGATCGATCTCCAATAAAAGCCCTAAAAATCTACCCATTTGTAGTGCAGATTTGTCAAATGAAATAAACATTCCAAATTGTTTCGGCCATGCCGATTTCATCTCTTAGATTTAAAAGTTCCACTATCCTTCATCCTGCCTGTTATCATCTGTACAAGAGGTGCGACATCAGATGCCCTGAGATTTTCGATGAGGAGATCTTCACTAATTGCAACTGCAGAAAGCTTGATGGGTCACCTGTACCCGTAATTAGCAAGTCAACTGTTGCTTTCTCTTTTGCAGTCTCTACTGAAGCCGGAGGTGGATGAAGTCGTCCGGCATCTATTACCGCCATACGCCAAAGGCGACCTCTCGTCGCTCTGCACATGGCCAGATCAAATCCGGCACTGGCACAAGTACCAGTGGACGAGCCCGCTCCACTTCATCGACACCCCAGACGACGCTTGCAGCTTCGACTATGCTAGTAAGACACTTTTAAGTTCAATTTCTATGGCCCTGGAGCTTATACATGGATAGAAAAAATGCATGATACTAATGGAAAATTATCTTCGCATGGTTTCGTTAGGGGATTGCCACGATCCACATGGCAAGGAGGACATGTGTGTTGCTGGTGCCGTCACAAACTTCACTTCTCAGCTCTTGCATTACAAAGAGGGAACTGCAGATCGGAGATGTAATTTAAAACTTCTAATTTTTATTCTTTTTTTGCAAGAAATACTCTATGTTCAATTTATTTTAGCTTCTGAACATGATGCCCTAATGTGAGTTTCTTAGCATTACAGATAATATGACAGAAGCCTTGTTGTTCTTGTCACACTTCATGGGAGATCTTCATCAGGTAATCCAGCCTACTTTAAAAGTTATTGCCTTTTTGATTTATGATCTTTATAGGTTAAAAAGATATTAGCAATCTTTTCTAAATAATATTCACTATTTGTTGCTCTTTCTGCCAGCCGATGCACATCGGGTTCACGAGTGACAGAGGAGGGAACTCTATCGAGCTGCGCTGGTTCAGGCACAAATCTAATCTTCATCATGTAAGCGTTAACTTCGATTTCAAATTTCCCATTTTCACTCGGCGAAAAGAAAAATGAAAACCTATTTCACTCGCTTACGCTATGTTGCTGTACCATCAGTTTGGTTGGACTCCACCGTGTTTGCTTAAAATAGGTTTTGCGTTGTGTTTAAGCCAAAAGATGCAGTAAACTGGAAGTCTAACGATAGCTGAAGCCTTGCGTGGCTTGATACTCATCCCTTGGCCGGCCTTTGCATTGCGCGTGCATGCATGTGATGTGCACGTGCGGTATCCCGAAAGCTAGCTGACCAGCTTATAATATGAAATGTAGATGCCATCTGACTCTTTGTTTTCTCTCTTGGATGATCAGGTATGGGATAGGGAGATCATTTTGACAGCAGAAAAAGATTACTACGAGAAGGACATGACCCTCCTCCTTCAAGACATTGTGGCCAACTATACTGACGTACTCTCTCTCTCTCTCTCTCTCTCTCTCTCTCTCTCTCTCTCTAGTTCAAAGCCATCTCATAGCACCAACTTAAGGATTATTTAAGAAAGAATTCAACCTAGATTTAAGTCTTGCCGTATATGGATATACCTCTGGAATTAATTCTTGTTGCCTCTTTCTGTTGTGAAATAAGGGGGCTTGGTCAGATGATATTCCGTCGTGGACCCACTGCGACGACCTCGACTCATGTCCGACCAAGTATGCGGTTGAGAGCATAGCCATTGCCTGCAAATATGGTTACAAAGGCGTTGACTCTGGCGTCACTCTTGCAGGTAAAAGATTCATAGCCTCGATATGGTTCCTGACCATAAGCTGAACGTCTGCAGAATGTGTCCGAGGAGAGATCCTTCTGCCTGAGTTTGATCTATTTAACGAAGCTATATCACATCTCATAAAACGCGTCGTCGTTTGCACCGTTAGTTAGGTGACACGAAGCATGTCATTTTGCCCACAATAGTTAGTGTTATCGACATCAACCACATCAACAATATACTAAAATGTGACGTGTTTTGAAATGTCTTATGATGACAGATGACTACTTTGACTCGAGGATGCCGATCGTCATGAAAAGAGTCGCTCAAGGCGGGGTCCGGCTGGCGATGTTTCTGAACCGAGCTCTCGGCGATGATGATAACCAAGAAGAAGGGGTTGCATCCCCAACATAGGCGTCCTCATTTTCTCATGACTAGGAAAAAGATTGACCTAAAATAAAATCAAATCAATTCACTTGGGTTAGAAAGAAAGCCCATCACATTGATACTTTAAGTTATTAATCATGAATTATCTTCTAAACAGCCGAAGTAATTAGTTAGATGAAAGAGACATGATTAGAGCCAAATGAGGACATGTTCCCTCATGATGCAACACCATGAACTGATGTTCCCAAATTCTTTGGAAGTTAATGATGTGTTGTTTATATAATTTCCCGAAGAGGCGTAGCCCTGATCCTTGTGTGTAGACTAAAATGTACTTCATTCAATAAAGCAAGTGGTTCTTAATTTATAATCTTGTTGAGCAATGTGATTAATCTTCGGGAAAATGACAAACAGTTCATGAACTTTGCCCCAATATACAATATCATCCCTAATTTTTTAATTTGTTCAATATGAACTATGAACTTTAATCCAATGTGTAATGTTATATTTGCACTTTTGATCTTAATACTAACCTGAAACTTATATTAATGTAATGACGACATTAGAGACTTTCATATAATGAAAGGACTACATTAAATATTTACTAAAAATTCGAAAATCATATTAAACAAATTCAAAGTTTGGACACAACATTACACATTGAACCAAAATTCATATTCATTTGTTTAAATGTATCTCCATATGATATAGTTCCCATTAATTCCTTCTGATTTTTTGCACGTGTCTTCTTACATATGTCTACGTCTACATTAATTTCCTACATTGGCTTCCCTATTTTTCGTGGTTGACAGGATTGGGTGGCCTGTCATAGTGCATTGCGGGCGCACCCTTCCTTCATAACTCTATTGTGTTGTTGACATCGGGTCCTCGTATAGGACGGCATCCAGCCTAAATCGTTTGTGACTTTTGTTTGATATTCGTAATCATCCTCCCCGACAACGATTTACCCGTCATATGTCATTTCATAATTTTTTTTTTTTTTTTTTCGCGCCGTAAGTTCAATGAGTCTCATGAAACGTAATATTCCTCGAAAGAATAGTAATATCCCTAGTTAATAGTAAATTTCTTTCTCTTTTGTTAGTAAAATATCTAAACGGCCATTGCTTTTTTCACTCTATCATGTAGGAAGATTCGCTTTATATTAGTTAATAGGATTTCGATACAAAATCCATTCCATTGTAGATGCTAAATTGTCCAAAAAGTCATAGGACTATAGGGTGACAGCCAATTCAATTTTGAATTTTTCAACTATGTCAAATTAATCCTAAACATTTTGACGTTTTGTCAATTTAGTCGTTCCAGTCAATTTTAATTGGAAATTGTGAATATTGGTTATCTATATGGCATAATCAACGTTGACATTGATGATTTTTTGAGTTTTTTTTTTTTTTTTTTTTAGTTTGAATGTTTCTCTTCTTTTTTTCCTCCCTTTTCTTTTCACCAATTGCTAGCCATAGGTGATAATCGGCGAGGGCTAGTCTCACTTGGGGAAAGGTCGTCCTTACCCAATCTAGTGAGGCCACTATATACCAATAATCGGCAACCAGCCACTAAGGAAAAGAAAAGGGAAAAAAAGGAAAAAAAGTTTAGAAAATTACAAAAAGTCATCAACATTAATGCCAACCATGTCATATAAATTTGCTAGTGTCTACATTAGTGATTTCCGACCAAAATTATCAAAAATTACTAAATTAGTAAATTGTTATAAGATTTAAGATTAAACTGGCACAATTAATAGATTTACAACCGAATTGGCTAGCATATTATAAGTTTAGGACTTTTTAAACAATTATCCCCTTTATAGAAGGTTCGAGCACTTATTAGTAATGCCTATTATGGAAATATTTTTATGTTTAATGCATTGATTACACATAACACAATATTAACAAAGTGCATTGAAAATGAAATGTTTTTAATAAGGTATTTAACAAGTTATCCATGGCACTTATTAGTACTTTTATTTTGGCTCAAATATGTTTATTAGCTGTTTGATTTGCTTTTCTTTTTGGGAAGTGTTCTTTTCCAACAATCACCTACTTACCGATGAAAATGTCTAATTACTCAAAAGAGATCTTGTATCCATAAAGAATTTTTCAAATAAGGGCATGAAATGGGACTGTTTTCTTAAAAAATGGCTCAATGTGGATCTCATCTCAAACAAAGCCTTAAAGTGGCCAACCTAATCTTAAATAAGATTCCAAGGTCCTCGTTGGCCAAATTTCCATCAATTGTCAAACCCTTGCATCTCATGTTAGATGCACAAAAGATGCATGTAAAATGCCCGTCATGCAAAACAATATTACGAAATCAAGGAACTAATGAATTTAAGATCGTTAAATCTAAGCAACCGCCATAAGCTTTGGACAATCTAGACTAGACTAAAAGGCTTAATCAACTTGAAGAGTTAAAATATGAAAGGAAGCTTTGATTGATTGATGGGAGAATGTGTTGAAGAAAAATCCCTTGGAGTTTTGAAGCCGACAAAACAAGTCTCAACAAGACGGTCTAAGGACTCCAAGATTTAGTTGGCTACGTCGAAGTTGTTAAGGTCTAAAGGTTTTCAAAAACAGTCGGACCCAGAATTTCGGTCCGAAGTTTTCCGTCCGAAGTCGGCCAAGACTCGTTTCCATCCGAAGACCTTCAAGACTCGTTTCGGTCTGGCCGACTCTCAAGACCCAAATCTAAGTCTCGAAGACAGTTCGCGATTTTTACAAAGCTAGCCACAAAGTTATTCTTATGGCTAAGGAAAGTAAGATATTGGATTTCATATTTCCTAATCCTAACCATGGAATATCTCTCGGCTGTGATCAAGAGCTTGGAAGATTTGATTCTTCGGATTTTATCCGTTGAAGATCAAGATTATTTTTGGAAGAATCTAATTTTGGGAACTCAAGATCCCGATTGTATGGGCGAATAGGATTGACGAGCTGCTTTGTCTACTTACGTTTTCGAGACAAGGAGATCACTTAAATTGATTCAGTCCAACGGGTTGATTGGATGAATGTTTTGGTAAGTGCCAACGGGTATGAAGGCACGGAGACTATTTAAGGTGGATCGACGTTGCTTGGAAACAAGGAGAGACGGTAGAAAAATCTCGATGTTAGAATCTCCAAAATCACATGTTCTCTAAAATCTTTCATGTTCAAATTGTGTATCAAAGAGAGTGAGATATAGTGCGAAAGCAAAGAGAAGGTTGTAGAGAGGCGTCTATTGAAGAAGTCTAGTCCGTTTCGTAACGGCTCTCATTTGCTACATAGTTATTACGGCCCGGTTGGCTGCCGGCGTGAAGAGTGGACGTAGGCTTGGTCTAAGGGGAACCACTATAATCCTTGTGTCAATTCTCTCTCACTCTACTCTATTTACTTTTTGAATACGTAATTTAATTATTATTGATATATCTTTGATATCAACATATTCCACCGCAAAAGATTCCAAAAGAATTCCGCAACAACCTATTCACCCCCTCTAGGTTGATTCACTAGCCTATTTCAGAATGGAATATTATCAAAATTGTATGATGCTAAACTCATAGAGTTTAAGAGTATATCGAGCTAACCACTTTGGAAATATCAATTTGGGATTCCACCATACTCTTGGAGGATGATGGCCTATTATTTAGGAACCTTATTAGATTTTGGATCACACTAGGAAGTGTTTACAAGAGGTTTGGGGGACCATGGAATTCAAAGTAAAAGTGTAAAATAACATTATTTGAAGAGAATGAGTGCAGAATATTATACATAAAAGACTCAATACTTGCATTTGGACAGTATAAGAGATTTCAAAAATAACATTCACAAGTTGTCACCCAGAGGATCTTGAGAACTGAAGCAACTCGACATTCACAATGGCCCCTCGATCAAGTATATTAACAATTCATCCAATGGCCTCCCACTCATTGCTTTTATGTTCTTAGAGTCTTTGTCCCTCAAAAATGTTATTAATCTAAAGAAAATATACCATGGCCCTATTGCACTAGAGTGCTTCAACCAATTGAAAGCCGTGAATGTCAAAAGTGCTATCGATTGAAAAACATGTGATTTCTCTTAGAGATGCAAAGACTTATACAAGTGGAAGTTATGCAAGTATGAGAATACAATTCAATGCGAGCCATTGTTGTAAATAAAGCAAGAGAAGATAAAGTTGTTGTCAATGACATAGTTGAATTGTCTAAAATACCTTGTTTGAAATTGAGTAAGTTACCAAATATTATGAGCTTTTGCACCGTAGTTAAAATCACATTAAAAGGTTCTCCAATTTAGGTAACTTTTTCATTTTCTCCCAATGTCAGTCCTATTGACAAGGCATAAGTTTTCTTAATTCTTAATCTTGCAAACGCTGTTTAGATCATAATATTACAAGGATATTTATGATAAGATAATATTGGTATTGGTTGAACATTAATGCATGTTACATTAAATCTTGATTATTTATAAACGATGCACTTTAATCGAATCAACCAAATTTTCGGTTTTGATTTGGTGATAATGTGGAGTCACACCCGAATGTGAAAAATGAAAAATATATAGAAAGAGAGAGATTTAGGTCGGAGCACTGCCGAACCTCATTGACAAACCTGTGTTTTTTATGTTCATCATGCATGAGAGATGCATAGACTCATCGAATGGAGAAGATTTTGCTAACTAATGAGTTTGGAGCCTTATTTGAGATTGGGTTGGCTACTTTAAGACCTTATTAGAGATATTTTGAACCTTCTTTTGAGGAAACGGTCCCATTTCATACTCTCTCTCTTTTTTTAAATCTCCCCTCGTGCATATTTTGCAACAAATTGTCCATAAGCCCATAAAAGAAGTATGAATCTTGTGGATGCGATCCACAAGAAAATCGGTATCTCTCTAGCAGAAGATGATCTTAAGTCAATCTTTTCTCTTAAAGATGAACCTTCCAATAAGACTATTTGTGCCACAAAAACTTTCTCAAAAGATAGTGAACATGAAGGAGATGATTCTGCCCATGAGGGATATTCTTTTGATGAACCATCATCCCCTCTAGCAAGCCATGACCAATTCTCATCCATCCAGGTCACTAAAAAAAAAACCTGCTTCTTTCAAGCCATATGTTTTCTATCCAGCTCCTTCCATCCCAATCCTCTAAACCCATTCCCCTCATCACACTCTTAGACAATGGTGTAGACTCCTTTATCCTTGATCCAAAACTTCTTCTTGAAGAATATTGGGAACCTCATACTCGGTATTTTACTTATGCATCTAGAAACATTTTTTCCACCCAAATAAGAAGTAAACACATTGAAATCCAATTCTTTCCTCAATGCACCATTACTAACCAAATTATCGGATCCCCATTCCTAGATCGAGACATCATCATTGGTGGGGAAATCTTAACTCAGATCCCATATCTCGGGATTATGCCTAACGGGCTTAAGTTTTAAACATAATTTCGAGACTTTCTAGAGACTAAGAGACTCTATTTAATCCAACATGAAACGCTTAATCCAATCCTCCGGGCCTTTCTAGAGTCATGCACCAAAAACCACTCGAGTTTCTTACCAAATGTTCCAATCCTTTGTAGAAAAACTCAATGTTTTTCATCAAATTGCCCTTCAAGAAGAATGAGGATGTCAACCCAACCCCACACATGAATGAATCCATCAAACCTCCAATAAGCCCAGTAAAGAATGTAAATATCTCATCTAGTAAGGACTTAATGAGAGCACAAACTCATAGTGGGTATGTGAAGCATTTTATGTGGAAAAACATGCTGAGCAAGTTAGGAGAAAAAAACCATTAGTCATGAATTACCAACTTCTTATTCTAATTCCTCCAGGATGATAAGTTTCCCTTCCCCAACAAGAAAACTTTATTCTCTAGTTTGTCAAATGTAAAAGTTTACTCCAAGTTCGACCAGGAAGGCAAGTTTCGGCAACTTGGAATTCACCCAGAAGACAGATGTAAGATGACATTCTGCATACCAAACCAACACTTCCAGTGGAAGTTCCTTCCTTTTGGACTCAAGATAGCACCCTCATTGTTCCAAAAGGCCATGTGTAAAATATTACATCCAATCAATGCAAGTACACAGATCTACATTGACAACCTATTGCTTTACAACAAAGATAAAGAGTCTCACTATAAGTTGCTCACTCAATTTGCTCATATTGTCAAGCTGCATGTCATTGTGTTATCACAAGATAAGATAAAGATTGCCCAAATTGAGTTTCGGGCATGAATCTCAAGGATGGCACATTCCAACTAAGTAATCATATTGCAAAAGAACTACTTAAGTTCCCAGATCAAAATCTCTCCCACAAAAAAATTCCAACAATTCCTCGGAATCGTTAACCACTTAAGGGATTTTGTTCCAAGATTACCAAGTATATTCATCCATTACAAAAAATACTAAAGAAAGACCTACCTCCTTGGGGACTTTCACAAATTAAGGTAGTCCAACCATTCAAGCAAAAACTACAGTCTTTACCTCTTCAAATTCCCTCTAAAAGAAATAGAATTGTCCAGACTGATGCTAGTGACAAATATTGGGCAGCTATTCTTTTTTAAGAACAACTTGACAGTAAGAGGAGAATTTATGGACACAAATGTGGAAGATTCACCCAAACATAAATTCATTGCTAGCTATTAAGTATGGAATTAAGAAATTCAAATTCTATCTCATAGGTCACCATTTTCTTGTCGAATAGAACATATCTTCCTTTCCCCAAATGTTGAAATTCAAGCAAAAAACAATTCCGCACCCATAGCTTTTGAGATGGGTAGAATGGTTTTCTTAATACTCATTTAAAACCAAACACATTGCGGGAAAAAAGAATATGCTTGCCGATTTTCTATCCAGGCCAGATCAAGCCCTAGTGAGTTCCATCAACATGTTTGCAAGTACAACAGCTAGTGGCCAAATTCAAGTTCAACCAATGGTGCCAAAGTGGCCAAGCGGGAAAAAATCTCCTAAAATCCCAAGGCTCATTCAAGGCAATGTTGTCTTCGAAAGGTTGATTGATCTATTATGGGTTTATCATCTAAGAATCTTCAGCGAGATATGGTGGATCATGTTTGAGACCCTTAGATTACATCCTAAATATCCATTCATATATCCTTTGACAATCTCACCCATAAACCCATTTTCCTGAAGACCTTAAATGGTTCATTTTGTATCTCGCTTAATTTGCATATAGTAGCTGTCGAATTTCCTATAGTTCAAATGCCTTACCTCATTAGCTAGATTATCCAAAGATAGTTAGATTTTGCACATTTGGGAGAACTCCTGTCATGGTTTAATCCTTTAGGAATCTGGAGATTAGTTTTCAAAGAACAATTGAAAGTTTGCTTGCCAAATACAGAACCTCACACCTTAATCATCTTTCACAAGTCCTAGATGTTCTTAGGCCAAGTGGAGATCTCCACTAGACTCCGTCAAAGGTTGGTGTCTCTACTTTCGAGTCTCAACCAAGAATGAATGACATTTTCAAAACCCTCCTAGCAAAAATCAAACAAATCCCACACAAATACGGGGAACTTCGGAGAATTTTGTGCCAACACAACAAGGTGATTCCTTTAGAGATCTGGTGAGAAGGAAACACAATCTAGCAACACACTAATCCAAAATTCCCTAAAGAAAGCCACCAAATTCATCATGCCTTAAGAGAATACCATGGAGAAGATCTCAGCTCAGACCCAGGATCCATGGGGAGGGCCACTAACCGAAGACCCATATTCATCTGAATCCATATCCACTGATTTACAATTGGCTTCCACCACTTTCGAAGATTGGTCCCATTGACCATAGCCCTAAGCAAACTAGCCTTCTCCCTTTAAGAAAAGAAGAACAGAAGATCCATCTTCATTAGGAATCCCTCACGACCCTATTGCTAATAAGCTTTTATCACAATGGGAGATTAACAACCTTATTTGTGCCTTTCGCAAAGCAAAAGACGAAGACAACTTGGATAACTTGGCATACAACACTGAAGAGGGATTCAATAATAAGATACGGTAGTGTGCTTTGCTAGTGTACGAGACATGGAGTGTGCTTTGCATGCTTTGTGCTTCACGACGTGCATTAGCAGGCTTGTACTAGGTGTGGAGTGTGCTTTGTGCTTTGTATGCTTTGTGCTTCACGACGTGCTTGAGCAAGCTTGTACTAAGTGTGGAGTGTGCTTTGTATGCTTTGTGCTTTACCCGTGCTTTAGCAAGCTTGACATGGAGTGTGCTTTGTTTGTAATGCTTTAAGCATCTTTCGTACTCTGTGACTATCATCTGTAGCATCATTAGAGGGACTTGTCCTCTAGATGCCTTGTGATGTTCGGTGCAGTTCATGCCTATATAAGGTGATGTATTGTGTATTGAAGAGGTAGATTAGCCTTCCATAAATAAACCCATATTATAATATCTTTCATGGTTTTCTAAGTCATTTTTCTTCCTTCCCCAAAATGGCTTCTTCTGATTAAGATCTTTGTGTTAACTCGGTTAAATGGTATGGTTTTAAGTATGCTCTCCACTTGCTACTTTGTGGAACTGTGGATTAGAATATGAGACTTTAAGGTCCAAATTTAAGAATAAAGGGTTAGGAAACTAAGCGACGGTCCATTTCTCCTGAAATATCAAAGTCTAAATTTTCTCCATAAATCGTTCATTAATACGACACTATTTGTTGATGTGATCGGCTAATGAGGTGTCCTAGTAGCATCAACGAGACGAGGACTTCGAACAAATAAGAGGCAAACCATATCAAAGTTCAATGCCTCAAATGTAAAATTTTCCACACATCCTTTTCCCAAAAAAACTCTTGAAACATCATATTTGCCACACCGGTATCTTATGTTTTTTCAAAAAAATCTTAGGGAAAAGAAAAGATTAAAAAAAAAAAGTGATTATGATCTGCTTGATAACAAAATAAAAATAAAAATAAAAATAAAAAACGCATTTGGGTTCATCCATCAACGTCAGACCCATCACACCATGCCAACTTGCAACATTTCACTAAATTTACTTGTATGTATAACCACAGTGAGGTAGAATCGAGATTGACATTAAAATCGATAGTTACATAAAAGAAAAAAAAAATCAATCATAGCCATAAAAGAATAAGAAGAAGAAAACCCTAAAGCAGAGGCTCTTCTTTATCATAAGTTTTTTTTCTTTTTTTTTGGGGGAGGGGAAGAGGGAGAGAGAGCAGAGAGAGACGAAATCCATCCATTGACCTTAACCGGTCCAACCCCATTTAACACTCATTTCCTCAATACCCATTTATTTAATTTCCCCATAATATAATCCAATGAGCAGAGTCTCACTCTCCCATGACATCCCATGCTCATGAACTGTGAAAACACATGGGGGGAGCGACATATAAAGAACAACATTAAATCCATTGCATTGACCTTGAACTTAACCCATCCCCAACACCACTCGCTCCCTCCCTCTCCTCGTCCCTTCCTTCCTTCCTTTCTTCTTCTTCCCTCTCGCATCACCTTCAACCTCAGCCATTCCATCCTCAACTTTCACCTTCCCAAGCTCTCAAGCTCACGCGGAGACAAGAAGAAGAATCCCGGAAATGGGTTGCTGCGTGAGCACCCATGATGCTCCATCTTCCTCGGATCACAAGAAGAGAGCCCAAGTGAACTCGGCCGACAGCAGAGCCCCACCTCCTCCTCCTTCCGTGGACGAGGAGACCGTCAAGGAAGTGCTCTCCGAGACACCCACTTGCCCGAAGCCCAAGCCCGACTTCCCGGCGCTGGCGCGGCACCAGAAGAGCTTCGCCGCCGACGAGCTCTCCGAGGAGGTCTCGGAGGTCTGCAGCCTGAGCGAGAGCATGTCCACCGCCACCAACCTCACCGACGACGGCGGCGGCGGGGCGGCGGCCGCGCCAAGCAGAGGGCCGGCAACAGGTCCCCGGCGAAGCCCCGGGGCCCGCCGGCGGCCAAGTCCCGGTCCCTGCCCGGCGACGTCGGGGGCCGGAATGATCACGGGAGCAGATCCCGGGTGCCGGGCGGCTCGCCCGCCAGGCGGTCGGACCGGTCTCCGGGTCGCGCCAACGTGGGCGGGTCGCTGAGGATGGTCCAAGGCAGGGACCCGGGTTCCTTCCGGGCGACGCCGGCCCGCGGCGGGAGGACGGACCCGGGGGAGAGGTCCGGGCGGAGGTCGATGTCGCCGGCGGCGAGCCGGGGAGTCGGCGCGGCCGGGCCGGCGGTGGGCCGGACCCAGTCCGCGCGGAGGACGAACCCGTCGCCGGGGCGGGTCAGGCCGGCTCCGGCCGAGGGCAGGAATCGGGAGGCGCGCGGCGGTAGCAAGAGGATGAGTAGCGGCAACGAGTCCCTCGACAACCCGCTCGTTTCTCTGGAGTGCTTCATATTTCTATGAAAATTGCAAAGATGGCCAAAAACTATTTACGGGTGCACGCGGCTCCTATTTTCTACTTTGCAATTTCCCCCACTTTTGTAATTTTTTTATCCTTTTCTTGGGCAATTTTTTTTTTTTTTTTTTTTTTGGTGCTTTAGAATATGTGAATAGGTAAGTCAACTCCGAGAGGTCAGTTTGTGGATATGGGAAGATCGTAACGCAATCAAATTGACCTTAATTTTTTTTTTTTTTTTTTTACTGTCCTTTTCCACTCAATTTCAATCTGGTGCATTGTCACTTTGCATGCAGGAATCACGCAAGTCACTTTTCCGTGAGCAATATGATTTACTTGGGGGAAGTTTGGGAACAGGATTTACCTCCCTTTTTGCGAATAAGGACGAGAAAAAGTATAGTTGGACTTGGGGTGTGAATGAGAATTTTAAGAATATTTGCATGTGAGGAGTTGGGAAAAAAAAAGGGCTATTTATGTTGGTTGGTGACAGATCGGTTAGGCTGGTTAATGCATTGATTCTCAACCTGTGAGTCGTATCGAAACCGCAATTCTGTCCTATCCTATGTTCACGCAATGACCATCGGCATTCATTGCCCGACGCGGCCTTGCCGTAGGGAGGCTGAGTGAATTTTGTCAAGTGACCGCGGAGGAAACACACGGCGTCCTTACTTTTTTCCTTTTTTTGGCCTAAGGATAGTAATTTCCATTGCTAGCACACTAAAGGGGCACTATTAGTTGGAAAGTCTAAACATAGGATTAAAATTCAAGGCTGTGGAGGATTTGGAAACCACTGCATCCTTACTTAGCTCGTACTGATTGTGGCATCTGTCCTGCACCCATTTTGAGTCCGAAATGATGCGTTGGGAGGGATTCGACTTGGAACAATAATATTTTTCACGCATGATCTGGATGAATTTTGAATGTTTGTCCCTCCTCCATATGATCCCAGAGGACTAGGTTGGCCCCTAATTAATCGCTATTTATATAGAAAAACTACCCAATCAATCTTAAACTAGTTGTATGCATGTCAATTCAGTATTAAATTTTTCAATTTTATCAATTTAATCCTAAATTTTTATGGGAAATTTAAATGTAATTTCTCTAATCAATTTTTGCCAATCACCGACGTGATAGTTTAGTTTCCGCTGGCTATCGTATGTGACACTTTGTCGTATCAATAGTTTTCGGTGAAGATTGGTTGAAAAGAATATATTGGAATTTCACGAGAAGGTTTAAGATTAAATTGACAAAATTGAAAAATTTCGGACTTAATTGACATCCGTACAATAGATTTAAGGTGTAATTTGAAAAATTTTGTGAATTTAGATTGGGTCCTTATATGATGTTTTTATGTTTAGAATATAATTGTTGTAGGATGAGAGAAATAGAGTAATATAATTTTTGTTTTATTTGTCTATTTAGTAAACATTTTGGAGGACTCGTTAATATATGGAAGATATATACTGAAAATTCTAAAACCTTGTCATGAAAATGCAATTGAATCCTAAAACTTTCAAAAATGACAATCAAATCTTAAAACTTGTCATAAAACCGCAATCAAGTCATAAAATTTATCGAGTTAGTTCAATCAAGTTTTAAAACTTATTAACATTTTCCGTTTGTCAAGTTTGATGGAGTTAATAAAATGATTTGATTACACCAACTTAATAAATTTTAGAATTTAATTGCATTTTTTATAAGTTTTAGGACTCCATTATATTTTCTTGACAAATTTTAGAATATTCAATATATTTATCCTTTTGTATATTTAATATAATTCAAAAAGAAAGAGAAGAATGTCTTCCGAAGAAGCCTTGGATTCATTTCAACTCATGCTGTCCTCTTTTCCCTTTTGTCCTTCTCTGTTTGGATCCTACTTTGCCGTGTTCTTCATTGTTGTAGGCCACCATACAAAGCAGCTTGAGTCTTACACGAATGATCATGTTTAAGCATTTTTAACGAAAGTTCTAGGCCCCCAAAATAAAAGCGATCACCTTAGAAAGGGATAGTTATTAACTTCAGTCAGAGCATACGCCATCAATATAAGAAAAGAGATTACGCAAGCATCTTGATACGCTAATTTAATTGAGATGGTGTATAATTCATAATCCTCAAATCAATGGTAGGTAATGCTATTCGTGTAAATCTTTCTTTGACTCGGTGGTGTATCCTTAATTTTCATTCAAATCATCTTTGAGATGAAAAAACTGCTAATTAGTATTCCGAGTTTCCCAAGTTCAACAGAGGGTAAAAGAATTAACAATCATGCAAGGTTTAGTAAGATATTTTTGGATCTTGACTTTGAATTTCATGTGCATTCATCTAAAGCTAAAAGATTATAACATGGGGATCGGATCCAATGATAGATGTGAATCCAAGCTTCCATCTTGGGATGGCTCCGTTGAGTATTCAATTTCTCCCTACATTATTAATAAAGGGGGGCCATACAGTGTTGACAACACAAGGTACAACCCTACCATGAGATTTGGGTCCACTCTATCATCTATTTTTCCAAATTATTTAACCTAGCCACCCCCCTATCAAAGCTTAGGGTACATGTACCCATCGAATCAAAAATTTGTCCTCCCCTATGAACGCCAAGTCTTATTATTTTAAAGATCATCCAAGCGAGTACTCTCGGCATTTTTATTAAACATAATTACATCAGCTCAATTTTGAAAACAGGGAAAAGTACCAAAAACATACCTCTAATTTCCATTCCATGACCACTAACATATTACTACTTTTGAAAATGCCGAATACATACAAAGGTTTTGCAAGACCACTTTATTCATTTTGGCATTTTGTGGCAAGCTGCTCCCCGAGTTTTTAATCTTTGCAATGTCCCCTGTTAAGCCTTGAAGTAGGTTGTAACATTACTCTTGAGTTATATATCCTGCTGCCATCTGTCAAGATACTCAAAAGCAGAAGTAAAGGTCACATATCAAGTGTCAAAACCTTGTCACATCATTCTTTTTCTGAAGATATCTCTATAAATCATCTGATGACATTTACTTAAGGACAGTGCAAATAGTTTCATTATCTCTCTCTCTTTTTCTTTTATTCTTTTTTTCCTTATCTTATTCTCTCGTACTATTTGATCGAATAGAATTATTTTGTTATATCCAGACTAATACCAATTCAACCCATTTCATGAAAAAAAAAAAAAAAAATGTGATCAATTAACCAACCAACAAAACTACTTATTATAAATAGCATCTTGTTGTTGCATTGAAACATATAAATGTTGACTAATCGGCTAACATTGAAATTGGTAAAATGAAACGGTTGAATAATTGAAAAATGATATTATTCAGGAATTCACATTGAATGCTAAGATTATGCATTGAATTTCTAGTAATAGATCCATAATCAAAAAAGTGTTTGTGATTGTTCCAAAAGAAATGAAACAAAAGATACGATAGAATTAGGATAGTTATTGTATGAGGTCTACCCAATGCTAGATGCAGAGGTGCATAATAGATCAATATGAACATCATGAGCTGTCATGCAATAAAACATGTTGTTGCTGATACCTTCTTCTCAATTCCTTCTTCTCCTTCTTTCAAAACCCGAGCTCGAAGAAGGAAGAGATAAGAGGGCCCTATGGAAAATGTGGTCAGAAATCCATAATAGAGTCCGACTATAACGACCGAATTTATTATGTTCATGCATAAGGATACTGGATTTTACTTACTCAAGCAGGAAATGCATGGTGCCATTCATGCAAGTGTCATAATCTTTCTACGAATATTTGTCTTTCAAATTCTATATCTTTCATGTCCACTCAAAACCAAATAAAAATCAAATCCCCTTAACCCTAACTAAATTGGTAATAAAAGTTTGCAAGGAGAGACAATTTGATCTCTTCAATATGAGTTTTGTTTGGAGATTCGTGCATAGTGAAAATTAGTGACATTATAGAATCTTGAACAACCAATGATTTGGGTCTTTTCCGTCATTGGTTGTTCAAGATTTAATTAAAATTAAGTTAGTCATATTATACCATGAGAAGCAAGCAAATAAATAATTTCCCATCATTCCAGTTTAAAATCTCACGATCCATCAACCAAAAACCACATCAGGCTCCCATTACTTAGATTTTCTTTTTTTTTTTTTTTCTCAATACCCTTCGCTATCCATCATGCCGTTTCACAAACTTGAATGGAATTTCCACGACAAAGACACCATTATGGAGCCGTTGGGAGCATAGGAACAAACTTAACGGAAGAAATGGACATTTTCATTATTAATTCCCAAAAAAAGAAGAAGAAGAAATAAACCCCCAAAAAATAAAAAATAAAAATAAACAAACAAACAAATAAATAATGGGCGTAAATTTTATATAGCTGTTGAGCAATTTACTATGGAGACAAAAGCCAAAACTGGCAGTTTCGGTTAGACTTGGACTCTTCTTTCCCCCGTATTCGCTCTCGTCCTTCCCGACTCACGTGATTTCTCGATGATCCAGAGCCCATGATGTTGGGATCAGACTTTGGGGTTGGGAAAGAGAACAATTTCACGGCATCTGGACGTCTTCCCATTTGTTTGTATTGTCCGAAGATTTGTACGACTTTCCATCATTTTCCCTGCGCCAGCATTTATTAAATTTCTGCAACGTTCAGAAAGAAATTGAAGCTGTCCCGAATCACGTGCCGAGCACGTACTGAGATGCAGAAGGTGTGGACGGAAATTAATTTTTACTTGGGTTTCATGTTATTTCGTCATTGCCATGGGAGTGCCCGCCGCAGATACCGGTGGGGTTGAAAACGGTCGAACCTCAAATTAATCTATTTTTATATAATAAAATTTAATGATTGGTATTCGATCCAACTCATATTCAATTTATATTCAAACTAATTCATTTACTTAAACATTTGTAAATTTTAATCCAACTCAAAAAAAAAAAAAAACTCATATTCAAATCGAACTAGATGAATGCGAGCTTGAGTTTAAATGAGGGAAATAAAGAATGAAAAGGGAGTCATAGGATTTGTTGAATTTAAATAAATTGTGAACTCATTTAATACTCATATTATTTTAGGTTTTATCATTTTAAATCAATTTATGATTCATTTACTAAATATAGCTAATTAATATAATAGCTCAGCTAATTTAATATGGTTAATAAAAGGATTTATAATTCATTTTGACCAATTTACTTGTAAGTATTATACATGCTATATGACTGACTTTACATTCAAGACACACTCGAGTGTTTTGCGATCAATATAAAAATTATGTGATAAAATTCATTCAATCCATTTATGAGATCAAGTCATTATTTGACGAGAAATTGTGAAGAAAAAAATTCATGACCATATATGTCTCGTATTGAAACTTTTAGCCAATACTTTAGGAGTTTCACGAATGCTGTTGAAATAAATAACTATGGGACCAAGTATCTTCTATTCACCTAATTTTGAGAAGTTAGGCAAATGGAAAATCGACATATTACACATTTCTAAGAGCCGGTAAAAGGAACATTAGAAAATTGAGAAAAATCGACTTTTGTAGAATCAGCTCATAACTTTGATGCACTTCCTCCAGTATGAATGTATTCTGCTCGCCCCTTATTGGCTCTTTTTCACGAAAACCACATGTATTCATCAAGCAGCAGTTTTTTTTTTTTTTTTTTTTTTTTTTTTTGTCTCTTTTTTTTTTTTTTTTTTTGTGTTCTAAGGAACAAAAGAATTAAGAAATTGGCAAGTTATCGTACGTATCCTACATCATATGTCAACTCATGCACAGATGAGCAGCCTCGAGCTAATTGTCGGTGTTCTTTTTCGTATGAAAAAACATGTGACTTTCAAGCTTTTGGGCGAAATGATTTGGCGAAGTGTGGGTACCTTCAAGGAAGCACCCGCAAGAAGAAATCCATCGACATCATCTTTGCTTTGCAAACTTTGCACGGTTGCCTCCGATTACCGACCATGCAATGTTCATTCTCTTCAGTCTAACTAACGTCACGCAACTTCCATCCTTTGCTTCTAAAGGTGACCGATTCGATCTATCATCCTTGCTTTCTGAACAGATGAACATCCCACCGTTAAGGCCCTTTGGGCAAAGCATATAAATATAGTGAGCAAATCTACAAAAGGAAAAGAAAAATACAATACTTCAGCTTTGCTACGAATGAATTCGCTCGAGGAACCCATTCCAACCAAACCTCACAAATTTTGTCATTTAGCACATAAGTAGATGTTTTTTTTTTTTTCAAGAACTCACCCATTCTAGTAATGCTCTAACCTGAATACATTTAATATTAGAGTTTCAAAACAAAGTTTGTCATTACATCATAAGACGCCTTCGCAAGTTAATTTTATGTATATATCCCAGGCATGCTCTCTCCCTTTGAATTTTCACATATATGTCCCAGGCACATTCTCTTTGTTTGGTGCGTAATTCCGTTTATTTCTACCCCTTTCATTAGTTGAGAAGCCCGTTAGGAGCAATTCCTTATTTGAGCCATTTTGCTCCGACCACCACTTCCCACCCTCGTCGGACCAAGTCATTACAAGAGGCGCACATGAGCGGCTGGGAGGAGAGCGGGGCCCCAATTCCTCTGTCATTTAAGTTTCATAAGGTGAGTATGCAGACATTTTTAAGTGTATTTAGGGCCGCCCACATACTGAAGTCTAAACTCATAGTCATTTCAGAAATTGGGCTGGGCATAGAATATGGTATGGGCCTGGGCCATGCCTCTCTTGAATTTATTTATGGGTCTGGCTTTAAATCCTAATGCGCTTCGGCTTTCCAGCCCCAATATGATATCATACCTAATCCATCTATTTGCTTATTCATTTATTTATTTATTTTTTTGGAAACCTCAGAACTAAGATGAACCTGAACCCTTAGGAATTGGCAACTCATCCATTCGTCATTGGTCTTATTTTTCAATAATAGTACCGCAAGCACTTGAATTTATGCCAATTTTGTAATCTAAGTAATTAATTTCAATTTCCAATCAAGCGCCTCGACTTTTCAAATATGAGTCAATGCGAGGCATGTATTAGAAAAACGTGAACATTGAAGCCATTAAATAGCCACTAAGAGCTTGTTTGGTAAAAATTATTTCTGTTTCCCAAAACAACTATTTCTATTCTTTTGTTCCAAGGAAGAAAAATAATAAAAATGTATTTGGTAAAATTTTTGTTCTTGGGAACAAAAAAATTTATTTTTTTGTCTTGGGAATAGATTTTGAATATAAATAAAAAGTAAAAAAAAATAACTTCTTATTCTCGGGAACAATTTTTCTTTTCTTCTTTTTTTCTTCTATCTTCCTTTTTCTTCCTTTTGGCCGATCGCCGATCTTGGCCATGGTCAATGAGGGTTGGCGACCTCGCCGAAGCGTTGCCGGCCCCAAAGCAACACCGAGCCATGACGAGGCCGACCTTGCGCTACTCCGGATGAGCGAGCCTTGACCTCGCCCGGATCCGATGAGGCCGAGCCTCGCGGTGGCGAGCGAGCTCACGGGACCTCGCCTAGCCGGTCGCCACCATGGTCGACGAGCGGCCACAAAGGAGGAAGAAGGAGAGAAAATAAAAAAGGAAAAAAAGAAAATATATAATAAAAAATTAAAAAAATAATAAAATTATATAATTTTACTAAACACATTTTTTTTCTTAGGAATAAAAATTTTACGTAGTTACTAAGCATGTTCTTATACTCAGAAATTATTCCCGAGGACAAAAAAAAAAAAAAAATCATTTCGATAAAAAATTATTTTTGGAAACAGAATGTTACTAAACGTGCCCTAATTGTCCATGGAAATATCTGATATAATCTCTCGAGATAATGTCACATCAATAGAGACATGGACGGGTTAAAGTGATTCAAATGGTACTGTCTCCTCCCATCCCGCGACACCTTAATGGAGATGACATAGGTTTTTACTGAGTAAGTGAGTGACATAAGTACATATGACACGGCAAGATTTAACAAAGTTCTGATATTGAGATGGATTCGAAAAATCGAGATACTTGACTATAATAAAAAACAATTTAGATACTTGATTGTAAAGCGGGCAAAAATTCAAGCACTTGCTATATCATTACTTTTTTAGGGGGCATAATTAGTAATTTCTTCATGCTTTTTTGTTTTTTCACCATTAGCCAATAAAAAAAGGAAAACAGAATAATGCCCAGAACCCGAAATTGCAATTGTTTTTGGAAAAGTAAAGTTTTCAAGATTAAGATCAAAAGAAGAATGGCTCACTAGAAGAGAGCAAAAACTGAAGCCCGAAGCGGTACTTCGTTTGCAAACTCTATGATGATCTGTACAAGAAATCAGGGAACTCATCACTAAAAGAGAAGACCCCGAAAATAGCCTCTCATCATTGACACAAGAATGACATCAAAGCCCAAACATCCTGACAGCTCGATGCCGTGGTGGGTACTGAAAGTGGGCCGATCGTTTGGTGATCGAGCATGAATTTCGCGAGGCGATCAAGCTGGGGTGGCGGGTCGGTGAGGAGGCCACGAAATGTTCTCCCGGGGACACGGCACCGGAGCTGGGCGGGCGATGTACGATGGAACGTCGTCCCCGGGCATGAGCACCGAAACTCCATCATCATACACAGTCATCTGCATCCACAGAAATTGCAATCATGTTAACCTGTTTAGTAAAATCGCAGCTGTTCGCTCGTATTACCGATCGCTTCGCTGTCGTCATATTGCAGCTAGGCATTCATATTGTTGGGCCGATGGTACCAAAAGCCTCAAGCCATCGGAACACAGTCCCAGAATGCGCATAGTAAACATAACCTTTTGACACGCAATCTTGCAACATGACATCATCTCGATTGCAAGATTGAAGGGAACAAGATCTCATCCAGACAGACGAACCAATGTAGCGCAGGTCATAGAAGATGTTGAGAAGCAAAACCAAATAAAATTAAGTGAATGGCAGCAAGCAGAACAGATAAGAATCGGCAAAGCCCCATAAATAACAATCACGTGGTAGTGCTGTTGATGATGCATCTTCTCTTGTTCTTTTTCAATCGAATCCGACTTGTTTAATACGGGGACCGGTGTACAGGAAACTGAAATTGATCAACAAATTTTGACCTTTTTGCAACCAAAATTGAGAAGGCGTGTCACAAAAGTCAGATTACTATGGGTGCGTAGCGGGATAAAATTCGTGTGTCTTCGCTTGACATGCTCTTCAACCAAGCTTTCAAATATGGAATTGTCGAGATTGGTCGATGAATCACCAAAGTTCGACCTATTTACTTAATCCACAACTCATTCACGAAATTCCCCATGAAGGCATTTCGCGGCTGTGATCAAAGCATCAGGTCGCAGGATTACATTCCTAAGAAACTGTCGCGATTTCCTGGCATCTAAAGAAACGAAGTCGGCGCTACATAGATTGAATAACCTGATCGACTGACGGACGACCGAACAGTGGATTCTTGCATGATCCTTCATGGATTTTTGTGTTGCAGGAAGTGGCAGAAACTAGAGCGTAAGTACATGGGAGGTGTAGAAAGTTCGTACTTACGATAAAGAAAGACACATGGTATCTAATTAGTAGGTGGAGGATATGGAATCCGCAATGGAGTGGGCTCTTTATTATCTGGAATAATGCTACAACACAAAAGGCTATTATACGAGTTTTGTGGCATATTCTCGTCCGATTCTTGCATACCATCCCATTACAAAATTACTCATTTGTAACATGACAATATAAATTAATCTTGTATATAGTCAGCCAAATACTTCTTAGCACACAAAACTTTCCACAAATAATGAGATTTGAACATGGAGAGTGAAGAATTGCCAAAAAGAAAATAGAATTATGCTAGCAGAGAGAGAGAAAAAAAAAAAACAGGGAAATTCTCTCTCTCTCTCTCTCTCTCTCTCTCCAGAGAAAGGAACCCTAAATTTATTTTCTCAAAACTAAAATCGCAGGCACAGGAGAGATGATGAAAGAAAGCAAAAGCGTGAGATATAGGCCAAAGGGTAGGCACCAGAGCTTGTGTCAGAATCACAATCATCACTCTAACCCCAAAATTGGTCAAAAAAACGAAAATATTAGGCGTCAAAAGAAGGCAGAAACTTCATCCAAATTATGAATAATTCCCCCTTTTTCTCTCGTTGAAAGTCGGAGAAGCATTCAAAGGCGAGAGAACCAGACGTGCCCAATGAAAAGGTTATAAAAGAAAGCTACAGAACCTTTAAAATGGTCCCCAAAAAGAAAATCTTAAAAGAATTACAAAAAAGAAAAGAAAAGGAAGCTCTCACTACAAGAACTTCCCCACATTCTAATTATCACAGTCACAATTTTCACTTTAAAGATGGGATTTTTTTATAATCTTTTTTACCAAGTTGTACTGATTTCGATGATGCATTGACACTCTCAAACAATCTCTAAATTCGATTTTATATCCACGTCGAATGGCATTGTACTAAGCTCGACATAATTTTCAGGAAGGGATTTTTTTTTTTATAAAACCACATAAAGATCTCATGCAAAATTTGAGAAAAAAAAAAAAAACCGTCCGATGAAATGCTCAACAGAGTGGAAAATCACATGAAAGACGAAGCAAAAACCTTTTTTTAACCTTAAAGTACACGAAAGACGCGTGATATCTTTTTGGCTAAGCCGAGCAAAAGGGACTTACTTTCGGGGACGGGTGGCCGAGTTTCCCGGCGAGGCCCCGGGGCGCGAGATCCGAGCGCCGCCGAGCGCCGCCGAGAGCCGCCGGGGAGGGGCGGAGGAACTTCTCGAAGATGGCCATGACCAGGAACATGGAGATGAGGACGGCGGTGGCCACGAAGCCGAAGGACACCGCGTTGACGGAGTCGTACTCGAACTGGCTCCCGCCGCCGTCGTGGCCGGGCGGCGTCGTGAGCGAGCGGGGGTCGTCACGGTGGTGGTGGTGGTGGTGGTGGTAGACAGGAGCTCCGATCGGCGGCCACTGAGGACCGCCCCAGCTCAAGCCTCGCCCTCTCGCCATCTTCGTCTTCAAAGCATTGCTCTGCTCCCGGATCACTGTAGAGAGAGAGTTTGAGTTTTCTGAGGCTTGTGAGGAAGCAGCGTGTGGGCCTGCGTGCAAGCAAGTACTTGAGCTTTTCGAGTTTTTCTTACACAGTAGAGAGAGAGAGAGAGAGAGAGAAGAGAGGCTTTGGAATTTGGAGAGCTTGTTTTGCTCATGTGAACATGTAATTATATATATATATATATATATATATATACATACATACATACATACATACATACATATATGTGAGTGTATGTATGTATATGCTCAAGATGACCGGCAAAAACTATATAGAAGAATTGTATCACTTCCGCTTGTTATATGCTTTTTGACCCCCCTCCAGAAAAATACCTTTTTATATGCTTAAGTGATAAATTAGATACGGTGAAAAAGAATCAAACCGCATCAATAAAGTATGCATCCAGAATAGTTGAGGTCAAATTAATTATGTTAATTTTTAGTTTTGTTGGTAGAGGCTCTTAAAGTATATATATTTACATATTTATATAATTATGTTATTGAGTCCCGCGAAAATATATACCGTTCGAAACTCTAGGTGATGATGCGTTTTTTTTTTTTCGTTTATTTTGCAAAAAGTATAGGACACTGCATATGAAGATTACAAAAAAAAAATTAGAGTTTTTTTTTTTGCAATGGAAAAATCCAAGGATAAATAAAACTAGGCCCATGGAATATCTTTTATGTATAATTTCCCTGAAAGCCCCCAGCAATAATAGAGTATAATTCCCAGACAAAAAGTGAATTTTTATTAAAGATGGGACGTGATATTTGCTTTTCCATTCTTTGTGTTGCGCCTTTCATGGCTGAGTTGATTGATCTGTTTAAAATAATAATAAATAAAAGAAGAGAACAAGGGGGAAATAGCATATTTGCCTATATAGACATTTTCCTTCTAATATTTTAAAAATTCGAAATTAGAGAAAATGGGGAAGCAATCTTATATTTAATAAATTACCCCAAGGAACGAGCAGAGCAACAAAGAAGTACATGTACCCAATTTTGATGTCTGGACAGCGACAAGGCAAGCCTTCCCCACCCAACTTCAGAAACAAAAGAATTAAAAAGAAATATATTCTTTAAAATTTATTTTGGAGGATGAAAATTGAAAATATATATCCCATAAGTTGATGTCCTGAATTTGGTGCATCATTTGGCCATGCCCCTCTCCCCTAGCACCCATGTCTATCACCATACTAAAAATTCAATTAGTTTTATAACAGAAGCGTTCACATAAGTCATTTTACATTATAGCACTTTTTTAAAAAGTGATTAAACTGCTCCAATTGACTATTTAACTCATAAGGGTTGGCCCACATTGTTTGCTTTAGTACATAAATTCTTAAATTTATCAAAATGTATCAATTGGCTTACCGTATTTAGGGAAGACAGATTGTCATCATTATGAATGATAAAATTAGTATGAAAGGTTTTTAATATTTTATGTTATCCTGAATAGGACCAATTTAATTTTGTTCCTTTGCATGGGAAAGCATGGATCCTAACACATGACGAAATCATCAAAAAAGCAAAAAAAAAATAATACTAATAATAAAGGAGAAAAATAAAAACACCTCTAATTGAGTTTAGAGGTACCCCCAAAAAGTACTTTTGACTGGACCCCCATCAGGAGGAAACAATGCCCCCACATGTTCAATCCCCACCAGCTTTCTATCTTGTCCATGCAATGGCATGACAAACAAGGAGAGGACTCTGCCCTTTCCTCTCAAGGCAAAAGAGCATGGCCACTTGACCTTTTCCTTTTATTTTTGCAAAATTTCAATAAGATAGAGTTAATTAAAGTCATGCCTTATACATGTAAAGGTGTGAAATTGTCAATCCAATCAAGTGGCCATTGTTTTATAACTTATGTTTAGAAAGAATTATAAACGATGTACTTTGTCAAATGACCGAGAACACATCTATTCGTTAAGCAGATTTTGTTCATTATTGGTGCCCTAAGTTATTTAAAAGAACATACTTTGAAATTTTTTTCTTCAGAGAATCTTTCTATGTTTAAGTTATGTATTGGGAGGGAACGTACCAGGTTGAACTTATTTGATAGCCATCCAATGACAATGCAAAGAGATCAAAGGTAACAAAGAGAACCAATGGCCGTCCCTTCATGTAAAAAAGAGGGTCTTCAAATGTCATGACTTTTTTGTCAAGTGACCAATCACATGTTAAAGGAAGTTATCTTCTAACTACAAACTAACTCAAGCAATAAGTAGAGATTTTAATTTTCAAGAAAGAGCATATATTACATGGAAAAAAAAAATTGAAAACTCCAACCTTTCTTAGATCTGATTACTTAGTAAGAGTGCTGAGAAATAGTTTCATACATAAATCTCTTATAAACAAAATTTTACTAACAAGTGTCGCAAATAAGTCACCAATATAGACACATGCCTTTTCTAGTACATTGGCTTTTCTTTCACGTTAGCATAATCAACACTTTAATGGTCAATTATTCATTATTATTGATTGGGCATTCGTGAATATGGTCCCCATGAATATTTTGCAGCACTTCTTCTATTATTATTATTATTATTATTATTATTATTATTATTATTTTGGTCCTAGGAAACTTGAGGGCATACATACCATTAAGAACTGCCCCTCACATGCCCCCACGTTGGGCAACGCGCCCAGATGCTTCCCCAACCTCCGCAGTGGTCCCCACCGATCCCCCTCCCCCCTCACGCCACGTGGCGCGTCGCGGGCCCCGCAGCTCGATCGAGCTCCACTTCGGTCGGGCTTCGCATCGATGCCCCAGAAAAAGAGGGCAAGTAAAGCAAAAAAGAAAAAAGAAAAAGAAAAAGAAAAGGAGAGAAATTCCCCGAAAAATGAATATAATAAAAAAAAAAAATTGGGGGCAAAACAAGGCGACAACGTCAGGCGTCCCGTGTCGGACTTTTCAGGTCCGCACCGGCATTTCGGGCCACCACCGGTCCTTCGGATTGTCCCCCTCTTCCAACGCCCCGACCCGGGATCGGACGGCCCCGATCGCGTCTCGGGATTTGGCGAGATCGGGGCCGTCGACGTGAGTGAGGAGTTACTCTCGGGCGGTGGGTCATAGAAAGCGACCGGACACCCGCACGGCACCCCACCCACGTACGAGAGTACGGGCCCAAAGAGGGAGGATGCAGCGCGCGTGCGCCTCCTCCCCGACGCACGTGCGGCCGCGGCTGGGCAGCGGGCAGAAGCGTGCGGTCTCTCTTTCTTTCCTCGGGATGTCTCCGTAGCCGCTGTACGTATTATCGGCGAGACTTCATTAACTCATTATAAGTCACAAATTCATTAAAAATAGACATACGAATATTAATAATTATCTATTATTTGATTTTTATAATTTAAAATAAATTATTATTTTTATAATATATTAAAGATTGTCATTCAATCATTTCTCAAATGTATATTAATATACGAACATTACGGGTTGAACCTTAATATTTGACATGGTAGTTGTCAAGACTGATGTGTATGATTTAGAGTTGGAAAAGTGAAGTGGACAGAAGAAAATGACAAACAACAATAAATCTTGTCTCGATATTTTCTATCAAGATCTTTCTCTATTATCATGAAAACTTGCATAATATTATAGAAGCTTCGAAGTTTATTACAGAAGCGTGCGGTTCCTCCTTCTTTCCTTAGAAAGTCTTCGTAACCGCTATATGTATTATCGTATTTGTGGAGCTTTATTAACATAACAAATTTTGAGTTACTATCGAATAATTACTCGTTGTGAATCACAAATTCTTAAAAAAATAAACTTACAAATATTTATAATTTTTGTCATTTACTTTTTGTGATCCAAAATAAACTGTTATTCTCGTAATAAATTAAAGATTGTAACTTAATTATTTCTCAAATACATATCGATATATGGAACATCACGGGTTGAAACTTAACGTTTGACATGCTGCTCGTCGATGTTCGTGGGTATGGTTCGATTGGGCCAATAGAGTTGGGAAAGCAAAGTGGACAGAAGAAAACGACAAATGATGATAAATCTTGTCTCGATATTCTCTATCAAGATCTCTCTCTATTATCATGAAAACTTTCATAATATTATAGAAGATTCGAAGTTTAGACGTTTTAAATGTTACAATAGCGTGGAAAGAATTTGAAAGGTCATACTTGATTATGTTTCAACCAATTCATACCCCCTCAATCGCTATACTCGAACCAACATTAAACGCATGAAACGAAAGCTATACAATGCAAGCGTCGGACAGATACGAGTTCCAAGACTCCTGCTGTACTTGCCCCTTTCAATAATTTTCAAGACCAAAGAATGTGTTCTTTTTTCCTTTTTCCAATGCCATTAATCCGGCTTGCACGAACAGGCGACATGAGGATTAAAACGGGGAGCATAATGACATGGGCACGTCGCGCCGGCAAACAATGCTTATGAAAATTTATGAAAGTGTAATAACTTAATCTAAAAGTACGTAAATTGATTAGAAAAGAGAGAGAGGGACTGCATGGACGAAAGATAGAAATTCTCCCCTCTGTCAAGTGGGATTAGTGGAAGACATTATTTTAAAACATAGGGTTAATACCTTGAAAAACCCTAAACTGGTACACCTGTGACAAATTTACCCCAAACTATTTTTTTGACCACCAAAAACCCCAAACTGGTATACCTTTGACAAATTTACCCCAAACTGGTACACTTGTGACAAATTTACCCTATGTTAGTTTTTATTAAATTTTATCGTTAAACTATTAAGTTAAATGACACGTGAGAGTTGATTAATATACCAATTTAGGATTTTACATTCCGTTTGTTACGGTTTACAATTTTTGTGCTTTTTTTTTGTATTAATCCAATTTAGCGAAGGGTATATTTGTCACAAATTTACCGGTTTGGAGTTTTTTGCGGTCGAATAAATTAGTTTAGGGTAAATTTGTCATAAATGTACCAGTTTAGGGGTTTTTTTTGTTAGTCGGGGTAAATTTGTCACGGGTATACCGGTTTGGGGTTTTTCATGGTCAAAAATTAGTTTGGGGTAAATTTGTAACAAGGGTGTACCGGTTTGGGGTTTTTTAAGGTATTAACCCTAAAACATATGATTATCGGTCCGAATCTAAGCAAACAAAATACACAATCATTGATCTGGTCTATAATTCCTTTGCCATTTTTGGAAAGAATCAATCAAATCGCATTATGGAGAGCTTTCCCTTCTAGCACGCTCCACTATATGTGTTGAGCAGATTAAAAGATGCTCGATTGTTTTTATTTTTTAATAAAGTTGATATAACGGAAAACTTTAAATATATATACTTGTGATAAATTTATGTTCTGTTAGTTTCCATTAATGTCAATCATTAAATTGCTGAATTGACACGTGACAATTGATAGATGTACCGGTCCGAAGTTTCACCCTCCGTTTATCATATATGTACTAATTTGTGATTTTTCGTTATATTAATTTAATTTAACATAAACTAACTGAGGGTAAATTTGTTAGTATCAGTTTGAGGTTTTTAGTGATTAAAAATTTGTTTAAGATAAATTTATCATAGGTATACTAATTTGAGTTTTTGTGGTATAAACCCTTTTTTATATGCCTCAAGGGTTCTAGACTTGTTTAATTTCAGAAAACATCACCAAATTTTGTTTAAAAAGACTTTAAAAAATCAAAATTTGTTAAATTAGGAGTTTTTTTTTTTTTTTCCCTTCGAAAATAAATTTAGTTTACAGCTAAATTATCCCTTTCGATATTTTTCAAGAACAAAGAATATGCTATTTTTTCCTTTTTCCAATGCTATTTTGCATGAGCATGCGACATGAAGATTCAAATGGGGAGCGTAATGATATATGTCGGTCGCGCCAGCAAACAATGCCGAGGAAAATTTATGAAAGTAGAAGCACTTAGTAAGACTAATTAAAAGGGCATGAACTCGATAAGAAAAAGAGAGAATGCATGGACGAAAGGTGGAAATTCTCCCTTTTCTCAAGTGGGATTAGTGGATTTACATTATTTTAAAATGTATGATTACTTTTCCGAATCTAATCAAATAAAATACACAATTATCGATAGGGTCTATAATTCCTTTCCATTCTTGGAAAGAATCGATCAAATTGCATTATGAAGAGCTTTCCCTTATAGCACGCTCTAAAATAGTTTGTTGAGCAGATTAGAAGATGCTCGATTGTCTTTTTTATATGCCTTGAAGAGTTCTAGACTTGTTTAGTTTCAGAAAGCATCACCAAATTTTGTTTTAAAACAGCCTAAAAAAAATAAAAAATCGTTTTAAATTAGGAGTTCCTTTTATCCCTTCAAAAATAAATTTAGTACAAGTTGAATGATTGTGTTTTAGCGATGCAAGTTTCCCGATTGTCATGATATTTTTATGTGCACATTATTTCTGGGGTTTTGATTTGAATAAGGCTACACATCAAGGTTTCGACGGGAAAGCTGGGGCTAGAAATGATTATGCCCTTTAAATATTGCCAAATCTGGCAAGACAAGGAAAGAACAACAGCAATTCAATTTTGGGTAAAGAGATAAGCATTAGGGAAAAAGTGGATTATAATTACATGTCGAATTCTTGCCAAACATGAAATGAAGGATTAGGTCAATTGATTCATCATCAGAAACCCTAATACAGCAAGAACTGCTGACCTATCAATCTATCGCGCCTGCCTTTTCTTTTCTGGCATGCTCCAGAGATCTGTTTCCATCATCTTCCTGTTCACTCATTGACTCCATTTCTGTGTGCAAAGCATGAACTCCACCATGTCATGTTTCGCATTCTCCTTGTTTTTCTTTCTCGAAGAGAAAGAGAGAGAGAGAGAGAGAGAGAGAGAGAGAGAGTGAATATGTTCGCAAGAAAATTCTTCGAAGAAAACCTTGTGAGGAGAATTTAGTTGTATCTTCTTTCTTGTTGTTTGATGTTTTGTTCCCTAATTGAGAACATCTGCAACAGTTTAGAATGTTGGACCTGGAAATGGACAGTTTAATATAAGAATTAGAGTTCACGGATTGTCAAAACATCATTAGGATACAAGAATTGGAGTTAATGGATTGTCAAAACATCACTAGGCACCAGTAGAGTAGATAGATTTAACACAGACCACGAGTCTCTTGGTTTCTGATCTTCTCACGATAACTGAATGACACAACAATGACTACAAAACCCTCTCTCCATCCTCTTCGGCCTGCTCGAAACTTGTCCAGCACTCAGCGTTTGGAGACATGTCGAACACGTGTGCCATCGACACCGTCCTTGGCAAGTCCCTGGAGGCCCAATATCCGACCAAGAAATACAAACGGGTCCCGATCGGTGCGATTGTAACGGATGTTGCCAGGCATGGGTGGCTGCCTGCTGTTGTCGGCATCGGACATGGCCACCGCTGAAGAAAAAGTCTCTTGTAGCGAACCAGGGACGGTGTCCCACATGTTGAGCTCGGGATCATGGGCAATGATGTAGCCCTTCCATGCCCTGCGGGAATGCCCTGAGGTGAACAGCCTCCCATTATCAAGGGCAAGAATTCGGCTAGGTGGAACATCCAGTTGCCACATTCTCACCATCAGTTCCCATCTCCCCATCTTCGGATCGTACACATCGACCGAGCTGTGCTCCACGATTAAAGAGATTGTGCGGCCCGAGTCTAGCCTCTCGTTGTATCCGCCGATCACTTGGACTTTACTGTTCCATGTGACCACCGCGCATTCTTGCCTCAACGTGCTCATGCTAGGCAAATAACTCAGATCATACACCTCGGCGGACGGGATTCCCTTAGCACTAAACGAAGTGGACTGGCCCCCTGTGACGTATATTTTGTTGTCGCACACCATGCATGCAAAATCCTAACGCGGCATCTGAAGAGGTGCACAAGTAGACCATCGATTGGTTCTAACTAAAGGTGTTAAAATGGGTACACAATCCATTTATGGACCCATGTTTGCTTAAATGGATTATTAATGGGTCAAGCTTTATTTCCCAAGACACCCATGATGAGTTTTAAAAATAAAATTACTAAAATATATGGGTCCTAAATGAGTCTACTCGTATCCATTTAAGACCCATTCACTAACCCATTAAAAGTAAACCCACGAGTCTAGTCTACCCTACCCATTTTCGCTTCCACGAATATGATTCTCCGCCACCTCCATTGCCCGTTGCTTTGCTTGCCACCGCCTATCGTCGCCTCGTCGCGCTTGCCACCGCCTATCGTCGCCTCGTCGCTGCTTGCCACGCCCATCGTTGCCTCGTCACCGGCCTTCTCTAGTGGCCAAGGTTGTCCGACAACTTAATCGTCGCGGTGGCACTCATCTTGCACTTTTTGCAAATAAATCTCTCCAGTCAGCAGTCACCACCAGCGGTAGGGTTCGGGTCGGTGAGGATGGAGGAGGGTTGCTCGTGCTAGTCTGCTAGATTGAGATGATCGCCAACCCGAAGGGGCTCTGCATCGTGTCGCATACTGCAAGGTCACCAGTGTTAGAACTTCTAACACTATAACGGTGGATAGGACTTCGACCACCACGTCCACCAACTCGGCCAATTTGTCCGAGGCATGAACCATTTCCTTGTAGCAGAGTCGGCCACCAATGATATAGATTGAATCTTGGAATGAAACCATGGCGAAACCCTTCAAGACATGGCTCTCAATCATCCTAGGAATAAGGCAAACGTAACTCCACCTGTTGTTAGATGGGTCAACATTCTATCCATTTGGAGATGTTTGTGGCCTGTGTCGGTCGGCTTAGGCAAAAGGTAAACTTGGTAGCCAAAAGGGATCGAACTCCTAGGATGGCTCCAACACTATGGGCTGTGGTAGAGAAGTGATTGAACCCATTGAAGGGGTACGGGAAGGTAACAAATTTGAGCTGATCTTTATCTAGCTTCTGTGGTTCTTACAATTGCCGAATGATAAATTTCCCGTAACGATTTGGTTGAAATATATGGCGTGGAGGCCACCGGATAGCACGAGAAGAGCATTAGTTTTGTCGATCTCCGCTAGGAATGTCAGCCAGAAGGATGAGGCGGCATCTGAGCATGTAGGTGAAATCAAATGATTTTCCTTGTGCTGATAAATATCTTGTTGATTGTTGAATGGAGAGTTTGGTCGGTTATTGTCGAACACTGTCCTTTTCTCGTATCACGGTTGATGGTACATGGTAGGGTCAGAAGGATTCAAGGAGCTTATCAATGGAGGATTAAGAGAATAATCCTTATCCAAAACGATGCGGCCCCTGTTGTCCATCTATGACTTATTGAAGAACCGATTGTCCCCACTTCCACGGGGTTGTCGCTGGCCGTGCTGGGAGCTGATAATGACATAAGAAGGATTTTCAATTTCAGAACCAAAGCTCTTAACCCAACATATGTACTGTAAACAAAGAATATAGAGGCCTTGTACATTAGCTGGATGGTAACCGTGCTCTCAAGATGCCTGAAACTCTGAAAATCAATGAACTTTGGTGATTAATCCGATGACTTGATCGCAACTGTTCAAACAAACCGTGGGCTTAGACTCTAGTTTTTCACTCCAATACTGCAGATATTTAAAGAAAATCAGCTAAATGTCTTAATTAATAAGCGCTCGGCAGACAATTACTGCTGTAGCATATCATTGCTCGAAGCATGAGTTTAATCCTAACCATGCTACCACCACATTTGTTTTAATTCGAGGTCATGAGAGCTAAAGCCCAGCTACTTGGAGGTTCGTGAAACACCTTACAAGCCCCACGAACAATAATTCAATTGATAATTATAATTTAAGGAGACTTGATTCCGATGAACATCATCCATTAACGAAAGAATTAAGTCTAAAACATCCTCTTCCTTTGCTAAAGTTCTAATCGAGGCCTCTTTCGGACCATGGTGTCATATATGTGAGTGCTTACCTAAAGGAAGCTCAATAAAATGAAGCATCGATATGAACTTAGTGCAAGGCATTTTGTCCCGGAATGAGAGGTAAAACTAGCTAAAGGAAAACAAAAACTGAAGAAGATGAATAGATGAGAGAGGAGAAAGAGAGCTATGCTTAGCGGGGAAGAGGCCGTGTGAAAATCGTCTCGGCGACGGGAGAAGTCACCTACATATTCTCACGTAACCGCACATCCAGCAGATTTATGAAGCTCGATAACCTGTTCGAGATATTGTTCGATTCAGCAAGAAAGGAGAGAAGTCAAATCACCTTAATGGGTTGTAGCATCATTTGCTGATGGTTTCGCATGTTTCGCGACTTGTGAGTCTTGCCCATCGAGCATATGCACTGCTTTGTGGAGAGGCATATTCCTCTCATCTCCTCCCAGCCTACGGCTAGCAATTCTTGCTTGGGTTTCTTTCTAAAGTTATATTGATCGCCCATTTGTCCAGAAAGGATAAATGTCAACATAATTCTTCCTTAATAAGAATTTGTGATCCCTTTGACAATCATTATGAGAAGAGAAGCTTCTTCCATATGAAGAACTCTACTTATGGAAACCCAACATCTGTTGTATGGGTAGCGAAATCAAGTCAAACTCAAATCTTACGATCCTAAAGACAGTAAGATCTTCTCGTATCATCGGGTCCAATGGATTGATTGGACAAATAATCCTCAGAATTTTTGTCTAACGGTTAACTTGGATATTAAGGAGTATTAAAGGTTTTTTTTTTTTTTTTTTTTTTTTGATGACCCAGGGAACCCTGCACGGCCGACAGCCGGAGATAAACCACTAGGGATGACACGTACTAACCACCACACACGTGCCACCGGGTAAGTCACCAATGTCTCACGCCAGCCTCCCTGCAACTTGCGTCGTAGGGGCTTCGAACTCTAGACCTCTGAGCGAAAGGAAGTCTGAAGCCTACCCGGCGGAGCCATTATGGTGGGTGGTATTAAAGGTTATCGTGGTGACGAAGGAAGAATAAGATTGAATTCTACAATTTTAAAGTTGAAAGAGAATTTTGATATTAGATACTCATCTTCATGAGCTAAAATTGTAATATCCGAGAGGTTGTTATTAAGAGTATGAGATTAGAAGATACAATTGTGCGGGTGAGTGGGCGTAAGTTTATTGTAAGCTGAACCACTATAATCATTGTGTGTAATTCTCTCTATCCCATAATCTCTTATTTATATTGTTTGATAGTTTATTGCACACAGTAGAATCTGATTATTGCACAGCTCATCTTCAAATGTTGTTCTCTATCAATATTGAACTCAATTGTTTTAAATTCCGGTTAATCACTTATTCACCCTCCCCTCTAGGTGATAGTTCTAGCCCCAGCAATTTAAATCAAAGCTGATTGCTCATCATTTTCTGAAGTGCTACATTACTTATGAGCTAACGACTTATTATGGCTAGCAATATTGTACTAGGTCTTTACGAATGTCAAGGTTATACAATGCCTTCGTATTTTGATGGAAAAGAGTACGGCGTTTGAAGAAACAAAATGAAGGCATTCATCAGATCCAATGTTCCCTTAGAGTAGGATGTAGTTCTAAAAGGAGTAGAACCCGAAGCATCATTGGTGTGACCTAACCTCGGGTGCATGACTTAGAATTTGACCAATGGATTATTAAGTCCAACCTTAGTTCGAACTCTCCCAAACCTATACCAATTCGTAGCTTAAGGTTCAAGTTTTAACATACGAATAATTTTTCAATTAGGAGTCGCCATTAATCTATTCTTTAGCGGGTCAATTAGAAACTCAAGTAAAGTAATAGGAGATTCACTTTTTACGTGAACTAGAGATTGTGAGTTCGAGGATTTGATTAAATTAGATTTATCTAATGCCCTTTCGATACATACTCTCTTTTATTACAAAAAAAAAAAAAAAAAGCTTTGTAGACAACTTAAATTGATTTTAATTTACTATCCTAATATGTGAAGTGACCAGACAGGTATGCAAACCTCTAATTTAACACCTAAGAAAGTAATAAATAAATTATGGGACTCGCCTCATAGCAAAAAAAAAATCATTTGCAATGTTAGCTCAAAATTTACATCAACCGCTCTAAATATGATTTTTAATCAACATGCACATCACTCAAATTTTCTCTTGTTTAATGAAATCTAATCTACATGCAATGCAATTTAAGCAAATTGCCTAATTCTAATGACAAACAATTTTTAATTAATGGACCTAGCAACAATTACTAAATGGCATGCATTTTGTGAATCTAATTCTATATGACATGGACATAATATTTTTGTATTTTTTTATTAAAATCCGTAATTCATAATTACCAAAAATAGAAACCTACCTAAAGTGAGATATTGTCAATTTTAACTTAGGAAATAGACTAACCAAAATTCTATCTTAACTTAGAAACTTATCTCAACAAGCAACTTAATTCAAAAAGATTATCTAACATGCATTCTAAATTTATTAGAAAAGTATATAGACTATTCTATCATGCAATTCTATTTAGAAAACAAATCCTAAACAACATGACATGAAATGCAGTTTTTTTAATCTTTAGGATGAGGGAAACAATCAAATATTCAAATCACTCAATCCATAAAGGTGTCATCCGATCAATTCAAATGTGGAAACAATATCTAATCGACCTGAAATTTCGCAAATAAATTGGATAAATTGATCTTAAACCTTAAAGATCAATCTATCAATTTTAAGAATACCAGCGGAACCGATAATTTCATCTAAGGCCTTATAGATAAAATTGAAGATCACATGTGGTTGCGAATTAGGAAATATATCCTAATTTGGGGATACATATTGCTCAAGGTATGCAATTAGATTGCAATAAACATAAATTAAGTATTCAAATATTCAAATCAAATCAATATCATATAATTACCTAGACTTGTGGATTAGGTTTCCATATTGAACCGGTAGTGGCGAGATCACGAACAATGGCGGCGATGGTGCACAACTGGTGGATTGCAGAAGGTATTCATGGCAAAGGTGGGACTATCTCCTTGTGGGGAGCTTGAGGAACCACTTGGACTTATGACTTTAACCAAAGATTTATCCTTTCTTCTTGCTCATGGCAATGTTGGTTTTTGCAAGATGGAGCACTCCGAGGAACCTGCAAAAGAAAGTAGTTTGAGTGCAATGAGGATTACGACCGATGATCTTTTGCTACTTGTGATGCGTTGTCTATGATTGGGTTCAATGGGGGCCAATGCCCAAGCTACTTGGCTTGTCGGAAATCGAAAAACCTTTGTAAGGAGTGCATGTCAGTGTTTGTTTTTATTAAGATCGAATTCTAATCCCAGCGGAAGTAAAAATGCTTATACATGTGGCATTTTCACGCATTTTAGTAAAAACACACAGAAGAGATAAAGGGGTTAATCATATTAACCTTATACCATGCCCCGAATTTGATTTTGACGTTCTTTGTATACTGAGCACAAACGTCTGATGTCCTCGCAACAGTGGTTATGACGTTCTTTAGACCCTGACCACAAACGTCTGACGCCTTCTAGTAACATCGGTTATGACGCTCTTGAAATTTTGACCACATGAACGTTTGCTGTCTTCTGGTGATACTGGTTCTGATGTTCTACAAATATGGAATGTCTAGTCTCTTCATATTGCAGGTTCTAACGTTCTTCAAATCCAATCCCACAAGTGGCGGGCCTTTGGTTCAAACATACCACCAATCTCACTTTGAACAGAAGAGAGAAATTAAAAAATCTCACAACTACAATTGTGCTAGCAATTGCTGTTAATGATTTAGTTGATCATTATCAACACTCTCAATTATCGATTGTCAATCATCGATCATCCTATGATATGCTCTCTGTATTACATTTTGTAGCTAGTGCAAATCACATTTGAATAAGCTCATTAACTCTAAAACCATTTTACAATTAATTTAGCCATAACGTAAGTTATGAAACTGTTTTAAACATGAATTCGGGTATTAACTCGTAACTATTGTAGAATATTATTTTAGACATTTATTTGTAACCATTACAAGTTTTCATTCTAGGTATTAACTTTGTAACTGTTACGAATATTTAATTTGACCGTTACATCCGAAGCGGTTTATAGCATTAATTAGTTATTTAATTTGAAACCATTTTAAGATCATTAAAGCGCTTATTGACTCGATATCATTTCGGATCATTAATGTGACTTTTAAGTCTGAAACTATTTCAAATAATTAATTTAACTATCGATTTCGAACTCACTTTAGATCATTAATGATGTCATTGATTTCTAAACTCTCTTCAAATCATTAATGCATTTATTAATTCTAAACTCATTTCATACCATTAAAGCATCTATTAATTCTGAACTCACTTCATATAATTAATTTGGTCATTGAATCGAAAACACTTTAAAGTTTTTATTCGATCGTGAAGTCCGAAACTCGCTTCAAACTTTGTATGATCTAATGCTCATATATTAGATCTTTTAACTTTTAGGCGACTCAATCGATTGGCTCAACTTGCAAACATATTTGCAATATTCTCTCTCTCTCTCTTTCAAACGTCATTCTAATTGGTTATGATGTGTGATATCCCTAGATTTATCACTGAGCTGGCAATGGATCTGTATTAACACATTAGCACAATTAAGAGCATTGAATGTCTAGATCAATCTCTTGTTCCTACAAACCATAAGTGATATCTAGTAATATATCATGGCTACCCAAACGGTATGAAATATTTCAAGAACATAATGAACCTATCAGTTTTTGGTGACCGTGTAACTTGATCCTTCTGATTCACCATATCCCAATTGAACAAAGGCCATGGAATTATTGGTCAAGCCATAAATTCGATCATATGTCCAAATCTAATTGATATGTATTTTTTTGAGACATGAACCATTCATTCTCAATTATAACGTCAGTCGAGGATTTGAATACAACGTCATAATTAGATCGTAAATGATATCCATCTTGTATATCTATATATGACAAGAAAATAGATTCCATATTGCGCACGCATGTACCTTCATATGTGAACAAATTATGAACATCAAGTATAAAGATGGTTCAACAAAGCATTAATATGTGCATTTGTGAACCATAGCCATCCAACATACAAGTTAGTATCATGTCTCAAGTCTAAGGATCTTACACTAGACCAAAGCGTGAATAAATAATCATTGACCCCGCTAAAAGTTTCCATGTTGTCAATCATTATATGCATGTCACATTTAGTGAACTTGTTCAAGATAAATACTTGTGTTCTAGCTCGAATATCACAAGATCCAATGACTCGTGACTCATCATCACCTCAATTATCCAATACTAAATGGTGAAACTTGAGAACAACTGATCTCAACAAGATCATCAATATCCTCTCAATGATCCACTGACGAGGAACGGTTTAAAGATTTAGCATAAATATAAACATGTCACACATATTCTTAACCATTTAACAATAGGTTCAGTCCTAACTGATCTTATAGACTCATTCATAGGACGATGAATGATTATTTCTTTGCCATTAAATAATCCCTAACATGTAACTATTACATGACTGTTTAAGGGCATATAGCTAACAATCTCCCACTTGCACTAAAGCTAACCTATTTTATGCCTTAAACCCATCTTGCTAAGATATCTTTCAAAAAGACAACTAGGGATATGCCTTAGTGAAGGGATCTGCCACGCTTTCCGCAGACATATTTTCTACAAGGTGACAATCACCTCTTCCAATGATCTCTCGGATGAGATAGAAGCGCATCTGAATATGCTTGGATTTCTAGTAAGACCTTGGTTCCTTAGCGTCAGATATTACCCCCATTGTTTTCACAAAACAATGTAATCAACTATTCAATGGAAAGAACCATTCCAAGTTCCGAAATGAACTTCTTCATCCAAGCCGCTTCCTTCATTGCTTTAGAAGCAGTTACATACTATGCCTTAGTGGTGGAATCAACAATTATGCTTTGTTTGGAACTTGTCCAACTAACCGTACCATCATTGAGCATAAAGACAAACCTAGACGTCGAGTTATAGTCATTAGGATCCGATTGAAAATCAGAAATAATATATGCTTCAGCTCTAAATTCTCCTTCTCCATATATCAATAACAGATCTTTAGTCCTTCTTAAGTACTTGAGGATAGTCTTGACTAATATCTAGTGTTCTTCACCTAGATCAAACTGATATTTGCTAGTAATGCTTACATCATGCATAATATCAGGTCTTGTACATAGCATAGCATATATTATGCTATCAATAACGGACGTATTGAACACTTTTACCATTTGCTCTCTTTCCTCAGGAGTATTTGAAAACATACCCTTTGAAAGAAGTTTCCATGCCGAAAAGGTAGTAATTCTCTTTTGGAATGTTGTATGTTGAAACATGTCAACACTTTGTCTATGTACGTAGATTGTAAGAGGCCAATCATTTGTCTTGATCTATCTCTATAAATCTTGACACCTAGAATGTAGATTGCCTCTCTCAAATCTATCGTGAAGAACTTTTTGTGACAAGAATATCTTCATCGATGATATTATGAGTATATCATTTCCGATCAATAATATGTCATCTACATACAAAATAAGAAATATAATTGCACTCCCCCTGACCCTTTTGTATACACAATGTGTAAACGATTTGATTTTGTGTATTAAAAGCTCCCCCTAAATCTAAGATACGCATCTAAACCCGATCAGATTTTGCATTAGAACCTCTCACTGAATCTGAGATTTGTATATGAACTTAGTCAGATGCTACTCCATTGGTTTCTTCTTGTAAGATTACTTTCTGCCCAACTTCACTTTCTTGGATGAACTGATTCTCTAGAAATGAAGCATGTAAACTCTTTGATCGAATGAAAATAGAAATAATATCCAAGAGTTTCTTTGAATATCCAATGAACCAACCTCCTTCGAAGTTGTTCGTCTTCAGCTTATTTGATATGAGCTAGACAACCCAAAATATTAATATGATTAAGACTTGGTTTCCAACCATGCCATATCTTATAAAGCATAGTTGGAAAGGACTTAGTCGAAACTCTATTCAGTAAATATGCGGCTATCTCAAGGGCACATCCCTAAAGAATATGGGTAAATCGATATAACCGATAATAGATCGCACCATATCTAACAAAGTGTAATTTCTTCTCTTAGACACACCATTGTGTTTTGAAGTTCCCAGAGGTGTCCATTGTGATTAAATGCCATTAATCTACCTGTTAATTCTGAAACCGTTTGAGAACATTACGCATTTATTATGAAACCATTTCAAAATATTAATTTTGCCTTTGATTTTGAAACCATTTCAGAATTTTTAGACATTTATTCTAAAACCATTTCAAAACATTACTCTTAGGCATAGTTAGTGCCAACTAGTTATGGCATTTACATTACTTTGCTTATTGACATTGGTAATTACATTATTAGAAATTATAATAGTATAAAGATTATTGGCCAACAAATCAAAATCAACACATCTTTTATCATGATACCAAACCGCATAACCTAGAACCCATAAGCTAGATTCAAAATCAACCTTAAGGTTAGTTTTAATAAGCATGAACACCTTACGTTCATAAGACTAACACTTCAGCTTGACCTTTAGGCTTGTGAGGTATTTTCACAGCTCCTCTTCTAGTGCCCCTTGACACCATAATACTGATAGGTCCCTTTTTCAATCTGGGGCTTTAGACATATAGGTCATTTTATAAGCTTCTTCCATTTCTTTTTCTTCAAAGTAGTCTTACTCTTTTGAAGATGAAGCCTCAATTATAACCATTATAGTTGGCTTAGTGTTGTGCATATCCTTCTCATGAACTACTAGCATAACGTGTAACTTAGCAAGTATTTTCTTTGTCTTATGCATGTGGAAGTTCTGGACAAATCCAAAGAAGGATTCATGCAAGGACTAGAGTATCAGATCCACCGCTAATTCATTATTCATAATAAGATTTAGCCTGGCTAACTCCTCAATGTGCTAAATCATCTTCAGAACATGATCATTCACCGATAATCCCTCAATCATTCTCATACGGTATAATCCCTTAGATATATTCAATTGTTCTTATCGAGGGAAAAAAAAAATCCTTCAGATGCTCGATGATCGAGTAAGCACTTTCTATGGTCTCATACTTCTTCTAAAACTCATTATTAATAAAAGCAAGCATGTATGATATAATTTTTAGGTTATCTTCGCGCCACTTCTCATAAGTTTCGCGCTCTGTTCGGTACTACCTGGAAAGTCTTTTCTAAGTTTTGATCAAGCACATACTTGATCTTTTTAGAATTGAGAATACTTCTCAAATTCCTTACCCAATCGCTATAATTGGGTCTCGTCATATAATTCTTGTCAAGAATAGAAGCAAGTAGGTTTGTCGTAACCATTTTCAGAGTAATAAAAAAATCATTGTAGAAAAATAAATTGTTAGCCATTGACTATCAACAAATATTGCATTTTGTCATTTGAATGAAATATTATATCTTACTATTTTTTTCAAATCCCATACTCCTTAGCATGGGAAACAACAATCTTCGTTGGGAAAAAATATCACTAGTGAGAATTGGAGTCCCACCGGTTCATAGTTCACCTCACCTAATATTTATTGGCGTCTTATGAATTTAGTGAGTGGATCATCATATCCAACGCATCACATGTAAGTTCCAATCATACTTTGACCTCTAGATCATGAAAGCTTCTCCTAATAGTTATTGGCCTCATGATCATAGTTAAGTGTACCCCATCATCTCGTACAAGTATTTAAGACAAATGATTCATCACCTAATAGTTATTGAAAATCATTCGGCCCAAAACCCCGCATCATCAAATGTATAATGGAGTGGTCCATATTCTTGAATAGCAACTGACTCCAATATATCCATAATCAGCTAATCAACCATCAAAACATAGGAATAAACCACAACGATGATATGTCACGAGTTCAAGCACTCGCTACAACTTAACACAAAAAATAAGGAGGCTTTCTTTATTATCAATGGTCTCACCATACATATTAACCGATTAATATGCATATCGAATAAAAATCCAAAAGTTACTTTAAAAGAATTCTCATAACAAATGAGAATTGATTATCAGATCATACAAACAATATAAGCCAATTAAAAATTAAAAGCATGAAAATGTCTAAGGATTGGCTCTGATGCCACTGTTGGTGTTTGTTTCAATAAACAAGCATATGTATATATGTAAACCAAGATCAAAATCTGATCGCAGTAGAAGTAAAAATACTTATACACGTGTTTTAAAAGCATTATTATTGCATTTTAATAAAAAAACACGGAAGAGAAAGGGACCAATCATATTAACCTTGTTCCGTGCTCCAAATTTGGTTCTGACGTTCTTCGGATTCTAAGCATGAACATCTGATGTTCTTGTAGTAGTGGTTATGACATTTTTCAAAATTTGACCACAAATGTCTTACACCTTTTGGTAACATCGGTTATAACGTTCTTAAAATTTTGACCACACGAACGTCTGTTGTCTCCTAGTAATACTATTTCTCACAACTATAATTGTGCTAGCAATTGCTCTCATGTGTGAATGATTTAATTGATCATTATGAACAATCTTAGTTATCGATTGTCAATCATTAATCATCCTGTGATCTGCTCTCTATATTACCTTTTGTAGTAGCAAATCACATTTAAATCGGTTCATTAACTCTAAAACCATGTTAGAATTAATTCGGCCATAACTTCTAACAAACGTAAGTTCGATACCATTTTAGATATTAATTCGGGCATTAACATTGTAACGTTTTTTCTGAGCATTATTCAGACATTTATTTGTAACCATTATAAGTCTTCATTCTAGGTATTAACTTTGAAACTGTTACAAATACTTAATTTGACCGTTACATTTAAAATTGTTAGTCATTTAATCTGAAACCGTTTTCGGATCATTAAATTGTCCATTGACTCTAAAATCATTTCAGATTTTTAATGTGACCGTTAAGTCTAAAACTATTTCAGATATTGATTTAACTATTGATTCTAAACTCACTTCGGATCATTAATGATACCATTGATTCGAACTCTCTTCGAGATCATTAATGGGTCTATTAATTCCAAACTTACTTTGATTATTAATGCATTTATTAATTCGAACTCACTTCAAATTAGTGATTCGGTCATTGAATCGAACACCTTTCAAATATTTGATTCGATCGTAAAGTTTGAAGCCCACTTCGGACCTTATAAGATCGATGCCCCTTTGTCGAGATCTTTTATCTTTTAGCTCGACTCAATTTGATTGGCTCAACTTCCAAACATATTTGTAATATTCTTTCTCTCTTTCAAACGTCATTCTAATTGGTTATGTTATGTGATATCCCTAAATTCATTATTAAGATAGCAGTAGGCTAACATGTTAGCACAATCAAGAGAATTGATTGTCTAGATCAAGAAACAAGAAACAAGAAAAATCTGGAACACTTCCAAGAAACAATTTTTCTCTCTCCTATTTTTTTCTTCTCTTTCTTTTCTTCTTCTTTTCTTCTTCTTTTTCTTTGGCCGATCGCCGGCCTTGACCATGGCCCGCAACCTCGCCGGAGTGTAACCGGCCCTTGGCGAGGCTCGTGGGTGGCTAGGCGAGCTCGGGGGCCGATGAGCCTCGTCGTGGTTGGCGACTAGCCAAAAGGAAGAAAGCAAAAAAAAAAAGGAAAAAAATAAAAATATTAAAAATTAAAAGAAACAAAAAAATTATACAAGTTTACTAAACATATTCTTTTTTTTTTTTTTATTCTAGGAACATAAATTTTGTGCAATTACCAAACGCGTTCTTATGTTAAAAAATTATTCCCAGGAACAATTTTTAAAGAAACGTTACCAAACGCGCCCTTATTTTCGAAGTACTATTTTTGGAATCAAAAGCAAAATTTTCAAATTACAAAATATGCATAATTTTATTTTTGATCAAGCGAAGGTATATAAAAGATAGTTTACACGAACTGGACATACAATGAACTTCCGGGACAAGCAAGCTGAGAAAGGAAATGATTCTACCCTTCAAATATTGCCAAATTTGGAAAGACAAGAAAAGAGCATCAGCAAGTCCATTTTGGTAAACTGATCGAGCATTGGAAAAGGAAGATTATAATCACATGTCCAATTCTTGCCAAACATGATAAGAAAGATCAGATTAATTGATTAACAATCAAAACCATCATACACTCAAAACTGCAGTCTTATCAATCTCCCATGATGAAAAAATAGCTCAACGTCAACATGATAAAAAGCTGAGCACCTCTCATTCTTATTACTACTTTTTCATAAATATTGAAAAAAAAAAAAAAAAAAAAAAAGAAAAGGTCGTTATATTTTCTAGCATGCTCAGATCTGTTTGAGTCACCTTCTTCCTCTCTCATTCAATCCATTTCCGTGTGCAAAACATGTGCTTCACCATCTCATGCTTCACATTCTCCTTGTTTTTGTTACTTGAAGAGAGGGCGTGCATGATTGTATTTGTTCCGAAATAGTTTCTAGAACAGAAATAAATTTTTCTATTTCTATTTACGGGACGAGTTTCTAAGCAAAAATAACCGTTTGATAACGACACAAAATTTCTACTCTAAAAATAGAAATTCGTTTGACAACGACACAAAAATTTCTTTCTTTCGGATGGCGGTGGCGTCGGCGGCGGCGGCGGCGGCGGCGGGCGGCAAGTGGCGGCGGCATCCGGTGAGCGGCTTCCGGCGGCATCCGGTGCGGTGGCCGGCAACCGACGGCGGCGGGCGGCGTCCGGCGTCCGGCGGCAACGGCGGCGTCCAGCGACCGGCGGCGGGCGACCAACGACCGGCGGCGGAGGGTGGCGGCGGTGACGGCCCGGCGAGCGGCGGCGAGCGGCGATGGCCGGCGGTCGGCGGCGGCGACGGCACAACCGGCGACGGCAACGATAAACGATGAAAATTTTTTTATTTCTCATTTGTTTCGAGAAATAGAAAAATAGCTTTTTCTATTTCGATTTCTTGTCCAGATCTATTTCGGAACCAAAATCTATTTCGAAATAGAAAAGTGGAATAATTTTACCAAACGGATTTCTATTCGAATTGTTTTGAAATAGAAAAACAATTTCGGAACAGAAATAGTGCGCAATCATGCGCGCCCAGAGTGTCTATGTTCAACAAGGAAATAGTTCTGATGGAAAAACCTAAGGAGAGATTGAGGTGGTATCATCTTTCTTGTTATTTGATGTTCTGTCCCTTAGCTAAATACATCAGAAGCATTTTAGAATGTTAAAAAGGAAATGGACAAAGCAACATAGAAATGGAGTTCATGGGTGGTCGACACATCAAAAGGGACAGGCTTGAGGAAAAGGATTCCACACAGACCAGGACTCTCTCTTTGCTTCTGATACTCTCAAGATAGTTGAATAACACAGCAGTGACTACAAAACTCTTTCTCTCCGTCCTCTTCGACCTGCCCGAAACTCCTCCAGTAGTTAGCATTTGCGAACGTGTCGAACATGTGCACCATCGACACCGTTCTGGGAGAGTGCCCAGAGGTCCGATACCCGACCAAGAAATACAAACGGGTCCCGATCGGTGCAACTGTAACGTACATTGGTTGAATAGGTGGCCAAGTGCCGTCTGCAACATCTAATGGGTGGATAGGCGGTGACCATGCGCCATCTGCGCCATCCGGTGGGTGCCCCGCTGGGGATCGAGTCGTTTGTTGCGATCCGGGGACAATGTTCCACATGCTGAGCTCGGGATCGTAGGCCTCGATGTGGCCTTTCCATACCTTGAGGCAATCCCCTGAGCTGAACAGCCTCCCATCATCAAGGGCGAGAATCTGGTGAGGTGGAACGTCCAATTGCCACATTCTCGCCCTCAGTTCCCATCTCCCGGTCTCGGGATCGTACACCTCGGCTGAGCTCCGCTCCGCAAGGCCAGGTGACGAGCAGTCCGAGTCCGACCTCTCAGCGAACCCGCCGACCACGTGGATCTTACCATTCCACGTGACCCCTGCACATCTGTACCGCAACGTGCTCATGCTGGGCAAAGAAGTCCACTCGTCTAGAGTCGGATCATACACCTCGGCGGATGAGATTCCCCTAGCATTAGTCGAAGTGGACTGGCCCCCGGCGACGTATATTTTGTCGTTGCATACCGTGCACGCGAAATCCGAACGTGGGGTATGAAGAGGTGCACAAGTAGACCATCGATCGGTTCGAACATTGTAGCGCAATACTGTGGATAGGACCTCGACTTTCCTGTCCACCAAGTCGGCGAATCCGTCCGAAACATGAACCATTTCCTTGTAGCATAGTTGGCCGCCAACGATGTATATCGAGTCTCGGAGGGAAACCATGGCGAAACCCTTCAAGACATAGCTCTCGGTTATCCCGGGAATAGGGCTAACGTAACTCCACATGTGGCTATACGGGTTATAGCACTCTATCCAGTTAGATATGTTGTTTGTGGCTAGTGTCGGTTGCTTTAGGCAAAACGAAACATACACCCGGTAGCCGTGGCGATTGATCTCCGGGGACGGCTCCGGTGTTAGGGGTTGTGGTGGGGAAGGGATCGAACCCATTGAAGTGGTGGGGGGAGGTGACGAACTAAAGCTAGCTTTGACTAGCTCCTATGGTTCCTATGATTGGCAAATGGGAAATATCAAGTAACGATCCGGTTGAAATATATAGTGACGAGGGCGACCGGATAGCACGAGAGGAGCGTTGGTCTTGCCGATATTGACTAAGAATATCGGCTAGAAGGATGAGGCAGCATCCACGCGTGTAGATAACAACTAGGTGATTTCCCTTGTCCTGGCGCATGTTCTGCGAACTGTGGAATGTAGTTTTGGTGGGTCATTGCCTAATGCATTGTCCTTTTCTCGTATCGTGCCTGATGTAACACGGTAGGACGAGGAGGATCCAACCCAAGGGCTCCGTCAGTGGTGGGTCAAGAGAAGAATCCTGATCCAAAACAATGCAGTCCTTCTCGTCCATCTTTCTTGGATGGGACCGTCGCCGGCCTTGCTAAGAGCTGATAATGACATCACACGGGATTTTCAATTTCGGAATCATAGCTCTTAACGGAATGTACGTATTGGAAACAAAGAGAATGGACGATATGTTCTATGCTCTGTCCGTTCGCATATGCATAGAGTAAGCATTGCACATTAGCAGGAGCGTAATCCAACTCCCAAGATGCATGAAACTGAGAGATTCAATGAACTTGGTGATTGATTCGATGACTTCATTGCAACTGTCCGCACAAACCGTGGGCTTAGAGTCCTGTTTTTCGCTCCAATACTGAAGCTGTTATGAGAAAAATCAGCCAAGTGTCTTAATGAGTAAGCGTTCAGCATACAATCATTACTTAAAACTAAAGCTATACGTTTTTTGGCAGACCGCACTTGCATATCGTTGCCCAAGCACTAGACTAATCGTAATAATGCATGAATGCAACGGTATCATTACCGTCACATTTTCTTTAAAGAAAAATGTCATAAACGGTCTCTGAACTTTTATCTAATGTTCAATTTCATTCCTAAACTTTCGATTTGCTCAATTTGATCTTTAAACTATAAGCAAAAGTCTGATCTAATCCCTAGTTTACTTGGAAATTGATCAATTTCGTCCTTCATTTAGTTAAAGTTAATGGAATTGTCTTACGTGGCTTTTAGTCTCTTAAGTATAAAATAAAAATGACAAGTGGAAGAATTATGTCCCATGTTAACAGCTCGAGACCACAGAGAAGTTGATGGAGGGAAGAATTATTGATTGAATTCAAAAATCATCTGCTTTTGCTCCTTGGCACTAGTATTGTCGAGGCCCCCTCCGTTCCTTCTCCTTCAGTGAGTGCTTAGTTCATTGAACTACACGGACATCCTACCTATGCCACTTTTGTCACAAGGTATCAGCTTCAGGTGTCAAATTGAGTGTGTTCATCTCCACTTCTTGCCCTCTTTCTTTCTTTAATTGCTGTACGTGTTCTTGCTTTTTCGGTTCTAGAATTTTGCTCCTGGTAGAATTTGGTATAATCGGTATACAAAGTTGAAAATGTCAAAATCGACTCAAAAGATAACCAATTTATCTGCTTTCAGGCAAGTCCTTCAATTGCCGAATTATGAGTAATATGCCATTAGTAAATTCTTGGGTCATCCATAGCGTTCAAGGTAGACCAAACACGAGCTCTTCAAAGTTTTCAGTTGCGATGCTCACACGGCTCTTCACTTATTCCTCTCTTTCTGAATTCTGATTGAGCATATTCGAAGTTTTCGCCTGCACGAGCGATGGCACACCTCCCAAGACCCCAAGATCCGAATCGTCGCTAGCATCAACCTCAACCCAACCATCTTTGCTCCAATCTCAATTCAAGCATTTTGGGAAGTCTGATGTTGAGGAGGCAGAATCGTCGATGTGAAAAAGAGGATCGCAAATGGATAAGCTATTATGACCAAAAGAAATTAAATGAAACCTGGACAAGCTATGCTTTCTACTTCCCCACTCAGATCAGTTCATCTCTTCTGATCCAAGTGTGTAGCTAGGAGAGAGGAGGCTTCTTTGAGGGTTAAGGCTTCAACGCACTCGGCCGAGGACGCGCTGATCATTTCACAAGCTTGGTGGCCGAATTCCCCTAGGGAATTGTGACGTATGCTGGCGGTGGTAACTTCTGATTTTCCCTCAAGGATGGATCCGTCGATACTAAGCTTCGCGGAGCCATTCTTTGGCGGTTTCCACTGTACAGGTTCGTCTTCTCTCTTCTTCCATTTGTTTGGTGTTGCCGGGTTCCAACACCGAAAGCTTTTTGTTCATCACTGGGGATTACGCTCAGATCTGGTCTCTTTTAAAAAGAGGGCTTTTGAAGCCCTAATTTGTTCTCCCTTATTGAGGTATATATTGACTCATAATTTTAGTAATCCGACTCAGCTCCACATCATCAATCAATGCTTCACTTCATCACTTAATAATTTGAACAGACGAAAAAATTAGATTGAATATTTTTCAATAGTTTAAGGATTAAATTGAATAAATCAAAAGCTTAGGAACGAAATTGAACATTAGTTAAAAGTTCGGTGACTATTTGTGATATTTATTTTTTTCTTTAAACCTTAGACATGATCGTAGAAGCCCATGAAACACATATCGCAAGCCCCATTTAAAGTAAGGCAAGCCATACTTTTAAAGTTTACGAGATTCCATTCCAGTGTTCATCAATTCACAAAAATATGAAGAGTCTATTTCTATTTCAAGAAATAATTTCTTTCCAAAAATAGTCTTTTTCTATTTCTATTTCTTAAAACTATTTCGAAGTAAAAACACATTTAGTAACTATATAAAATTTCTAATATAAAAAAAAAAAAAATATTTGATACGATCCACAAACTCTTTTTATGACATAATATTTTTTAAATTTTTTAAGAATTTTTAAGAATTGTTTTTTTTTTTCCTTTTCTTCGCAATGGACGGCAACTACAACCAACAACGGCCAAGGGAGAAGAGAAAAATATGACTCACCTTTAGAAATTATACCTGAGAACAAGAAGGTTTTTTTTTTTTTTTTTTTTTTTCCACTTCTTATTTATGTTCCAAATATATTCCCCAATCACTTTTCTATTCCGAGAAATAGAAAAATTAATTGACATTACTAAAAGGATTTCTATTCCTTTTTTACTCCATAAAATGGAAGAACAGAAAAAATAAATAAATAAATAAATAAATAGAAGCATTGCCAAACATTTTGGGAAGTCTGATGTTGAGGAGGCAGAATCGTCGATGTGAAAAAGAGGATCGCAAATGGATAAGCTATTATGACCAAAAGAAATTAAATGAAACCTGGACAAGCTATGCTTTCTACTTCCCCACTCAGATCAGTTCATCTCTTCCGATCCAAGTGTGTCGCCAGGAGAGAGGAGGCTTCTTTGAGGGTTAGGGCTTCGACGCGCTCGGTCGAGGACATGCCGATCGATTTCACAAGCCCGGTGGCCGAATTCCCCTAGGGAATTGTGACGTATGCTGGTGGTGGTACCTTCCAATTTTCCCTCAAGGATGGATTCTTCAATGCTAAGGTTTGTCTTCTCTCTTCTTCCATTTGTCTGGTGTTGCCGGGTTCCAACACCCAAAGCTTTTGTTAATCACGGGGATTACGCTCAGATCTGGTCACTTTTAAAAAGAGGGCTTTTGTAGCCCTAATTTATTCTCCTTAAGGTATATATTGACTCATAATTTTAGTAATCCAACTTAGCTCCACATCATCAATTAATGCTCCACTTCATCACTTAACAATTTGAAGAAACGATAGGACTAGATTGAACATTTGTCAATAGTTAATGGATCAAATTGATTAAAGCGAAAGCCTAGGGATGAAATTGGACATTAAATAAAAGTTCAGAAATCATTTATGATATTTACCCTTTCTTTAAACCTTAGACATGAGCGTAGGAGCCCATAAAACACATATCGCCAGCCCCATTTACAATAAGGCAAGCATCAATACTTTTAAAGTTCACGAGATTCGGTTCCAATGATCATCAATTCACGAAGTATGAAGAGTCTATTTGATAACATTTTGCATTTCGGGGAATAATTTCATTTCGAAATAACCTTTTTTTATTTCTATTTTCTAAAACATTTTATGAATAAAAAACGCATTTGATAACTATATAAAATTTCTAATCTCATAATAGAAAAAAAATAAGAATGCCTTTGTTACGATCCACAAATTTTTTAGTAACATAATATTTCTTTTAATTTTTTAAAAAATTTTAAGAATTGTTTTTCTTTTCTTTTTTCTTCGCTGTTCGCCACAACCTGCTGTCTTCGAGTAGGGGCAAATGGCGGTGGACAGAAACAGTGGCCAGCAATGGCTAGGGGAAAAAGGAAAAAAATGACTTATTTTTAGAAATTATACATGAAAACAAGAAGTTATTTTTCTTCTTTTTTTAATTTATATTCCAAATCTATTCCCCAATCACTTTTATATTCCAAGAAACAGAAAAATTAATGAAAATTACTAAAAGGATTTATATTCCTTTTTTACTCCAGAAAATAGAACAGAAACAAAAAAGTAGAAGCATTGCCAAACAAACAGAGCCTAAGTCTAAAAATATCCACTTTTCTACTGAAGTTCTAATCAAGGTCTATTGCAGAACGCTGTACAAAATATGCGAATGCTCATCCAAAAGAAGCTCAATAAATGGAAGCATTAATACGTGCTTAGTACAAGGGATTGGGTCCTTCAATGAGGGGTAAAACTGGCTATACCAAAAACAAAAGTCGAAGAAGATAAATGTAGCGTCTGTTACATTTTTACCGTAGTCAATGAGCAAACATGTAACTCGGCCTTCCATATGTTTCGTCGCCTGATCCCATCAGTGTCCGGTAATCTACTGAAGTGGTCAAGGAGCCTGCCCACCAAAGGGGCACTAATCTCTGAATGGGTTGAGGACTAATCTTCTATGTTTGTGATCCCTCGAAAGCACAAGCAGGCCACGTTCAAGGCCAAGGAGTTAGAGCCGGATAATGTACAACGTGCTCTCTTCTCTACTCAAAAGTTTTTCCTTAATATTACAAGCAGTCTTCAATTTCATCTGGAACGTGCATCTTTTCTATTGCAGCCTGTCAACAAATTAAATAGATGAGAGGAGAAATCAAGCCATGCTTAGCAGGAGGCAATAATGAAAATCTTCTCAGCTGAAGGAGAAGCAAATTATAAGAGCCAACCAAGTCACCTGCGTATTCTCACATAACCACGAATCAAGCAGACTTCTTAAGATCAAGAAGTGGAGGATATTATATTCAATATAGCAAGAAAAGAGAAAAGTCAAATCACCTTAAGGGTTGCAACATCAGTAGCTGATGGTTTCAAATCCAGAGCAAGGCCAAAATGAAGCATTGCCTGAGAATGCATGTTTCGTGACTTGTAAATCTTGCCCATGAGAGCATACACGCTGCTTTCTCGAGGGGCATATTCTTTGAGCTCCTCTAGGACTTCTAAAGCTTCGTCAAGCTTTTCCAGGCTCATGAGTATATTAGCCTTCTGATACACGGGAAGAGGGTTCTTTCTATCAGCTAAAATAGCTTTATCCATGATCATCAAAGCTTCCTCACTTCTCTGCCAGATGAAGGAATTGAAAATTCAGACACAACCAGAACATAAATTGTTCCTCTCAAATCAAATTATCAAATGCTTCAATGCAATTAGTGATCCAACCTTCGAGGCATGCAAAGCTGTTCCAAGATATGCCATTATAACTGAAGAACAGGGATTTATGTTGAAAGCCATGCGGAAGTGATGCTCTGAGAACTCAAACTTCTCTTGGCGAAGATAAACCATTCCAAGCCCATACCACGCATTATAGTGTCTTGCATCAATCCTGAGGGCAGTCTGATAACTTTTGATTCCATTCTCAAAATCCTCTAAAGAAACGAATCTGTAATAAGCATTAAACTTAAGATGAAATGATATGTAGCTGGAAACAATTAATTAGCAGTTTAGAAGATTTTGTCCTGCATCTGTAGGTGGATGAAAACTATAAAGGGGCAAGAAAGGTGAAGACATACTCATGACCACACAGAGTGTGGGCATAGGCAAATTTTGAATCCAATTGCACTGCCCGCTGGAAGTTCTTCAAAGCAGTTTCGTGATCATTCTGCAAGCTGAAGCAATTACCCATGGCACACCTGCATTTCATTGAACAAAGGAATAAGCCTAGGGAACTAAAAGTGCTTGTAACTAACAGCCCATTCCTAGCAGAGACCCACAAAGGTCTATAAAGCATAGTCCTTGTAAGTCATAAGTTTAGATCATTTGAATACATTTATGCAGCAGAATAAAAAATCGCCAGTTACAACAACCGGCAGATCTTTATTAGGTAATCAAAGCAGATCTATAACGGTGAGCATCAAAGGAAAAGAACCACCATGAGCATTATGAAACTTTTTCATTCAACTCTCCAGAAGTGGAAGGAAAAGCAACAAAGTTACTTGGTTCAATCAGTACAAAGCAGTCTCAAAGCAGTCAATCTTCCCACACTAGAGCCAGAAAAATATGCAGCATTTTACAAGGCTATGCCCTCTATTGATGGTAAGAATCTTATGCTGAAAGTAGCGACAATCCTATCCTCATTCAAGAGAAAACCAATAGTCAAGCGACGCATTGGAACTGATACATATGTGAATTGCTTTAAGCACTGGAGAAATATTAATGTCAAAATCAGTATCTAAGGCGCAATGCTACTCATGGAACAGTTGCTTCTGAACTGACAATTAAGTTACTTGATCTAGGGTAAAAATACCAAGCTTGAGGAGCTAGACGATCTGTCGCTATCAGCTCTTGAGCTAGGTAACTTAACTTCATATCTTCCTTTAAATGCTGCAAACAGAAGAAAAGAACATTCTAAGAAACTCGATCAGGTGAAGAGATTAATTTACCGATAATCAGGTGTCTTAAGAAACGGAACACCACAGATAGGAACCAGACTAGGGTTACTTGAATTTGCAAAGCTGGAAATTAGACAGGGTCAGAATTTTCAATCAGACAATGGAACAAAATAGCTGAAGGAAGTAGCACTTACATAAAGAACAGTTGAGTAAATATCCATTCCTTCTAAACTGTAAGGCGTAGTCCTACGAGCGAGGTTGAAGGCTCGATCTGCTTCCATATAATCAACCAACTCAAAATATGCTTTGCCAACCTGCGTTTTGCCATGCTTATTCACAAAATATATCTTTACTGCCAGTGCAACAAAGTTGCTGATAAGAAAAAAAATGTCGATGTGCAATGTTTCAGCTTTTTTTCCATCACCTGGCAGCAAAGAATGTTTCATCTTCTTACTGAATTTGAACCACCGAACCACCGCAAACAATTTAATTTAAACAAATTCTCAAGATCTCACTGTAATCTATAAACCATAAGATTGCAGTTAACAAAGAAAGCCGATGAAAAAATTCTTCTTTAATTATATATCCTGTAGTTTCTGTATTCATCTAATTAATAATTACGTAAAACCAAACATGCAGAAAAAGATGATAGATCTCACAATGGACCACTTCCATAAATATTACCTGCGAAAGCACCCAGCCTGTATTGTAATGCTTGTGTGTAAGTCTCGAGTAAACATCTAGTGCATCCTGCACAAAAGAAAATTACATTCAGAAAATGAAACGCTACATAGAAGATAAGAATGCCAGCTTTTGCTGTTACAAATGCAATTAAGAAGTACCTGACATCTGTACAAGCAAGAAAGCCTATAGGCTTCTCCAAATGATCTTAGAAGACCTAATATTTCTTTCATGCCAGTTAACACCCTTGTACTAGTCAGTACAGACCCAGCAACAGAAATACTTGCTCCTTCTTGATCAAGAGATCTATTATCCCCTGATGGACAAGAACAATTCCCTGATGTAGAACTGGAACGAGAATAATCAGAAACCTCATTCCGTACTCCTAAAGAATGTGATAAAAACAAGGGGTTATCAGAACAAAATAAATGAGGACTACAATTGAAGTAAAACCAGCAACAGTGGAAGCCGTGTGAATGAAGGAGTAATTTACTGTGGATTTGCCTAAACAACCAAAAAAGAAAAAAGGCTCCCCCAATCTGAGAGAGGATATAGAGCAGGTTAAAGATATTCCGGCAGCAATGTGCAAATTTAGGACCCAGAATGAGCTCTTTCCAATGCATCTCCCTCGATGACACATGTAAACATCAAAAGGAAAAGACTTGAGAAAATAGCACCACACGAACATTTTCAATATGTTTAGTCATAGTTTTGGGACTAAACATCCTTTTATTGACCAGAACATAGATAGGAAAAAACGTTGAAAGATCACAGGTGCTCACCTCTCTAAACATTTCTGAACTGTTCATAAGAATAAATTCAGTTTAAAACCCTTGTGAGCTAACACGATGCCTTTCAAAATCTTAGCCCAGCTAACCAAACAGCATGGACTCTCAAAGGCGTCAACCATTGTGTCTCTGGGTCTTGTTCCCATTCTTCAATGGGCACTAATCCATTTTCTTCAAATTCCGCATCCACCACCATTTGTTAAGTATCCCACATCGCTTGTTTATAGGGTTTAAAACGGTCTTATATATATGTGGTCTCTCTCCACCAAAAGCTTAAGCTTTTAACAAGGCTCCTGTTTGTCAATTCCATGTGCTTTTCTCAATCTTTTTCACGTGTGAGATGGGGTGTTGAAGTATTCCACATTTCTTGTCTTTAGGGTTTAAATTGGCCTTATACTCATGCGGTTTTGCTCCATCTTAGAGCTTTAACTTTTGGATCAGACAGTCTTACAAATCCCTAGCTGTTTCAAGCATGACATCCATTATCACAACCCCCCATCCATACTTCTTGACATTTCACTATACCAGAACATCTATTTACCATCCTTACTAAGCTCCAAACAATTTGCTTTGCGCAATATCTCTATTAACATACCTAGTATAAGAAACTGGAAGGATTTTTCTTATTAAACCCAATACAAAAATAATCTAGTATCTATATCTAAAAAACCTACAAGTACTTGTTCTGGCCCCATCAAATTTCAAGGTGCCCAGTCAAGTACGCTTCATATTCACCAGCGTTCTGAATTCAAAACCATCATATCATAAATCCATGAACATATGGGCCTTACGAGATCAGAGTAACTAAAACTTAAATTAATTGATAAAACTTGAAACAGAACCATGCTTTTACCATCAAAGTGGTCAACCATGCTCTCTTTCTACAAATCCGATGCAATTCCATCGATGTTAATTAAAATTAAATGGCAAACAAATCATTCGTTGACCAGAACGTCACCTTCATCAGAATTCTCATTGGCCCAGGACTGTCCTTTTCGTACAGTCACAGCACGGAACGCCACAGAACTCAGTTTTGAACTTCCAAGATACTTAGAGGAGTTGCTAGTGCCATTTCCAGCAACTGATGTTGCATTTGTACCTGCATTTGCCCCTGCATCTCCAGCAAGTCTTGTACTTCGTCGAGCACCAGAATCAGAGAACAATCTTCCTGAAATCTGTAAAAGAGAAACACGAACTACAATAAAATCGACTTGGTCTCAGCTTTATTAGTCTGACGAGATATGTTCCCCCCAATATCAAGATGAAATGGGACATATGCCGTATAAACTACATATAGCCATCAAATCACTATTCTATAGGTAGACAATCATCAGAACACAAACTCTGAAGAAGCATGAGTTCATCCAAATTATTCAAAAGCAGAAAGCCCAGAGAAATGACTGGTACCATCCAACATTTGAAACATAAAAAATATCCTCTAGATGACTAGTGGTCCCAAAAGCCATAAGATTCTTGCTAAACAAGTGAGATCTCACTTTATTAGCCTACTTTACTTGTTCTCTTATTTCTGTTTTGAAGTGGGATACTACTCGGCCTATTGTTCTGCCAAGGACTCCAGAACATCTATAGTCCACCTCTTGTACCTCGATTCACCTGTCAAGCCCAAGAAATTGAGTATCTAGTGAAAATGATAAATCGAAGCCTTAACTTGAGGCACTCAAGCAAATATACACCTAAAAATTGTTTCAATAGGATGATAATACCCTTTTATTAAATTAAGATGCAATCTTCATATGGTCAGCCAATCTAAGCCGTGGCACAGCCATACAATTATAAAGGATACAAGCTTCTAACCTTCCGAAATTTTCCTTCATCTACAAACTTTCTTCGAGGTGCTTGAATTGTTGAGTTTACAGTTGACCGTGAGGAGCTCTCAGCACCGAAAGCACTCACATTTGGTCCATTCAGCAGTAAATTTCTATATGGTAAAGGAGGTGCAGCACCTGACAACTGCAGAGATTTTAAAACGGAGACATCCAAATGATCTGTACAATACTAATGATCAGAACTTAAAAGCCAACACTGGATGAGACATAACTTTATAAGCTCATGCTCATTCCAATGAAGAACCCAACATGAGAAAATAACTCCCTATTCCATTCGTATGAGGACAGTAAGAAAGTGAAGATAGTGAAACATGGCTGAAAATTTAGACCAACATATTATGACATCCTTGAATAGTGTCTGCCAGCACTGCCTGCCATACACTATAGCACGTCGCAACTTTTTTCCCAACTAAAACATGACTCCAGCACACAGAGAACAAATGAAGCATGTACACGTGACTTTCATTGAGATGAATAACAAAATGAAGAATCCAGACCTACTCAAGGATGACACAGGTTACCTGGACCATACCAATACATCGAATGAAAATGGTTAAAAAAAAAAACAAATGGTACAGTAGAGGTATACTTCTTTTGGACATGGAGTTTGAATAAAACATGATTTTTCATTTAAAACAATTTAGATGATACAATATGATTAAATCATAATTAAAACAATAAGTTGTGAGCCAAGAAAACTTTTTCACGGTTTAATAATATATTTTTACTGAAAATATTACCAAAATGAATATATTGTGTGAAAGTAACATATCACTTGCATAGCAACACTGGAAATGTTCATTTTCAAGTTGCAAATCTATGGTGCACCATAAGAGGGAATGTGCATTTATTCAAAATCACAGATTGCTGGGGAATAAAGCTTAGTTGGCATGGTGAACATCAACTAATAAACCAATCAAATTTGGAGGAGGTTAGTTAGAAATTACAAATAACAACAAACATTACTTCAAGTGAAATGAAGCTCTTAGCTTGTCACATGTCTTACAAGACATTCATTTATTTATGATTGGGGCTGGCAATTTATGCCACATCATCATATTTGCATCAAATATTCATGTCATTTCATATTGTTACTAATATAGTATGAATTTTGTTTTTTCGCTAAAAATTGGTGAAAATGTGTCTATGCCTGCAGTTTCACGTTAGACAATTTAGATTTGGGCTTCTCAATAGATTTCCTTTATCTTTTTTATTACACCTCCCTTAGGCACTCATCAACTTCCTGTTGTGCGTCTATTGCCACCCTTGTATTTGCATAGTATTAGTGTCTGATATGTTGCGTTTAGGATGCCCTCCCAAGCCATGTCAAATTGTCATCGATGGCTATGGTAAGTAACGAAAATATGGAAATATTAACTTAATTAAACTACACATACTTTAACCTATTAGGACCGAAAAAACATTACCTTACCTGTGTGGCTATTGGGGAAGGAGTATTATATAGAGATAGCTGAGCAGATCCACCATTTAGAGGCTGACTAGCAACTTGGGAAGATGCAGTACCTCCATGGTAACTTCCAGCAAGATCTCTTGTATTATTCCCTAATGTCTGTTTCAGTTGCTTAGGGTTAACATCATCAGTTGAGCATCTGGCAGAATTCAAGTTTCGATCCTCACAAGACATATGTGTGTTTGTAGGGGCAAGCCCATTGTGCAGGTACTGCTCATGAATACAAAGAGCAGCTGCCTCACCAAAAACTGCAGCCGCTTCTTCAGCAGAACCTACACAGAGTAATCAAAACATGATGAATAGGACACCTAGGTGGAGAAAATCCTATTAGTAAGAACCCGATAAGAAGGTTTAGATTCACGAAGCAAGTGGCGGTCCAATTTAATTGATAACTAACGTAAGATCAAGTTGCTGTAAATAGAAACAGCCGCTATCCAAGAAAGGCACATGCTTCAAACTAAGGCACTGTTTGGTAACCATCCCCAGAACAACTGATTATATTCTTTTGTTCCTTGGAATAAAAAAGAATAGAAATCCATTTGGTAAAATTTTTGTTTCCGGGAATAAAAATCTATTTTTTTTTTTTTTTGTTCTTGGGAATAGATTTGGAACAGAATTAAGAAACAGAAAAAGTTGCTTCTTGTTCCCGAAAATAATTTCAAGAATCAAGCCCAACTTTTTCTTTCCTTTCTTTTCTTTTCTTTCTTTTCTCCTTCTCTCTTCTTCTTCTTCTTCTTCCTCCCAGTCCCAGCTGGTCACCAGCGACCGACTTGCCCAGCTGATCGCCAGCCACAGCAGCCAGCGACCAGCCACAACGAAGGAGGAAGAAGAAGAAGAGAAAAGGAAAAAGAAAAATAAGAAAAATATAATAAAACTATTAAAAAATTAAAAGAAAGAAAAATTTAAGAATCCTACCAAACGCATTTCTATCCGGGGAATATAAATTTTATGCAATTACCAAACGGGTTCTTTTGCCTAAAAATTGTTTCCAGGAACAGAATTAGAAAAACCATTTCTAATCAAAAATTGTTCCCGGGAATAGAATGATTATCAAATGCGTTCTAAATAGACAAGTGCATCAACAAACTCAATCCCACTTATAGCCTCATGGCAAAAAAATACACACTTGCCACATACATGTGCAATTTAAATTTAAAATAATACACTTGACACAGAATTTACATAATGTATGCTCGTTGGTTGTCATCATACCCCACACGAATTTAAAAATACACATATGGGAAAGTCAGAAATTGCTTATAGTCAGAAAAAGGTTATCGCTATGCACATGAACCATTTTGGGTTTTTTTACACTAAACAGGAGAACTCATCTTAAATGTGAGAAGTAAGAGCAGACAAGGTCAAATTTAATTTCAAATTGTTCATAACTACTTCCGAGTCCATTGACAAAGCACTTCCCATAAATAACATCAAACCAATCAATATTGAAATATGCCAATTATTATCACCAAACCTCATAGTCACATGAGATAACTAGGGTACTTTAATACAAACCTAAGGCACAGAGCTCCTCGTATGCAGACCAGAGTAAAGGATCTATTGACAAAGCTTGCTTGAAGTGATGGACAGCACCTTTCTTTCTATCAGTATATCTATGAACAGAAGCAGACTTAGATGGATAAGGAAGCCTCATATATATACACAGAACAATTAACTAGCATCCATCACTGTATGTCAATAAGTCAAAATTTATGCCATGTGAGATCCTATAAGACTAACAACAGAAAATGTAATTCTGAACGATTCGACAAATAATTAAACATAATTGACCTGGAAAACCACAGACACTACAATGTATGGAGATGCTCTGGTAGAAACATGAAAAGAGGGAAAGAGAACTTTTGTAACCTTAAAGAAAAGCCTAATATTGGTGGCATCATTGACTCCGTATATCGAATTGTCGGCGTGCCATGAGTCAGAACATGTGTTCAGATCGTGCAAGAACGAGTGTGTTATGGTTCCTATTATTGCACTGACGATATATAATAAAAACTAATTTAGCATTGCTAATACTTATAGCTATCAATCATGCAACCTATATAAGCCACCTCTAGACATACAGAAGTCAGGATTCGCCATGGAGCAAGTACACTGTTAAGAATCCCAGCAGTGCAGCGTAAATGGTGCCCAGAAGAGCTAAAGCTTCAGAATAGATTGTTAAAGGGTAAAGCTTTTCCTTCCACTAGCTTATCCACCCAGCACTTTCACATTATTAATTTATAGAGTGGACAATATGCACATGCCTACTTCCCTTCCATTGTGCTGACAAGAGTCCATCCTTTTACCCTTTCTTTCTTACAGAAACTCACATTACTATTTCACTTTCCTACTAGAACCACAGCTACAAGTTACTGCCCTTGAAAATGCATCCCTCGGAACCTTATTTTTGAAATCTAGTTTATTTCTCAGGGGAAAAGAAATAAAACTCCAAAGAAAATTATATTTTCAACTTTTTTTGCTTCTTTCATATTTGTCCACACCTTGATATGACCTATCTCTCTTCTGCCAACTACAAAATAGCAAACCATCTTAACGACTTCAGACGGTGACAATGCAATTAGGAAAGGATGTTATCAGGATGACTCTGCAGAAAACACGAGAGCAACCTGTAGATAAGCCCGAGAAGGTAGTGACCAGCAGCACCATTTGGAACCTGCCAGGAGACCAGAGCAGCAGTCAGCAAATGACCACATCCATTAACCCAAGCCGTATGCAACAAAATTTCTGTCAAATAACATGGGCTTAGACTGACATAAACTGAAGATGCTTTTTATCGCGAAACAAGTTGGGACCAACAGCTCCATTTGCATATGCAGGTCACGTACCTCTGCCCCGGGCTCATTAGCATTGTACAATGCTGCCTCCGCCTCTTTAAGTAAATCCATTTGGAAACACGATATTGCAAACAAGTAGCGCGACTGAGGCATTTGCGTCCCTTCACGTGAAAAACACTTCAGTCGATCAGGAAAACGAATTCCCCCAGAAATAAGGATGATGCCCCAGAATCACAGGTTATTCAGCAAAAGATGCGTAATTAGCGAAATACGGAGACATGGGGGACAAGCCCTACCCTTTAGAACATGGTAAGCACAGTAAGCTTGATTATTGTGCAGATAACAGCCAGCTAATAGCTGCAGATTCACCTGAAAGCAACCAAGCGACCCAAAAAAAAAAAAACCGAACTTCAACATAACAAATCGGGAGCAGAATCGACTTAATAGAAATCAAAAACCAATGCAACACCATCGCGTAACGACCAGAGTAGAAACGGAGGGAAAATCGAATGAAAGAAACTCGAAAAACTCGAAATTCATCATCCGAAGCTTCGTAAACTGATGCGAAGTTCCTAAACAGCATTCCGCAATTGCGAAATTCACGCCGACGACCGCACCGAAAAGGCGCGGGGGGACTCCAGGGAGCGAAATCGGACGCCGCCATCGGGAAATGCGGCCGCGACGGATTGCGACCCGAAGTCGACCCGACCCGACCCGGTGTTGGAGCTCTGCCCGCGACCAATTGGACCGGAGGAGGAAGGAGGAGGATGGGCGGAAGGAGGGGGGTTACCTCGGAGGGGAACTCGGCGCAGAGGCGCTCGCACATGAAGACGGCGTTCCTGTGCATGAAGCCCCGCAGGCTGCTCCGCACGCACTCCGCCAGTATCGCCTCCATGGCCGCCGCCGCCGCCGCCGCTCGCTCCTCCTCTCGCTCTCGATTCGGCCGCCACTGATGCCGTGCTGCTCCGGCGGGGGCTTTGCTTCTTCTTCTTCTTCTTCTCCTTCTTCCTCCGCCGGGGTGCGCCTGCAGCAGGTTCAAAAAATTTGTGCCGCACGTGGCGTCCCCTGCCTTGAACGCCTCCGGTCACGTGCGTGCGCCCGGGCTTGGCTCTAGCACGGTCGGGTCGGGTCGGGTCGGTCCTTTTGCCCCGAATTTTTGGGTTTCGGGCTCTTTCTGGGCCGGGCTGGCTTGGACCGTGGGTTTGCACTGGCTATTTTGAGAGAATTCCAAGTAAACCCCAGCATTCATGCTAGATTCTCCAAGTGCCCCCTTTAACGGCTCTTACAGAGTTAGGTGCGATTCCGGAGCTAAAAGCAGGAGGTACTTGCAATCTTCTCCCAAGATTTCCTTTCCTCTTTTGTTATAAGTTCAGTTTGGCTCAGAAGACTCTGTACCCTTAATTCTTCAGGTTCAAAATTGGAAGGGAGCGACATCGAGGTCGTCGCCGTGAGATTGAGGTAACATCCAAGTTTTCACAGGGCGTAACCACCTTCGATTTCGAAAAGAGGTTTAAGTTATTCTATCGTAACTGAAATAAAGCATGCTCGCACGAAAACTTTTGACATCGCTCTCATCTTCACAAATATTCAGCAGATAATTCTCGATTTTCGGTAGATTATTCGACTTGCTCTTGAGATAAATGGGCTATTTAAGTTTATTTTGAATTTATTTTTCTTATTCAAATGATTAGATTTTTATTTTTAAAACGTATATAAGGAAGGATAACGTCATCATGCATGATGTTGATAACAATTTGAATTTAAAATCGGCACGACATTTGCTGATGAGGACAAAGCTTATAATACATATGATGCTTATGCAATTTGCAAAGAATTCAAAGTGCAAAAGGACAAAAAGCATACCATAATAAAGGAATATTGTGAACATGCACATTTGTTATAATTGTGAAGGATGTTTATGAGCAAAGAGATATTTATAGGATTATGTAAAGAATCAGATAATTCCAATCGAAGATGGAGTTGGGGTTATTGCCAAGTTTGATGATGTTCATCTCATTGACGATAAACATAAATATTTGATACGATTATATCAACACATAATATATATATATATATATATATATATATATATATATATTAATAGAAATATTTTGACTTATTTTGGCTAAAGTTAGTACGAGGGCTACAAAAGCATATTCCTACCTTAGTAGTAAAGTGGGGGATAGGAAATTGTAGGCTTTACGTTGCACAATTGTCAAAAAATTTTACAATCAAAGAAAAGGGACCTAATTAGTGCCACAAATTATCAAAGTCTCATTAATCATTTTAATTGCATACAATCTAATGGAAAACTATTCTTCTTCTATATTTCAATTGATAAGGAGGAAAGACCGATCAATTTCCTTATAGTCGATGGTATACTGAAGATGGAAGTTTTGGAGATCTTGTGGTATTTGATATTACTTTATGTAAAAAAAAAAAAAAAAATTACAATAAGATTGTGCACCTTTGTTGGCTTGATTCATAAGTGGAAAAAAGTTATCTTTAGTTGTGCATTTCAATTGGATGAAATTATCACTTTTTTTGTGGGTAAAGGTGAGAGAAATTATTATTTCTTTTGTGAGGGCATTTCAATCCTTTTTAAAGGTAATGAGCAACAAAGCAACAAAGACTATTTTCATTGATCAAGATCATACAATGGCACATGTCATTAAAATTGTCCTTTTGAACACTAATCATAATTTATGTGCATGGCATATTAGAAAAAGTGTTGTGCATCATATAGCACGTCTTCTCAGAAAGTTAGCCTTTCATGATAAATATTGCGATAAGCTTTTATATTAATGTGAATCAAAACTTGAAATAGAGAACAATTGGAAAGCAATGTGTCACAAGTGAAACTTGGAGGACAACAATTATTGGATAATATGCATTGCCTACATCATAAATAGTGTCTTGCATTTGGCCGGGATACTTTTTATGGGAATCAAATCTACACTAAGAAGTGAAAACACTAATAATCCCTTTCAATATATTGCTTGTAAGATGATGACTTTATCTGAATTTATAAGTCATTATGAGAAACAAGCGAAAAAAAAAAAAAAAAAAAAAAAAAAAACAAAAACAAAAAAACAAAAAAACAAATGCTTACTACTTAAGTTGTATATGATTTTGAATGTGCTCGATGAAAGTCGCAAATTATGACTGAAAATAATGAATAGTAAAACACGCTGCACATGTTTACACTGATGTCATTTATAGGTTTTTCTATGATAAGTTCATGCATGCTTTTTATCTAAACATGTTATTAGATCAAGAGTTAATAGATTGTCGCACACTTATATCGTGAGAACTGAAAATAGTGAAAGACAGCATGTTGCCATTTTTGACTCGAGAATTCTACCATATATGGAGCTACAAGTTATTTGAAAGGCAAGGATAGTTATATATGCATACTTTTATGCATTGTAAATGTTACAAGCATTCCCTCATAATACATTTTGAAGAGGTAGACAAAAGCCGCAAAACAAATTACTAATCATGATGATGCTAGAGAAAGCTTTCACAATGCAATAAAGTCAAAGGAATTTTGCTTGAAGAGGTTGATTTCTTAATAATAAATGATGAATCTGAATGTGCAGAAAATTGTGGAACTCAAATACTTGATCCCATTTGGAGAAGGCCAAAAGATGTACCAAATACTTGGTCGAAGGGCGTTAGTTAGGGAGAAGCAAAAGAGATATGAATCTTCATGCACAAGAGGCGAAGCGAAAGAGAAAGGAATCTTTATGCAAAAGAGGCAGCTCATACTAGGTCCAAGATAGATGCAAGATATGAGAAAATCCTTTCCTTTCCTTTTTGTGGAATTACACCATTTTTTTTTTCATATTATAGTTTTGACTAATCCTTATCCTTTGAAATTCGTCCTTTTTTTGCACATGAAGATGGCAACATGCGTTAGTGGCGTTCCATGACATCAATAAAAAGAAGATTTCTTAGTTGATGCTTGTTGCGTGCTCAATTTTGCCTACTAATTGTAACAACTATTTATCTTGTATACTTCAGAAAGCTTCGAAAGTACAATTTCCTTTTTGGCACAATACGTGCCTCTTTCTCTTGTTTTGACAATGTTGATTTTTGTGAATATTGAGGTTTGTTTTGTTATGTATTGCTTTCTTTTTGAAAGAATCTGCTGTTTCCACTCCCTTTTGAGTGCTTTTACATTTCACCGTCCTTCAATCAGAAGCAGTTACAACCGAATAAAGGGAGTACATCCGCCAGAAAAAAAAAAGGGGGTACAATTGCCACCGCCCCCATTCTTATGAGTACGGTCATCTTTTAATTTTCTATCATCTAGAGCATCTTCTGAATTTGTATATCAAGATTTCAAAATTTTGAGGCACTTTTTCTTATTGCACCTTTTGCATAATCAAAGATTTTACTTTCGGTTGATTACATTCGATGAGTCACATGATTAATCAAAGGTTACGTGATCTTACTAGATAATCGTCAAAATCAGATAACCAATCTCGCATAATCATCGATCACATATTTGTCTCGAGAAAGAAAAAAAATCATTCTACTCTAAATTTTCTTAAAATCGTATATAAGCTAACCATTGATATTGACTCTTATAATTACCTACATACATAGAGATCACAATTCCAGTAAAGAAAGATATGATGACTCCATATGATATTATTAATGACATAATAAAGCCCATTCTTCTTCGATTAACTTTAAATCTCATTTCATGATCGCCAATTTATCATTTTCATCGGAAGCCTCTTTAGAATCGACTACATCCACAACTATAGGTGAATGGATCCGACATTCCTCAATCTGATCTTCAACCCACTGTACAAGCCCTTGATAATTATTTGTCTGAAAAAAAAAAAAAATTAGTGTAAAGCAATATCCAGTATTACAACATGTGATTACATGCACAATATACTAAAGTGATATACTGAAGACACAAGTCGAGGTATAATATAATCTTCCTCAATTAATAAGATTCTTTAAACTTTTTTTTTATGGTGCCGTCCCCAATTTCAAATTATTTCGATGACGTGCATGAGTTTGGATGAGGTCAGCTGGGCGAGCTCTTTCCCGAATGTCTAAGCTTCGAGCTCTTCGACTCGGACCAACTTAGATTATGAATTACCACGGACTATTTTGCGAAAATTCCAAATAAACCCCAATATTAACAATAGATTCTTAAAATGCCCCCTCAACAGTTTTTCTTCCCCAAATCGCACCCCGTAACGCACAAAACCGTCTTAAAATGCCCCAAATCCCATCGGATCATCTATCCCACAACTTTTTCCGCCGCAAAATCAAAATCATTTGCGAAATGAACGATCCATACCCACCATCTTGCACCAAAGAACATTCTCTAAAAAAAAAAAAAAAAAAAGAAGGAAAAATAACCCCAACCGAGCAGCGCGGACCTCACATAAACCGGATCTCAAAGAAATCAATTCGCAAGAGTGGAGCACTTGAGAGAGCATTTCGACGAGACTCACGACATTTCAACACGGGCTTTGTGTCGCTAGAAAGCCCAATTTGGAAAAAAAGTAAATTGCTGTTTTCTCTTCTTTTTATTTATTTATTTATTTCTGCTTCTTTTTTTTGGGATGGGGTCGGGGAATTTAATACTCGAGTACCACGTGGCGGACGTCGTGGAATTTTCCACCGACTATTCACGCATCAATTTCCGCATTGGCTCGAAAACTTTGACCCGTCAACTCACTTTCATTAAAAAAAAAAAAAAAAAAAAAACGACAGAAACAAAAAAGCACGGACGTCGGCACGTGCGAGTGGCGCGTGTCGGAAACTTCACGTAAAGGCGAGCGGACGAATCATGGCGCCAACCCCGTCCCCCTACAAGTCCACCCCTGTTCACATCGCTATTTAATTCCTTACTTAAAAAAAGAAAAATTATTTTTTAAATTTTTTAAAATTTCTCTTAATTTTTTTAAAATTTCTTATTGGCTGGGTGGTAGTGTGATGTGAGCGCAACCGCAGAACCAGTGGGGCCCGCCCCGCGGACCCGGCGACCTTAATATCCCAATTCGGTCGTTCGAATTAATTTAATTTTTTTGTCCAAAAAAATTAATTTTTTATTATTATTTTACTTTTTGCCGTTTGATTATTTCCCGCATCATCGTACATTTCGGTTTCCGCTCCCCCAATCAATGCCCAAATAATTGTCCGCCCAATAGAATAATATACTAGGGGCAAAAGGAAATTATCCCTACGTAGGAAAAACAAAAAAAACAAAAAAAAGGAACATCCCTCTCTTAGTTTTTTTTTTTTTTTTTGGGGCCCTTAAAGTCTTTGCGAATTGACCGGTTTTTCGATTTGGTCGGTCAATGAGACCGATTGTTCCTTATTTCGGGGTATAACAAGATCTATCGAGTAGATTGCATGAGAAATAATTGAGAGGAGAAGGGGTTGAAAGAGAGAGGGGTTGCAAAATCGAATTGGATGAGATCAGTGAGGATTCGGTGTTTGCTAGGAGCAGATTGGACGTAAAGAAAGTGATTGGGTAGAGCAGATCTCGATAGAATAGAAGAAAAAATTAGTAGGAAAATGGTCAATCGAGTTGCCTAAAATGTTGCCTTGGTGGTCTCAAACTCGAGTAATTCGTGATCACATGTGACATTGTTGAACTTAGTGCTCTTTTTTTTTTTTTTTTTTTTTTTAACTTTATGCATGTAAATGTAGAAAAAAAGTTAAAAAAGAACAAAGGTTTGGGACGGAAAAAAATGCATAGAGATGTGAACAAATTTAGGGAAGAAATTCAATTTGGGATAAGGTGCAAGATTTATATTCAATTTTGGAAAGTATTCTACTTTTGGAATTAGCTAACAACTATCTTCACCTTTTAAAACACTCCAATTCTAACTATCTCCACCTTTTAAAATACTTCAATTCTATCCTAAATTAGTTCAAGTTTGGAAAGTAACGCATTTGCTTAAGATGCTAAAAATTCCACCGCCCACTGCATCAACATTACCATGGGCTTCCATTTTTATATTGAGAATTTAAGTGCTCAACATCCCCAATTATATTTTCCTCGTTAGTATTTCACACTAATGTTCGCCGTCATCGGGATTTTCTTAATAAGCACGGCAACGGTGCAATGATCTTATTCAACGGTCTCGAGATTCGGTAACTACCCATGCGGCGATGCAACCATCTAGAGAAGGAAATTTCTCGCACGGTTCTTTCCTAGTCATTTCTTCAGAAAACAAAAAGAGTCTCAACATCTGATAACCACTCGTGCACTTTCTCGCATGGATCTTTACTAGTCATTTCCCTAGAAACAGTGCGAAGGTTCTGGTCGATGAACGCGATCAGGTGAATAAAAACTTCTCTTCCACGCTCTTATCCATTAAGGCGGCGGTCCGATAAAGTACCCGTCAAGTTAAAAACCCAAAGAAGGAAACATTCGAATTTCAAACCATAACTCCCTCGCGAATTCAAAATCTCGCATATAATAAAACCGTTGTTCTGGTCAAATTTATCCAAAAGAAAACCAGTAAAAAAATTCAAAAAAAGATAAAATCACCTAACTCGAGAGGAAACCGCCGGGTGTGAAAACGAGCCGCCCGAGTCGCGCTCGCTTTTCTCTCTCTTTCTCTCTCCTCGTAGGAAAAAGCCGAAAAAACAAACCAAACCAGGAAGGAGAAAAAGTCCTTATCCTGCGCACCCTGCAGGGGGCCCAAACCCTATTTAAACCTGCGCACACCCCTCACTCCTCACGCTCCACAGGAAACTTTTTCTCTCTCTCTCTCTAGCATTTTCCTCTTCCCCCCTTCCTTTTTTAACCTCTTTCCTCTCTCCTTCTCTCTCTCTTCTCTCTCTTCTATCTCTACACGTCGAACGCGCAAAAAAGTCGTCGTCGCCTTCTTCGTCTTCGTCGTCGTCGACGTCGGCGTCGCCGCCGAAGCTTCGTGGAAACCTCGCGCCGATCCGCCCCGTCAAGAATTCCTCGCCGTGGGTTGCGTGTGAAACCGCGCTTCCCTCTCGCTTTTTCTGATTGATTGGCCGATCCGCGGGATTTGATTGGGGCTCGTCGTGTCGGCCGCGCGGAGAAATCGGAGCTGAATTTGCATGGAAGATTCGCTGCAGTGAAGTTTCGCGAGCTCAGGAAGGACAGGGGGCCCGGGGGGTGGGTGGTGTCGCCTATTTTGGGGGCCTCGGAGTCGAGCGATGTTGATGGCGGACAAGAGCTGCTCGGGTTCTTGGGGCGCGGCGGAATTCGGTCCCGGGGAAGACGATAACCTGACGATCGGTTACGAAGAGTTGATGGATTTGATCGAGGAGGCGCCGGGCGGTGGTCAGCCTGATCAGGTGCGGCTTTTCTCCCCACCCGGGATCGTGTTTTACTCTGCTCGTTTGGGGGAGGTTGTGGGTGGGGGTTTAGAGCTGTTTTTTGGGTTTTTCGAGGGGATGGGTGTGTCGGGGGTTTCGGATCTCCAATTGGGTCGGCGGGTTCTGGAGCTAGAGATGATTTTTAATGTGGAATTTTGTCTGCTATTGTTTTTTCTTGATTTGTTTTGAGCGTGCTGCGTTGATTCTCAGTGCTGGTTGTTCAGTGTGCAAATACCCAGATAAATGTTTCGATGTTGTAAGCTTGGCGGGCATGTTTCCTTTAAGATGGTATTGTGATTTGCTTTTTGTGACGGCCCAAGATAAGCACGAGGAAGCAATAGAACAGTAGGATAGAGTAATTAAAAGGAAAAAAAAAGTCGGCTGGATTAGAATGGAAAGAGGATGGAAGAGCGCAATGCGCGAGGTTAAAAAGAATTTAGAGAGAGGAAACTGACGGTGATGAATTCTTGTATACACGTGCATTACGTGTACAATCCGGGCATATATTCTCCATTATGAGACTCCGTCTCAGCATAATAAGAACGGCATGACGGCACTTATTAGGTTTTCTCACAAACTCCGCTGACTCAGCTTCTTGCATAATGGGGATACTTGCTGTTGATGACTGAGCTTAGACAAGGGTAAACCCCCGCTCTTGATTTATCCATCCCCAGATTGGTCTCGGCAAAGTCCTTTAGATCTCCTCTGTGTAATGACCGTTACCTTTTTAGACAAAATCTCACTGGTCCTCAACGAACCTTTTATATCAACTGTTGGAAGTGTTAGAAACAAATTATTTTTCTGCATAAATTAGTATGAGTGGCTTCCCTTCTGAGAGCCATTTTGTATATGGGCAGTACCCGCTTGGTGCTTTCCTGGTGGAAATGTGTTTGTCGTTTCAAAAAAGCTTAATTGTCCAAGGTTGCTTCCAGAAACACCACGGCAGATTAATGTTAGACTGATGAGTCTTGGGTTACAAAAATTGATCAACATTTGGTGCAGAACCGAGCAAAAATGCAGTTCGTAGTAAGATGTGCTAGGTTGTGGTGGAGAACTCTCATTTCATCTGCATCATCAACTTTGGGATCATTTATTTTGGAATGCTAGGTAATAGCAGTACTTGGTCTTCCATGTTAACACTTTTCTACAATAAGTTTTGGAGAACCAAGCCTCTTTTTAAACATGAAAGTCACTTCCACTCCGGCATGCCGGTCGTCTTCATAGATTGCTCGAGTAGAGTGGATCAGAAGGTTCCCAAGAGTCTGGTTAGATTTCCCTTAGGACAATAAAACGTCAAAGAGCCTTCTCCCCCACTCGATTAGGCCAATCCAATTGATCTCAGCTTTCTCCAGAACTTCAAGACAAGCATGGAAAAAATTACTCAAATATTTAGATCCTTTATCAACCTGGAACCAAAGCGGTCTCGTAGTTCTTGGTCAATGGTCAATCCCCAGGCATCAACCAACAGGAAATCCACCTCAATGCTAAAACCTCATACTTAAGCATGCCAGAGATGGAGTATGTCATTCTGGTGATGTCCATTCACTTCCATTGCTGAATTATTCTGGGGGGTTGCTGTCCGATCGATCTCATATACCATCTACAGATCACTGAGGACAACAGAAGATGTGCGTTACAGACACGGGATTCAGGTCCACCAAAAGCTAACATTTTAGATCAGTTTATGAGGAAGGGGATAGGGATATGGATTTGGATGCCTCAGTGAATTCCCATCCTCGATTATATACACCTGTTTTTGATGAATGACTATTGAGGGATGAGGTTTAACCCCCTTCATTTTTTTTCTTCTTTTCCTTCTTTCATTGAATTGATAATTTTCCCACTTAAATGTGCCTGTGGTCCTAGTGGGCATGAATTCAGGTTGTTTCCTTAGCGGTCCCATTGTATTAATGATGACCCATCGTCATTGTATTGTGGTCGGAATGGCTTATTATGTGCAACGATATTTTCAAGAGACATTATGAACCCCTGAATGTCATTCTGCAGGGTACTTCAAATTATTCATCCGTCATGGCGAGCAGATCGGTTCCTCGTGGTGGCACCCACAATGATTCTCAGAGTGAAAGTTGTAAGTAATTTTCATAAGATAATCGGGTGTTGGAAGGTGCTGCTTATATCATCTGTGCTGTTAGATTAATGACAATTTGACTATGAGCCGAGTGACTCAGACTGTGGAAGCGTAAAACCTTCTGCAGAGTGAAATATTCTGGTGCACTTTGTTTGTTTGAGACTATGGACTTCTTTCCAGATTCATGAGAGAGTATGCCGATGCACAGGTTTCTTGTTGCTGTGCATGCATCGTCTACTATTGCTTAATCTGATGCTAATTAATTCTTGTATTGTCAGAACTATATGGTTCATGGTTCTAGGAGTTGGAATTAGGATTTAGTATAGAAGTGGGCAGGAGTTCTATTCTACATTTTTATCTGTCTTTTTGGCAGCCATTGATGTATCTGCTTATTCTAGCATGAATGTATATATCCTAGTTGGCATATAACACAGTTCTTTATGCCTTCAACATATGTCTATTTTTCCTGCATTTTTAAAGTCTGTTTTTGGTTACTTTATGACTATTGCAGTTGCTTCCCGAGCTCCAGACATTGAAAATCATGATTTATTCAACAAGACTAGCAAGGGAAATTTTGGGGCTCCTGAATATCGAAATTTGCACACGGAGATGCCTTTCCCCTCTTCAGATTTTTCCGTCTTTCAGGGCCGTGACAGTTCCTTTGGAGACAATGTTTCCACTTTTGGCGATCCTCCATGGCTTCCTATGTATGGTGGCCATGGTAGTTTTTCCCCAATAAATCAAGGATCTATGATTGACGAAGAAGATGAGATGTTAAGGTTTTACTGTCCATACTCAACTTCTAATCTGCCATTTGATGCGATGGGGTGCAGCTCTAAGTATGAAGATCAGATGTTACCAAATAATGGAAATTATGGACTTGGTGTGCAGGATGTTGCGCCAGAACAGCCATGCCAGTGGCCTCAATTGAGCTTGTCTAGAGAAACAGACATAAATTGCATGAAAGATTCGGTCCGTTCTTCTGGAGTCACTGATGGACCCATTTGTGAAGAAAACTTTGGTGTTGCTGATGGGAAAGCTATTTGGACCAAAGACTTTATGCCGGGTTCCTCTCTTTCAATTAATATGGTGAATCTGAATGATACCGTATTTGAAAAGGTTGAGGACGATGCCATTGCTAACGCATCTAAAAGGGCCCGTTATGCTGTGGATACTGCTGATGGTTTGACAACTATATCTTCCACTCACAATGTTTCAGAACAATCTCTTGCTTATGCTCAGCCATTGAGATTTGGCGAGAAGCATGTCGGTTGCATCAAGAGTGAAAGCTCTAGTACATTGACTAAACCTAATAATATTGCCTCTCGGTCTTCGAGTTTCAGCCCTGAATCAACCGAGAGTAGCTCAATTGATTGCAGATCACGAGGTGATGATGACCCTGATATTTGTATCATTGAGGAGATTAGTCATCCTGCGCCGACCCCTCAATCTGTAGCACCTGGAAGTGGACTTGTATCTGACCAGGGAGCCTCTTATAATCTCTCTCTCTATAACAATGGAGTGGGTAGTACACCGCACCCCAAGGCAAATGCCGAACAGTTAATTTTCCAAGCGGCATTGCAGGTATGATTAAATTTCGTAGCTTGTTGCAGGACATATTTGAAACATTATGATTCTCTCTCTGTATCCTGTTGTGTTTTGTCTTCCACATACCTTCCGTGCAAATGATTTTTCTTCTACCCTTTGTAGTTATAAAATGCCTTTGTTCTGAGTGTCCTAACCATTTAGTTTAGTGGTGAGGTGAATTGATGAAAGCTTGTTCAGTCAGTTCAACTTTCAGTCTTTGGTTTCTTTGCTATCATCACCTGAATATTTTATTTTTTATATTATTCCTCATTTGTCGATAAAGTACCCAAAAATGCTGTTGGCCTGTCTGGAAGAACAGAATAGATATTATTGGAGTAAGTGTAATTTCAGGGGTTGATGCCCATGGAGGGTAGGTGGTGGCATCGTCATATTGGTAGATTTGTATGCTAGCATCATTTGGACTTTAGTAGGTGGTGCATGATATCCAAGGGGTGAGGTGATATGATGGTTATTAAGGATCTTTGAATGGGACATTGAATGGTAAGGTTGTCAAGTCAAGACATCTGAAGATTGTCCAGATAATAAGAGCTGTAGGGAAGGGATATATAATATAATTCAAGAGTTGCCGTTTATGGATGTCTAGTATGGAGTGTATAAAACAGGGGAAATGCAAATCTAGCCAAGGAAGAGGTTGACTCAATCTCTTTCTAGATTGGGGATGAAGAAAGGCCAAACAGCGAGTGATATAATTAGCTGTTATATCAATTGAGCTACTCTTGGTTGATTGGGGGCTGTTTTATCAATTGTGTAATCAATCCACCACGTCGCTGATGGCCCAGTACCTCCCCTCTGAGCTTGACTGAGAGCAGAGTTGTCAGTGATGGAGATCTGTGGTGAGGGGGCAGTGGAAAGCATAGTTAGTGACAGTGGTTAGGGTGGAGACAACAACTGACTAGGGGGGTTGTCTTCGCGCAATGGCCAGCAATGCCATTACTGTAGGTGGCAAAGGGTCGCAGGGCGGCACGGTTGCACAGACGAACAGATGATGGGGAGAGGAAGGCCATGTGGCGGTTGAATCGCTCTGCGAGATGTTCTTAATCAGGCACTGGGATGGTACAGGGGTACTGTATGCAGGAACAGTAGCCCCATGCCCTTTGAGGAGAGATGAATATTCCTTGGCAATTTTTTAGAGAGATGCTTGTATTTATCCTTCCTTTTAGCTTCTGGGGGCAGATGTACTTTATAGGTCCTTCTCTATACTCTTGGTTCTCTGAACTGCTCCTCTTTTTGGAAAGCACAAAACAAAATCATATTTATTTGATTCTTTGTAGTGCACTTGAAGCTTGCATAAGATGCTTGGAAATTGTATATGTGGGCTGACTTGGACTTGATGCTCCGCAAATGTAATCTGATCTCTTACTCATTAAAGTGACGTGATAAGTAGCCCTGCTACAGTTGTAGACTATTTGCTTGCTCTGTGTTGTTCCAGCATGCCACTAGCAGAAACCTAATAAACTCTGGGGGTGGATGTTATTTAAGTGAATAGAAGGATTAGTTGTCTTTTGCTTCCATTTGTTCTCTTTACATGAGACTATTGTTTGGGATGTTTTGCAGGATCTCTCTCAGCCAAAATCGGAAGAAACTCCACCTGACGGTGCTCTGGCAGTGCCTCTTTTGAGGCATCAGGTTGGAAATCCTCCTTTCTTTAAGCCCCTTTTCATGTGTTGTTTCATGGAGATCAATATGTTTAAATATATGTTATGATATATGTGCAGTGGGTGCTGTAATGTTTCAATTTATGTTTCATTGAGATAAGGTTCTTGTAGAGTTGCTAGATCCTTTTTTGGGCCAGGCTTGTAGCATTGCTGTTGAAGATGTAACAAATGGCAGGATTGTTGCATAAAATGGTGATGCCACATCTTAAAATAAACAGCCCTATAGGCATCTGTCATTATGGTGATTGTGATAGTTAAAAGCATAACATGTCAATAGAGTAATGTGAGATGCTTGCTTTCTTAATTTTCTTCTATTGCTTTGCTTTGCCCAGGATTTGAACTCAGGTCTTCGCTCCCATCCCAGGCTATTGCCTGCTGGCTCTTCCTTAATTTTCTACTTTCAGATTTTAATTTCTCTGATTTTTTGGTCAAGTACTTTAGTTTCTTCAAATGTATTGTGACATGTAGATTATGTCATACTATTGTGATGGGCTTTTGCTTGTGCTACTTCAAAGAGAACTCGATGACTGCTTATCTTGTTTTCTGGTTGGGGTTGCACTTTACATGAATATTAGCACTGGAGGAGACTAGAAGCATGATTTAGTTCGACTTAGCAGTCAGTTTCATGCTGTAGGACCAAAATCATCATCCAGTATTCTGATTGATGATTATGGCAAATATCACTTGACAACCCACAGTAGATGATCTTGGGGTGCTTTACTGCTGAGAATATTGGTCTCTTAAATAATGAGAGACCTAGAAGTCATTCTCATGACTCCACGGCTGTTATGAAGTTCTAGGAACAGAAACTATTGTTATAGAAGGCAAATATTTAGCAATGGTCCCTCGATCAACTCCAGTGTCATGTTGTACTATGTTGTAAAAGAAGTGCTACCATTTTGGTGTTGTATATTATTGGAGGAGGCAATAGTGGACGTCATTTGCTGTTCTTCCAGCACATAAATTGTTGTTTCCATGCAACTGTCTAAAGAATCTCATCTAGCAAATATAGAACTTTTGCCATTTGGGTTTTTGACTATTTGTTGATTGGCAAGTAGTTTGTGAATCGCAGATTACTTAGTATTTTCTCATATGCTCATGCAGAAAATTGCCTTGTCATGGATGGTGAAAAAGGAAAAGGCCCTTAATTGCTGTGGGGGAATTCTTGCGGATGATCAGGTCTTTATCTATCTCGGGTCCCTTTCCTAAGACTGCTTATGGTGATTCTTGATATGATTTATTTATTTATTTATATTCTTGTGCAGGGACTAGGGAAGACAATATCAACTATTGCTCTTATACTTAAGGAACCTCCAACCTTCAAACAATGTCAAGAGAATCCAAAGCAGGAGTTACAAACTTTTAATTTGGATGAGGATGAAAATGTTGACGGGGCTCCTAAATTAAACAATGCAAAGCTTGGCAGAGAGAACTTTCAAGCTCCATCAAGTGGGAGCTCTTTGGCACGAGGAAGCGGGAGGCCAGCTGCTGGAACTCTTGTGGTTTGTCCCACCAGTGTTCTGCGTCAGTGGCACGAGGAGTTGCGAAACAAAGTAACAAGTGCAGCTAGCCTTTCTGTTCTAGTGTACCATGGGGGTAATCGGACAAAGGATCCTCTTGATCTGGCCAAGTATGATGTTGTCCTCACAACATATTCCATTGTCAGCATGGAGGTCCCTAAGCAGCCTCTAGTTGATAAAGATGATGATGAGAAAGGAAGACCAGCAGATCAGGATCGTCCTGCTGCTGGACTTTTATCCGGCAAGAGGAAGAAAGATGCTTTTAATCATGATAAGAAAAGATCAAAGAATGGAAAGAAGATGGAGAATGTATTGCCTGAGTCTATTGCTGGACCTCTTGCAAAGGTCGGATGGTTCCGTGTCGTCTTGGATGAGGCTCAGAGTATTAAGAATCACAGGACTCAAGTAGCTAGGGCTTGTTGGGGTCTTCGCGCCAAACGTCGGTGGTGCTTGTCGGGAACTCCTATTCAGAATGCGATCGATGACTTGTATAGCTATTTCAGATTTCTCAGATTTTACCCTTATGATGTGTACAAAGAATTCATTGCCAAAATAAAAGCTCCAATCCAGAGGAATCGGAGAGGATACGAGAGGCTGCAGGCAATCTTAAAAACAATAATGCTCCGGCGTACTAAAGGTTTGCTGCTTAGTGTCATAATGTGTGTGCATTTCTTGCTTTTGCTTGAAATAAATCTTGCTTTGGATTCTACATTGCGCTTTTTCCTTGTTTATATGTTTTATTTTACTTGCAACTTAATGTTTCTTTGTCTTTGTGGTGGTTAAGTTGGTTTTATAATAATGATGTCAAAACCTTTTATCTTCGTGCTTATATGGGACTCCGCTATGTTATGTATCATCTCATATTTACTCTCCAATATTTTTGTTTTAGGCTTACGAGTTATCTTGCCACCGGCATCACCGTCTTTGATTTGTCCACATTCTTTGTTGCAAGGCTTTAGGTGGTGTAGTTCACTTAGTTAAATGTGTTTTTTGTGGGTTCCTTCTCATTTTCACCTTTGCTTGTGCTTCTTCCCCTTAACATAAGTAGGGTCAAAGCTTCCCTGAGTAAAAAAGGATTGTCCATGTTGAGTTGACATCATGGTAAAATTGTTCAATATTTCTATGTTTCTGTTTCAAGAGAACGTGCTAATTTCCCTTTCCCATGTTACATGACGTGTTTACTTCCGTCTCTGTTTTTTAATTGCCTGATAGGCTGAGATTAACTTTATATTCATGGTAGTTGTTATCTATCAACTTCTTACAATGTGTAGGTATAATTACCGATTAACCATGTAAATGTTTACCCTGTTGTAGGCACACTTCTTGATGGTGAACCTATCATAACCTTACCGCCAAAGTCAGTGGAACTGAAAAAGGTGGAATTTTCGAAGGAGGAGCGAGATTTTTACTCGAAATTAGAGGCCGATTCTCGTGCTCAATTTCAAGTATGTGTTAAGGAGTTACTTTTCTTCATTCCTAACATTGTGAAGGATGACATTCATGTACAATTCTTATATGGCGTAGCTTCTGCCTGTTTGCCCAATTGTGTTACTAACTCTGGAAGATATGTTCTTCTACCAGGAATATGCAGCTGCTGGGACTGTCAGAGAAAACTATGTGAACATTCTGTTGATGCTCTTGCGCCTTCGACAGGCTTGTGATCATCCCCTGCTTGTGAGGGGATATGACTCGCGTTCTCCGTGGCAGTCACTTGAGATGGCAAAGAAACTTCCTCAGGAGAGACGAGTTTTTCTTCTGAATTGTTTGGAAGCTTCTTTAGCAATTTGCAGCATCTGCAATGTGAGTAATATATCTGTCTTTGTGCGTTTGTGCTTGTGCGTGCATGTGTGAATATTTGTGCAACAGAGGCAAATACCTGGTGCACAGTTAATGACGTTTATTTATTTTTTTATGGTCCTTTGAGCCCCCCTGAAATAGGACTGCTAGGTTTAGGAAATGAATCACATCATAAGACTTCAGGGGTTTTTGACTCTAGATCGATATAAATGCTGGAATTAGAATACCTTGATTGTGCTCTCTTTTCATTAAGACATAGTGAAGGCGAGGCAACTTTAAAAGGCTGCTGCTGCTGCAGCGACATTTTGAATGGAGTAGCAGGTTATTTAAATGGAAAGGATTATTTTTTCATAAATTAGTAGTTATGGGCCTCCTCAATTCCTGCTGTGAACTAGTCAAGTGACATGTCGTGTTTTATAATGTCAAGGAGAATCTTATCATAGAACAGACAAGGGTGAATGATTTCAATCCCATGTTATCTGAGGTCATTTGTTTGTGGACTATAATTCTTAATAAGAGAACTGGTTGTTTTCAAGTTTGGTTTGTGGTCAAGCACATTCAAATGGTTGAGTTAATCCTTAATTGTAGGATCCACCTGAAGAGGCTGTTGTTTCGGTATGTGGTCATGTATTTTGCAACCAATGCCTTTGTGAACACCTCACTGGTGATGATGGACATTGCCCCGCCACAGAGTGCAAAGAGAGACTCAGTATGTCTCAAGTGTTTTCCAGAGCTTCACTGAAGATTTCCATTGCTGATCATTGTGCACAGAACGGTCACCCTAGTAATTTGGGGTCTGAACTCCTAGCGACAGTTGACCCTCATTCTGGGGGTCATCTGCATGATTCCTCCAAGATCAAGGCTGCCCTCGAGGTCCTGCAATCACTGTCCAAGACACAGGACGTTGCATCAAGACATAGTGATGAAGAGAATTCTTCCAATGTGGGTAGCAGTTACTCTGACGAGACATCCCCTCCTAGGAACATATGCAAAGATAATTCTTCTGAAGGAAATGTGTCTGTGAAAAAAGGCCCGGGTCTTTCAACTAAGCCAGCTCCAGAGAAAGCAATAGTATTTTCACAGTGGACAAGGATGTTGGACATACTAGAAGGTCGCCTGAAAGATTCATCTATTCAATATAGAAGACTTGATGGTACTATGTCGGTTCTTGCGAGAGACAAGGCTGTGAAGGACTTTAACACTCTGCCGGAGGTATGGGCGTGCTGTTTCACACATTTATTTTTTAATATACTGATGCAACACATTCACTTTGTATTGGCTGGAAGTCTTTTCTCACATTATCTGTTGTCCTTCTAAACCTGTAGGTTACTGTTATGATTATGTCCTTGAAAGCTGCGAGTCTAGGACTTAATATGGTCTCAGCTTGCCATGTTCTCTTGCTGGATCTTTGGTGGAATCCTACGACAGAGGACCAGGCTGTTGATAGAGCACATCGTATTGGGCAGACTCGTCCTGTTACAGTTTTGCGTCTAACTGTCAAAGACACAGTTGAAGATCGCATCTTGGACCTACAGGTCAGATAGCACCCCTAGCTTTTATTGTTGCTTGTCGTGTCCATGAAATTTCTGGGTTTACCAGGCAGACATATATTTATATTTCGTGAATTAAATGACAAGTTGAGTGATCTGTAGGTGGATAAAAGTGGTCGGTTGTGTGGTCAGGAATAGGATCGGGTGTTGGCATCATATACACGTTAAACTTTCCTCACTGATGTGCATGTTCTAGAAACATATGAGAAAAAAAAAGGCTCCTGGTCTCTTCTTTTCCCCCCCAAATGAACTTGCCCATGTCACACATTCTTTTTAGTTTAAATTTAACCCAAGTAACTTTGGTCACGCTTGTATTTTGGTCACTGAAGAAAAAAAGACGGAATCTATTCTATAGAGCCTTTACATGGTGAACTGAGTGAGTTTGGCCATTGGAAGTGTATACCACCAAATATAAATTTGATATGTTCTGAAACAAATGGTTTCAATTAAATAATACATCATCAGTCGGCGCAGTTTTGTGCAGTTAGGATGTCATCAGTTGACAATTATGGGTAACCTTCTTCTCGACTTGCAATATCGTTTTGCTATGTTAGAGAATTTACTGCATGGGTATCAGTATATTAATGTGCTTTTTGTCGCTCATTGGGCATGGGTTTCTTTTACAAAGTAGAGTCTGGTAAATGGTTTTTTTGTTTGTTTTGTCATCAGCAAAAGAAGAGACGAATGGTCGCATCTGCATTTGGAGAGGATGAGAAAGGGGGTCGTCAAACCCGCCTAACAGTGGAGGACTTGAACTACTTGTTTATGGCGTGATTCGGAAGTCTAATTTTGCAGATCGCAACACATCATTTACTAACCTTAGTGCTGCCTGGTAGAGTTTGTTCTCGGTAGTGGCGGCGGCCTTATACTTAGCGATTTCCACAGAAGCGATTTGACTGGAGATTGATCAGACTTTCCCGCTTCACCATCATTTGTTACTGTACAGCGCGACAGATAGCAACAGCTAACAGTAAAGATGCAATTTTTTTTTCCCCAGAAAATGTAAATGATATAGGGTTTTTGTTCTCTCTCTGTTCTCTCCTCCATTCCTTATTTGTATACGGAGATCACAAACTTGAGGTCAGTGAATTTGATAATTATGTCTTGCCTAGCGCGTATTCCGATCTTTTCTCGTACCCTTTACGAGAGTCTGCTCGGGGAAACCAAGCCGACGATGCTCGACCCACTGTCATCATCGTCGTCGGTCCGTCGCCGTGCCTGTGCCCCTGCAGAGATAACTAGGCCTAACAATGACTAATTCCTTATATCTTCATTAAGTCCCTAGTGCCCATCAACTGCCTCAGGATCTAAACTGAACAGACCGATGGATTCGACTCGAGAGGACCGCCCCCTACCGGGGAAGGAAAGAACAATTGATTCCATACCAAAAACACAGGGTGGAAGAGAATGTTGCCCTAGTAAACTTTTTATAAATGTCACGAAGGCAAGTTGTCCCTTCGATCAGAAATGAGAAATTGAAGTTACAAAAGATTGAGAATTCTCCAATCATGATTGAATCTCGACCCGGCGGTCGCATCTTTCCTCCAGCCAAGCCAGGATGTCGCGGCGCACGGCCGCGATGTTCTCCTCCGTCTCCCCGAACAGCAGCGAGTGCATCATCCCGTCGTAGATCCGGATCGTCTTGTCCTCGCTCCGGGCCTCCTGGTACAGCGCCCGGCTCACCTCCGGGTCGGTCACCGCGTCCTCGCTCCCGTGCAGCACAATGAAGGGGATCCGGACGTCCCCCAGCCTCCGGTTCAGGCAGTCCGTGACCCGCAGCAGGTCCAGCACGGTCCCGAGCCGCGGCTTCCCCCGGTACCGCATCGGGTTCATCTCCGCGACCGCCTTCTTGGCCTCGACCCGGACTGACTTCCTCATGATGTCGGCGGTCGGGACGATGGGCAGCGTCGGCATGACCCGGGCGACCAGCGAGAGCACCTGGGGGATCGGCCAGGCGGGCCGGACCTTGTCCGAGATCTTGCACATGGGCGCGACCAGGACGGCGCCCTGGTACGCCGCCGGGTCCCGGAAGTGGATCAGCAGGCAGATCGCGCCTCCCATCGACTCCCCGTACAGGAACCGGGGCAGCCCGGCGAAGCGCGGGTCGTTCTTGACGGAGTCGAAGTAGTCGATGGCGTCGTCGACGACGAGGTCGACGTCGGGGACGAAGGCGCGGAGGCCGGCGGAGCGGCCGTGGCCCTCGAGGTCGAAGGCGAAGCAGGCGAAGCCGTGCTGGGCGAGGAAGATCGGGGTGGCCTGGAACGTCCAGGTGACGTCGTTGCCGTAGCCGTGGACCATGAGGACGGCGGCGCGAGGCGGCGGGGCGGCGGCGGGGGCAGCCAGGAGCGGACGAAGAGGGTGAGGCCGCGCGGGGAGGTGCGGAAGGAGCGGGTGCCCCGGACGCCCTGCTGCTCGAAGTAGGCGTCCTCGTCCTCGGGGGCGTTGCCCCAGAAGTTCTTGAGGGTCTGGTCGTTCGGACAACCTTCCTGCAGCGCAGCATCGTCGCCCATGAAGAATTTTTCTCTCTGTTTGCGTGCGGCGTTGGGCGATGATGATGGAGGGGGAGAAGGGGGGAGGGGGAGATGTGTGGTTGGTTGATGAGGGAGGAGGGGAGGGTCCCCACTTTTGTGCTTTTATTCATGTTTGGACTTTAACTTTAGGTTTTTGGTCGGCTGAGTATTTAATGTGCTCTATTCTTACAAGTTGGGAGACTATTATTCTTACAAGTTTAGAACTATTCTCCAAGCTTTTTTTTTTTTTTTTTTTGGAGGAATTACCCAAAACCCTCCCGAACTTTGGAACCATGGGGGTATCGTCCAAGAATTGGACTTTCATTTTATTATGGGTAACGACTTGAATGATTCATGAATTCGACTTAATGTGCAATATATGATTCATGAAATTTTTGATTTGCTCAACGAGATTTTTATTTAATGTGATCCTTGAACTTTTAATTTATTCAATGTAGTGTTTGGATTTTCGTTTATAAATAAATTTGTTATATGTTCCATTGTTCAAAATCTAGAGGAATAATGTATTGGAGTTGAAAATTCAGGGATTAATGTGTATCGCTCTCAAATTTTAAGGGAGTTATTGTGTTATTATTACCCTTTGAATTTATTTTCATTTCATTTTTTATTTCCTTTTGGGTCGTACCATGAAAAATAATTAAATCTCTCTCAATTTCATATTGTAAATAAAGGATACTGCTTCATTTTCACATGCACCAATATGAATAAGGGAGTGGTTTCACAATCCACCTCGTTATTTTAATCGTTTACTTTTAGCTTGACCTAATTCTTGTGGCAGACTCATTCTGACTTATTGTTAAATTTTTCCTTTTGGTCGGTAAGTAGCATTCGTTACTAAAATGTTACTAAAACATAACATAATTAAGTCTGAAATTATTACATAATAAAGACTATAGTGGTCCCGCGGGTGAAGGGGGACGTGTTGGATTGTGCAGCCAACCATTTGGAAGAGTATTGACCCGGGCTTTTGCGGCCCAATCGATAGACTTGGTGGCTTCCTTTGGAATATAAGACATTGATATATTTGGAGCTAGGCCTGCAAACCTTTATATTCCTCTTAAATAGCGTCAACCGCCCGTGGCCTTGGCTTTGGGCTTGATACTCACTCCACAACTGATAAGTTATCAGTTTTTACTTTGATGTCTTCATGCAGTCAATTGAAGATGAAGCTGAAGACTCTCGACCACTTGTTTTCAGCAGCCTTGACAACCACACGGAGGGACAAAGACTTAATTTCAAGGGCTGAATCCATGTGAAACTTCAGCCCCAAGCCATCGGTGATGACTCGGATCGCGTTCCTGCACATCCTGACCGTCGCTCCTTCTTCCTGTTTGCTCTTCCAAGACCTGTCGATGTTGTATTTCAGAGAGCCCTTTGCTGGAGGAACCTATGCCGCAAGTAGGTGTGCAACGCCTGTGGGTCGAGCTTTTGTTTTTGGATTCCATATGTTGAATAACTCAAGTTCTAATCTCGCTTCCTCCACTATTTCTTCGTGTCTTTGGTGCGCTACCTTGGAAGACCAAGGTGTTACGCCTCTTCCAGATTTGCCAAAGGTTGCCGGCCAGTAGACCCTTCAAACGATGGATTGTTGTCTAATGCGAGGGTTTCAAGAAACCATTTGTTGATTCTAGTTATTTCTGGGGGGAAGGGTTGATTCTTAGATCTGGATTTGACCATACCTTTTTTGTCCATTGACATAGCAAAAACAGATGCTCCGTGTCTCTAGCTCACGATGGCATATTGGATAAAAAGCGGGTTAGGTATCATCTTTCTCTTGTAGAGATTTTCCTTTGTTGGGAGTGCATTAGTACACATACTCTATGTAAAAAACCTGATTTTTGGATAGGTGTGGAGCTACCATATCAAGTTCCATAATTTCTTGGGCAGTTGGTATGACGAGGAACCCTGGAATTGATTGTTATGGTTGTGGCTGAATATAGTGTGTTGTGTCCACTTTTGATAGAAGAGGCTCCGAATCTATTTTTTGTCCATATGATTTTGTCGGTCCTTGTAGGAATAAGAGGAATTGCAAGAATTGTATTTACAAGACTCATGTCAAATAAGCTTGATAATTTCTACATATTCTACTGTTTAGACTCTTGGTCGATAGGTCAGCCACATATTCAGGATTCCTTGGTTTGTAGGTCCTCCGATGTGTCCTCTCTCTAACCATCTATCTTCTCTTAATCAGATTTGCGTGCCATCTCTCACAGACCACTTGATTTGTTGCTCTAATACCTCTCTTCTTAAAAGTAGGCTTTGCCAACCCCAAGACGGTCTAGATCCTTTATTTGCCCTAAAGAATAGTATAGCCCTTTCCATCAACTGATTCCATAAGGTTGAAGCGGCTCGTATGAGTCTCCAAGCATGCTTTCCCAACATGGCTTTATTGAAAAAAATGAGGTCCTTGAATCCCAAATCTCAACAATCTTTCTTGGTTTTTATCACTTGAAAGATGCAACATGTTTTTCAATTGCTGTACAAATTGAAATAGGAATTTCGAATACTGACATAGTATATTGTGGCAATGCTTGTACTACTATTTTAATAAGGATTTCCTTCCTTGCCTTTGTCATTAGGCTTTCTTTCCACCCCTTGAGTTTCATATTTTATTTTCGTTAGGACCCATGCAAACATCTCTTTCTTAGATGGTCGCTAGTCCAATGGAATGCCAAGATATTTCCCTATTTTTGCAATGATAGGAACTCTTAATTCTTTTACCATATTCCTCCTCAATTGTTGTGAACAGTAGTTGCTAAAATATATATCGGATTTGTTCAAGTTGATCGCCTGACTCGAGGCATAGCAATATTGGTTCAAAAGGTTTGCCAAGTTCTGGCATTCCTTAATTGTCCCATCCAGAAAAAAATATCGCATCATTAGCAAAAAGTAAGTGTGAGAGAGTTGGACTGTTTCTATTCATTTTTATGTCTTTCAAACTTCTATCCTCTAGTGCTTTGTGTATGAGCAAAGGGAGCATGTTTGTCATAATGATAAAAAGGTAAGGAGAAACAGGATCCCATTGCCTTATGCCTTTAGTTGGTCTGAAGACTCGGAGAGGTTCCCCAATAAGTTTGATATTGAAAGTGACAGTAGATATACATGTTTTCATCAAAGAAACCCAACGATCACTGAAGCCCATGCTCTTCAAACATTCGCATAGATAGTCCCATTTCGCTCGATTATAAGCTTTCTACATATCAAGTTTTAGTACCGCCTGAAATTTCCTCTTTCTTTTTTTGATTTTGAGTTGATGCAACACTTCTTGGACAATTAGGATGTTATCTTGTATTTGTCATCCACTAATGAAAGCACTTTGTTCCATTTCAATCACCTTGAGTAGCCAAGATTTCAACCGATTAGCCATAACTTTGGAAATGATTTTATAGCTGAAATTACATAAGATGATGGGCCTATATTGTGTTATAGATCAGGGTTTGTAACCTTTGGAATAAGGGCAATATGGGTTCTGTCGAGAGCAAATGATATAACTTTTTGTTAATTCAAAGCACTCAAATTATCAAAAATATAAAATGTTGACACGTATTTTTTTGGTAAGGAATGTTGACACGTATGTTCGTATACATTTTTTCATAAAATTTTAAAATGTGTAATATTTTAGATTTTGGCTGGAAAGTTTTTGTTTTTTTTTTTTTTTTATTATTAAAGAAAGGCAAAAATGTCTTGAGTTCAATTTTTCAACATTTATGGAAAAATAATAATTACGCTAAAATTAGTATAATGGAAGGATACTACAAAATAAGCACGTAGAGATGATAGGTTTAGAGCCATTCTAGTGTTCAAGAGTGGTGGGTTTTCTCCATTTCGATTCAAACAGCTTGCTGATTGTGAGAGTGGCGTTAATTTGTGCCAAGAGTTCGAGGATATGTCATGATTACTTTTATAGGAGATCATCGAAGATGAGATTGACTCACTCAGCAAAAGCTAGTTGGGGTGCCGATCGCGCTCTCATGACGATGGATATCAGTTATTAAACAAAATTCCAGGTGTGAGTGCCACAAAATCTGTAAAAATTAAACAATAATAATAGAACCCATCCCATATGAAAAATCTCATACATAAGCTTAATCAAATTCACAATCAAGTTAAGCCGAATGTTTAACTTTGGCTCATGCAATCTTGGTTCTAATAAACGACCCGTGATTGAGGATTTCCAGTGTCCTATTTGAAAAAAAACTAGTCCATTGGAATAGTTTTGTGGGCTTTCGGGCTAATGTCGGGTCTCTCAACCCAAGAAGTGTTAATTGGGCAATCTCAATCGCTGAGGATATGACAAATTAATTAATGGGGGTAATAACATAATTATACTCACGAAAGTTTGAACTTCAACCGTAGATAGTGTGATAATAGATTACAAAGGAGAATCTACATGAGCAGTTTTGAGATTTAAGTGCATGACATTTCGATATCATGCATAATTTATTGCACCTATCCAAAATTGTAGATTGGTGTTAGTCGCTTTGATATTGAAATTCTATGTAGAACTACTAGCTTGAACGTGGGAGGGATCGTAGCCGGTGAACGATGGTTGTTGAGGAGAGAGGTGGTGCTTTTTGAAGGACTAAGGATCTGTTCTTCGGCTAGTGAAAATGGGTCATTTGACTCGTTGGTTTTTAAAGTTGTGACGTATGAATAGAACTCAATTAAGGCGTTCGAGAGGATTACTGTCTTTGAATATTATTATGCTTCGCTTTTTAAGCTAATGCTAGCACGTTTTGGACGAGCCAGGATAGGAGTATTTCCTGTTGGGCCTGGGCTCACGCATTTAGACCCAGTTAGATCAGCCCAGACTCGACCATTTGATGAAGAAAATGTGATTTTTATGGGCTGGTTTGACATCAAGCCAGCCCGCCTATGGATCGGGAGAGTTAGGCCATCTTGCCTTTTGTGTGCGTGCCAGACAAATTGAGAGTGAGGGATGTCCGTGTCATACTCTAGCATTGAGTGCTTTCATGCACAAAGGAATCATCTAATGCATTATACTGCCTTTCATCAGGCATGACTTAGAAGCGGAAATTGCAAACGTGTCAAACACTATTTCCACTTTTTAAAAACCTACGATTTTGCAATTTGGAGAAACCAAAGAGATCCATTTGCTCTCAAACCCTACACCCATCTCTCCCTCTCCATCCCTTTGCTGTCGCAATCTCCGGCAATAGGACCTGGAGCTCGTGCGAGTTGCAGCCTCAGCCATGTGGGGCCTGCGCGAGCCCGACATTCTATGTGAAAAAGCTCGAATTAATCATGTGAACTTTGTCATAGATAGACCTCAATTTGGTCCTGATTGGATCACCCCACCTCGATCTAGATTAGGGGTGTCGGAACCGAATCAAATCGAAATTTTGTGCATTTTTGGTTTGGTTCGGTTCATGAAAAAAATAACTTTTTCTTAGTTGGTTTAGATTTTTTCAGTTTGGTTTGGTTTATAAACCGATCCGAACCGTTTAAACTAGTCCTAAACTAAAATATATCTTATGCTTTTTTCTTCACTCTCTCGTGTCGATTCCTAAGCCAGAGAATCTAATACCTTAAATTGAGATGCGAGAGGGAGGAAGGGTGAGTGGCCACGATTGGGTTGTGCACATGACCGCTTTGGACTCGGGGCTTTGCAAGGCGCAAGTGAGATGACCGAGCTCATGCCTCTCTTTGCTTTGTCTCGACACTCTTAGCTTCCTACACAACCGCCATTCTATCTACCACAAGCGACCCCTAGATTTCTAAGGGTGCGTTTGGCAACGTTTCGTTAAAAAATTGCTTCGGGAACAGAAATAGAAAAAGTATTTCGCTCCGGGGAACAATTTTTGAACAGAAGAACGCATTTGATAAATTTATTCCGAAATAGAAAAGAACAGAAACACGTTTGGTAAATTTGTATACTTTTTTTTTTTTTATTTCTTTTAACTTTTTAATATTTTTATTTTATTTTTCCTATTTTCTTTCTTATTTTTCTTATTTGTTTTTCCTTTTTTTTTTTTTCCTTTCTTCTTTTTTCTTCTTTTGGCCGGTCGCCGGCCTCGGCCATGGCCGGCGACCGACCGACGAGGGCCGGTGGCCTCGCCCAGCCATGGTGAGGCTCGCCAACCCCGGCGAGGCCGAGCCTGGCCGGCCGGGCGAGCTCGGCCTTGTTGGATCCGAGCAAGATCGAGCTTGCCTAGGTTGGCGTGAGGTCGGCCTCACTAGGGGCCGGCGACGCTTGACCTCGCCGGGGCCGGTGACGCTCGGCGAGGTTGTCGGCCCTCGACGGCCGATCGCTGGCCATGGCCGAGGCCGGCGACCGTCACGCCTCGAGCCCCGAGACACGTGAACAACCCACCATGGTCGTGTAAATGCAACATTCCCAAGTAGTGTCGCGACCCAATTGAATTTATTATGTGCATGCGGAACGTAATAAGAAACCCTTGACAATAAAATACGGGATAGAAAAGTAGAAAGCACATTCACCACAATACACTTTCACAAACCAATGGAGTTTACAAACGAAGGCCTATAGCCAAAAGTCTACAAAGGACCGGCCCTTAATCGGGAACCATCCTACGTCCTACAAGTCGAACACGTTCTCCAATCCTCTTGACTTCACCTCTGCAACTCCTCAGGGCCGACTCAAGCGATCTCGGTCGCTCCGTCCACAGAGGACTTGAAAGTGTTGGCCCACAACGGGGTGAGACATTGTCTCAGAAAGTTCAAACCCCTAAACTCCTATTAGAAAGAAAATACACCCAAAGGTGGCTTAGCCACGACATCAAGAGGACTTACCTCGTCTTAGTCCTTACCTGCAAGTTAGTACAATTTATATAATCAATCACGTGTAATTATAAGAACCAAATAATTGTAGCACAATCATTTCATCCAAACAATTCAATTACTCGGATCGTCTTAGTGATCAATTGACTCGGTCGATTACATGTTATTGAGATAATCATACGGCCATTCTGACTAATCAATGTCGACTCTCAATCACGACCCTACAGGCAAGTCTAAACTTTAGTTGTAGTCATGGCCCCACTTGGCAAATTAGAATTAGTGGCATCACAGCCCCACTCGGCACAACCTTCAAAAGGTGGTAGATCTCGGCTCGATGGGCACGGCCTTTAATAGGTGGTCAATCACGGCCCCACGGGCACGACCTTAATCGGGTGGTAAATCACGGCCCCACGGGCACGACCTCAATCAGGTGGTAAATCACGGCCCGATTGAGCGCGACCTTTAATAGGTGGCAAATCACGGCCCGATTGGACGCAACCAAAATCAATTTGGTGGCAACTCTTGGCTTGATTGGCACAATCATACTTCGACGACTTTCTAAGTCCACTCATAATTACTTCATGGTTAAATTTCCATCAAAATCCTGCACTTGAGATTTTATGAAAAGAATCCCTATTTATCGCAATCACCCTTAATTTGCCACAACCAATCATCAAATTCAAATTCTAAATACACAGCAGCGATCGGCACGAAATTTTGAGCAATTGGGGTGAAAAATAATTTTTCCTCTTTTTAATAAATAATATTATTTTAATAATTTCAGAATATAATATATTATTTTAATCCCCATAAATTGAAGCAATTAAATAATTCAAAATTAAAAACCCAATAAGTCCCATCAATTCTTAACATTAAATAACTCAATTTTAACCTTAATTAATCACAATTTAACTTAAACAAATCCCTTAATCCAACTCCTAATTAAATATACTAATCTATCCACCTAAACTCACTTAATTTAAACTAACCACGCTTAGGGCATCATTAACATTCTAATCAAGGTTTAGTAAGTTAAACTCACCCAAACGACGAGCCGAACGGACCAAAACGACGAGGACGACGAGGGGATCAACTTTCTCCAAAGCGGGCCAAGCATCCGGGGTCGGGAAGCCGGCCAAAACGGCCCACGAAAGGGCTGCCATACCCATTTTTCCAGCTTTTGGTTTGGGGCCGAAGGAGGGCTGAATGACGGCTGATTCGGGCGGAGGAACGGCGGAGGAGGGACGGCGGACGAGGCGGCGGCTCCGGTGACGAAGGCGGGCGGTGGATGGCGCGGGCTGGGCATGCGGGCGACTTCGACGGGCTGGGGGGAAGGCGGACGGCGCGGGCTGCACGGCTGGGCGAGCGCGGGCGATGCGGTGGCGACGGTGTGGCGTGGCGGCAACGCGGGCGGCGCAGAGAACGGCGAACGACACGGGCTGGGGGGCTGGCGTCGACGGTTCTGCTGCTCTGGTTTTCTTCTCCCCTTTTCCTCCTCCTTCTCTCTCTTGTCCAAGGTAGAAGATGATGGAGATGGCTACTTTTGAGGGTTCAATCCTCACCCTCCACTTGTCAAGCCCTCCTTCAACTTGGCCACCTCACCATGACATCATCCTCATGATGTCATCTTCCACTATCTCCTCTCCCACAACATAATTCAATGGTTGCACTTCAATTTCCTCCGGGGTCCAAATCTTGTACATCCCAAATTCTTCAATTTTTCTTTCAATTCTCTTCTAATTAAATCCAATTAAAGTCCATAAAATTAATCCAAGGTCCTAACAAGGTTTGTGACATATCGGGACCTTCAATTTCTAAATTCAATTTCAATTTTCACGGTTAAATTCAATGCAGTGCGATTTCAGCGCGCCTAATCCACTGAGTAGCTTTCAAGGAAATTTTCTTGCATCCGACCTGAGGGTGATCAATCCCCAAGCATGACGCATCAAAATCCCTTAATTGCTTCACCCAATAGACCAGTCCTCTTGTGAGTGGCTAACTCAGAAAGACGACTACATGCACAGATGAATTGCCCAACTCAATTGACTGAAAATAAACTCAAGAAAAATCGGGATGTCACAACTCTTCCCATCTTATAAAAATTTCGTCCTCGAAATTTAATCTTTTACCAATTTTTAAACCAAAAGGTGGGGGTACAGTCATATCATCCAATCTTTTCTTTCTTTGGTTGCTCTCTCTGTACTGCGGTACTGCCAGATGACTTCCAGATCTTGCCCAAGACATTCTGTTCCGAAAGACTAAGCACTTGTCCATCTTCGCAAAACAAAAGTTGCAAAAATTTTTGGTTCTTTTTTTTTTTTTTTTTTTTTTTTCATTTCTATTTTTCCACAAAGCGACCGCCCGCCGTGCTAGGGATTCGAAACCCCGACTCGGACCATTCGCTTCCTTCTCAGGTACCACTCGGCTAAAGGTGCCGACGGTGTCTCGACTTGCTTCCTTTACTCACTTAAAGCCAAAATCCTCATTTGAACCCAAATTTCGATGGATTCCAATTTAAACGCCGATTCATCTTCTCTTTCTTAACAGATCGAGACGTTCTTACCAAGGGCGACACCCAAAGAAATCGTACTTTCCTACTTAAAATTCCAAAGGTCTTCGATACAATTCCGCCCAACTTTTCTGTCGTCACTGAGCGGTCTTTAAACCTGTTCATGATAACTGCGACCGAATCACCGATTTCCGAACCGAGTCCGTACCGTGATTTTCTCGGTCTCGATCTCGGCTCAACCAACCGAAGTTCTCGTACACTCGCTCCGCCTCGCTTTAAAAGGAACCATCGACTGTTCGCTGAAACCGGGAACCCCGGTCAAGACCCGATATAACTCTAACACCGATCACGCCAACCGTAATCCCCGACTACTATACTCGACCAAGGCCTATGATCTTTCTTTCCCGACTTCGTCTCGGCAATTGAAATTCTGCACTCTTTGCTATGCATTACTTAATAAAAAACCATCCGGAAGCTCTACCAACTTGGAACATCTGATCTAAATTTGTAATACAATTCATCCTCGGCACCCCCATGCAGATGATTTATATGATATACACACACTTCGGTATACCTATTCTAATCGTGATCTTTTTGTGCTGTACTAAAGTGAGTTGACTCTGTTTATCTGTCGACCACAATCCCATAGGGAATCAATACTCTTCCCGGTTCCTTAATAAGCCCGTCATAACATTCCATCATGCTATACTTCCATTCCCACACGACACTCTCTCAAGTGCTGGAAAAAACTTTCCTGGCTTACCTTACCAAATTCTCACTTACTGATACATCCAATATTTACAACTTGTTCGGCGATATCTATCTTCATATCGACCTACCAATCTCGATGATGTAGATTCTGACTCATCTTCATATTGTTTGGACAACGTTGAAGTTGCTATGATGAGCTTCCCATAAGATCTCTTCTTTAATCTATGTATCATCAATTACACATAATCGTCCTCAGAACTTTAGTGTTCTGTCTTCAGAAATCTGAAAATCAACCTCTCTCTCATCTGCATCTGCTTGCACGATCTTCGAATCTCCGGATCTGACGGTTGAAGTGTTCGATTCCGATTTGCACTTCCGGCTCAATACCGAGGGTGGCCACAAGATTTAAAAAGTGGCTTACCAAAATTTGAAAACTGAATCTCCACCTTCTCATGTAAAGTCCACTCTTTAACCAGTATATGCACGAATGAAGACTCTTGACTCAATGCATCAGTGACTTCTTTCATCCTTCCAGGTGATACCAGATACCACCATCCAAGTCCTTCAAAAGATTTGGTTCACAGCATTATCTCATTCAATTCCTCCTGAGAGAATAGATACTTTGAGACTTTAACGGTCAGCGAAGATTTGGAGTCTTTTTTCACACCAACAATATCTCTAAATCTTTAGAGGGAAAATTATTGCCGTGAGTTCCAAGTCATCCGTCAGGTAATTCGGTTCATAAGGTCTCAATTGACGGGACGCGTATGTAACGGCCTTACCATGTTGCATCAGCCCGTAACCCGGTCCTCTAAACGATGCATGACTGTATGTCTCATAACTTCCAGAACCAGACGGAATAGTCAACACAGGTGCGGTAGTTGGCCTCTGCTTAAGCTCTTGAAAACTACACTCGCATTTCTCTGTCCACATGAACTTTTCTTCCTTCCTCAGTAGCCAAATCAACGGTGACGTTGACGCTGAAAACCCTTCCACAAAACTTCTGTAAAACTCTATTAAACTCGAAAACTTCTTATCTCTGTCGCCGTAGTCAATCTTGGCCAGCTGATCACTGCTTCAATCTTGGTGGGGTCCACAAAGATTTCTTTGCCTAAAATCACGTGACCTAGGAACGCAATACAAGTTATCCAAAACTTGCATATGCTAAGCTTATTGAAAAAATCCAAAAGTACTCAGGGCTTGAAGTACCATCCCCAGATGTCTCTCGTGCCCCTCGGCATTCTTTGAACACACCAGGATAACGTCGATGAACATGATCACAACTGATTTAAGTACCCTTACACATTCTGCTCATAAGACCTAAACAAATAGCTAAGGTATCCATCAAACCACACAGCATTACGGTGAACTCATAACCGCCGTATTGAGTGCAAGATGCTAACTTCGGTATGTCTTTCTTCCTTATCCTCAACTAATGATACTCTGACCTCTAGTCGATCTTGAGGAATATCAGGGTACAAATACAACGAACCGACTTTCTTCTTCACGAATAGAACAGGTGCTCCCCAAGGTTATGCCTTTCGGAACGTATGAATCCCCTATCCAATAATTCTTGCATCTCGCACCTTCGGTCCCTTTTAACTCGGGTAACACCATCGGTAAGGAGCCTTAGGGACCGGCTCCGTCTTGGGTGCTAATTCAATCGTGACTCTATTTCTTTTTCTAACAACAAACCTGGCAATTCTTCAGAAACCACCTCAGAAACTTTTGTACTACAATTATGCTCTTGATATTCGGCCCCTCAAGCGACGCATCCATTACCATTGCCATGTAGATTCGATAACTAACAAATTGAACTAGGTCATCTTCAATGATGAATAACAAGGATTGAAGTTCCTCTTCAACTATCAGAAATTCTAAAACTCTCGTACGCTAATTGAACAAACTGAATTATATTACGCCACGATTCAAAATAATAGAAAGCTCCTTGAGCAAAACCTTTTATAAATGACTTCCAAGTCATACTTAAGCAAACTCTTCAAGTACAACTATAGTTAGAGATTCATCTTTCTATTACTTTATTACCACAACGAAAATCCTACAACCTTCACTGAAAATTCCGCTACATTACTCTAATAAAAACGTCAAAAACATTCTTCCCTTGATCGATGCATGGTCAATCCCTTCATGCTCCTCTAGCCATCCTAGTGGTGTCCTATTTGCAGCAACGGTGCTTATGTTCTCCTTAACTTACTTGGATAGTTCCAAAACTGATGGCCATGCCGGCCACTTTCAAACTGTGTTTCCTTTTCACTCTGACCCTAGGCTAACTCATGCCTTCTTTTCACAAACTTGGTACACAATCGGTGAGTCATCTACCTCCCATTAAAGAACATCATACACCCTTCCTTGCACTGAGATCCGTTCCAAGTACCCCACTAAAGGTTCCGAAGCATGTTTCCTCCGTTCTATCTTATCAACGGTGGTGATAGAAACAACTGTAGTTCCATCTGCCTATACGGACAATCTTTGATCAAATGGCCTTGTTGGCGACACCTGTAACAAGTCCTTTTTCTCTTACAGTACGGAACAGATCCATGTCTTTTCTTATAGACACGACACACAACGATCGAGTTGAGCACCGACTTTCCAATTCTACTCTTCTAGTTGGGTGAAACATGGCACCTTTCTTCTGACATCGGCTTTTCTCTCCAATAGATTCCCGTTTCTGTCTAAACTAAACCTTGGCTTAGATATGATGGCTTGATCCTCAATTACAACTCTAGATTGGGCCTCAACAGGCGTAGCAACAACGACGGTTACAGCCTTGGCGGCACTGACGGCGACAGCGGTAACAGCGACTGAAGCGGCGGCCTACTGACCCATTCTGCCTCCCAACATCTCAAGCATTCTCAATATCCCAGCAAACCTTGGATCCTCGGGGGCTACTACCCTAGCATTGACTCGGAAGCAATGCTTCACCACTCGCGCCGGCCTCAATTGGCGCTCTACTGGGGCACCACGGGCACCGACTCTCAACGGCGGCCCATCCCGAAACACGGGGCCTACTACCCTCTTCCTAGCGGCCCTCGACACCCGGTCACTCATGCTACAGGCTCAATATAGATACTCGCTTTTTAATTCCAACACCACATTAGAATTTGAGTAACCTCACAACCAAGTTAACAAACAACTAACAATCACATGCATTAGGATAAGAAAAGTCCTTCCTACTAACCATCCCATGACTCATCGCCCTTATCACTCCATACACAGACCATGCTCTGATACCACTTAAATGGGATTGTCACGCCCTGAGCCTCGAGACACGTGAACAACCCACCATGGTCGTGTAAATGCGACATTCCCAAGTAGTGTCGCCAACCTAATTGAATTTATTATGCGCATGCGGAATGTAATAAGAAACCCCTGACAATAAAATACGTGATAGAAAAGTAGAAAGCAAATTCACCACAATACACTTTCACAAACCAACGGAGTTTACAAACGAAGGCCTACAGCCAAAAGTCTACAAAAGACCGGCCCTTAATCGGGAACCATCCTACGTCCTAAAAGTTGAACACGTTCTCTAATCCTCTTGACTTCACCTCTGCAACTCCTTAGGGCTGACCCAAGTGATCTAGTCGCTCTGTCCACAGAGGACCTGAAAGTGTTGGCCCACAACGGGGTGAGACATGGTCTCAGCAAGTTCAACCCACTAAACTCCTATTAGAAAGAAAATACACCCAAAGGTGGCCTAGCCACGACATCAAGAGGACTTACCTCGTCTTAGTCCATAGCTACAGGTTAGTACAATTCATATAATCAATCACGTGCAATTATAAGAACCAAACAATTGTAGCACAATCATTTCATCCAAATAATTCAATTACTCGGATTGTCTCAGCCATCAATTGACTCGATCGATTACATGTCATTGAGATAATCATACGGCCATTCGACTAATCAATGTCGACTCTCAATCACGACCCTACAGGCAAGTCTAAACTTTAGTTGTAGTCACGGCCCCACTCAGCAAATTAGAATTAGTGGCATCACGGCCCCACTTGGCACAACCTTCAAAAGGTGATAGATCCCGACCTGATGGGCACGACCTTTAATAGGTGGTCAATCACGGCCCCACGGGCACGACCTTAACCAGGTGGTAAATCACGGTCCCACGGGCACGACCTCAACCGGGTGGTAAATCACGGCCCGATTGGGCGCGACCTTTAATAGGTGGCGAATCAGCCCGATTGGGCGTAACCAAAACCAATTTGGTGGCAACTCTCGGCCCGCTTGGCACAATCATACTTCGACGACTTTCAAAGTCCACTCATAATTACTTCATGGTTAAATTTCCATCAAAATCCTACACTTGAGATTTTATGAAAAGAATCCCTATTTATCGCAATCACCGTCAATTTGCCACAACCAATCATCAAATTCAAATTCTAAATAGACAGCAGCGATCGGCACGAAATTTTGAGCAACCGCGGTGAAAAATAATTTTTCCTTTTTTAAATAAATAATATTATTTTAATAATTTCGGAATATAATATATTATTTTAATCCCCATAAATTCGAAGCAATTAAATAATTCAAAATTAAAAACCCAATAAGTCCCATCAATGCTTAACATTAAATAACTCATTTTTAACCTTAATTAATCACAATTTAACTTAAACAAATCCCTTAATCCAACTCCTAATTAAATATACTAATCTATCCACCTAAACTCACTTAATTTAAACTAAACATGCTTAGGGCATCATTAACACTCTAATCAAGGTTTAGTGAGTTAAACTCACCCAAACGACGAGCTGAATGGACCAAAACGACGAAGAAGACGAGGGGATCGACTTTCTCCAAAGCGGGCCAAGCATCCGGGGTCGGGAAGCCGGCCAAAATGGCCCACGAAGGGGCTGCCATACCCATTTTTCTAGCTTCTGGTTTGGGGCCGAAGGAGGGTCGAACGGCGGCTGATTTGGGTGGAGGAACGGGGAGGAGGGATGGCGGACGAGGCGGCGGCTCCGGCGACGAAGGCGGGCGGCGGATGTCGCGGGCCGGGTGTGCGGGGCGACATCGACGGGCCGGGAGAAGGCGGACGGCGCGGGCTGCATGGCTGGGCGAGTGCGGGCGACGCGGCGGCGATGGTGTGGCGTGGCGGTGACACGGGCGGCACGGCGAATGGCGGACAACGCGGGCCGGGGGCTAGCGTCGACGCGTGCTTCGCTTTGGTTTTCTTCTCCCTTTTTCCTCCTCCTTCTCTCTCTTGTCCAAGGTAGAAGATGATGGAGATGGCTACTTTTGAGGGTTCAATCCTCACCCTCCACTTGTCAAGCCCTCCTTCAACTTGGCCACCTCACCATGACATCATCCTCATGATGTCATCTTCCACTATCTCCTCTCCCACAACATAATTCAATGGTTGCACTTCAATTTCCGCCGGGTCTGTACATCCCAAATTCTTCAATTTTTCTTTCAATTCTCTTCTAATTAAATCCAATTAAAGTCCATAAAATTAGTCCAAGATCCTAACAAGGTTTGTGACATATCCGGACCTTCAATTTCTAAATTCAATTTCAATTTTCACGGTTAAATTCAATCTGGTATGATTTCAGCACGCCTAATCCACTAAGTAGCTTTCAGGAAAATTTTCTTGCATCCGACCCGAGGGTGATCAGTCCCCAAGCATGACGCATCAAAATCCCTTAATTGCTTCACCCAATAGACCAGTCCTCTCGTGAGTGGCCAACTCAAAAAGACGACTACATGCATAGATGAATTGCCCGACTCAATTGACTAAAAATAAACTCAAGAAAAATCGGGATGTCACGGCGATTGGCCAAAGAAAAAAAAGAAAGAAAAAAAGAAGAAAAGAAGAAGAAAAAAGAGAGAAGAAAATAGAGGAGAGAGAAAATTTGTTCTTAAATTTTATTCTAGAAATTTTCTTGTTTTTTGTTTCTGTTCCAAATGTGTTCCGGGAACAAAAAAATAGATTTGGAACAAAAATGCAAATAAACGCGTTTCGTTCCTTTTTATTCTAAGGAACAAAAAAAATAGAAATTTGTTCGAAACAGAAATTAGAAACATTAACAAACAGGCCTTAAGCTACCGGTGAGGACTAGGCTTGCTTGTGGCTAATGAGGTCACCTTCGTTGGCGTTCAATGTGGGTGACTCTTGTCTAATTTGGTGAGGTCGCCCCTCACCGGATCTCGATGAGGATGACCTCCCTTGAGGTGGGCGAGGATGACCCTCGTTGGTTGTAGCCTTTGGCTTTTTGCCGGAGGCTGGGCGATTGGCCGAAAGAAGAAAAGGCTAAAAAAAAAAAAAAAAAAAGAAAGAAAAGAAAAATTCAAAAAAATATAAAAATTAATAAATTGTGCTTACGTCAAGCATTGATCGTGTCACATTAATGAATTCCAGCCGAAATTGGTCCGATGGACTCAATTGACAAGAAGTGGAATGGTTTAAGATTGCATTGGTAAATGTTTAGGACCGAATCGACAAAAGTGCAATAGATTTAGGAATTTTTGGACAATTTTCCCTTTTAAAACTATAAGGTTGCATTTGGCGGTTCAGATAAAATTTAAGATACGATAAAATTTATCCTATTTTGCGTTTGGTGTCTGTTTAAGAAATGATAAAGTTAGATATAAGGGACATGTATATCGAATAAAATTATCTCATGGAAAGGTAAGATAAAGGTGGATAGGATTTTTAACACCTATAATATGGAAGTTATTTTCTCGAATAACAAACTTCTTAAATTAATAAAGTTAACTAAATTAAAATTATTCAACCAAAAAAATTAACAAAGTTAAAATTATAATTCAATATATAAATAATATTTGAATTCTAATATGAAAAATTTTAAAAAAAAAAAATTTAGTTATTTTAATTTAATCTTATTTTTACTTATGTATTCGAATTTAATTCTATTTTAGAATATAAATTCAATATAAAAATATAAATATATATTCATATTTATTATGTATTCTAGGTATATTAGTATAGTTTACTATTTAATAAAATTTTATTTGAGAATGATAGAAGGGGAAGAAAGACATAACAAAGAAATTAGTTAAAAAAGAAAGGAAAAAAAGCAAACAAAAATAAAGTAAATAAAATTGACACAAGAGATTTTTATTATCTCTGTTTGTAAAATTTTTGATTTATTTGATACTAATATGCCGTTTATACTAAATAATGTATATGATATGATATGAATATATCCTATCAAGTCCTAATCTAATTTATTTGAATTGCAAAATTACCTCTATTGCTAGTGAATCGACAAAAGTACGTACACAAACCAAATGAAGGACATTGGTGACCACATTAAACGGGAACATAATCTAAAATGAATTGACCCGAGTTTGCTTAGAATTCCCACTATGCATGCCGCCGCCATATAACCATTATTCAGCTCATTTGCAGGGACGATTCTTTTTATGTGCACATTAAAATTTTCGGGAAGGTGCAATGCTTTTGTTGACGCCTAATTTTTAAATTTTAAATTTGGGTTTTTAATTAATTTTTATCATTATTACTATTTTTCTTTAGGTTTTATTTTATTTTGCTTTATTTTGATAAAAGCCAAAAAAGCCAAAGAAAACAAAAAAAAAATAAAAAAAATAAAAACCGAAAAAAACGGAAAAATGAAGAAAAAACCGAAAAAAAAAAAAAAAAAAAAAAAAAAAACAGAAAAGAAAAGAAAAAAAGGGGGAGACAACCCGCGCGGGTTGACCCGCGCCCGCGCCCGACCCGCCGGGTCGTCTCCTTCACCCGAAACGCGTGCGAAGCACGCGCGCCCGAAGCACGATGCGGGGAGGACGATCGACGCGGCATACGGTGGCAGCAGGGGGAGCAGATGAACAACAACGGCGAAGGGGACGTGGCCGGATAAGGATGACGGCCGATGGGACGCCGGTTCGGCTGGTAGAAGCCGCGGCACCCACCCCGGCCGAACCCTCGTCGACCGGCCACCCCTCGGCTATAAATAGCCCCTCCCCGACGTCGATCAAGGCACGCAGAGGCAAAGGCAGAAGCTGGATCAAAGCCATGGCCCTCGACTACCCTACTGAGAGACTTTAGCGGGGGGTGAGGGCTCACGGCTGAGAACCCTAGCTCCGCCGGAGTCGAGCCAGAGAGAGAGAGAGAGAGAGGCCAAAACCCTGCCGTCGCCGCCGCAAGGCCGCCGTGCAGGTAACCACCCAAATCGTCGCCATCGCCATCTTCCTCCCCCCTAGCCCAGTCGTCGCGTCCGCCGCCGTCGCAACTGTCTCCGTCGCCGTTGTCACCGCCCCCTTGCTGCCCCAAATCGAACCCTAGGGTTCTTGGTTTTCCGGGTCGTGATCCCGGGTAACCGGGTCGGACCCGGGCCAGGAACCGGGTAGGGTTCCACGTGTATTGAGGGTATTGGAGGTCGGGTCGGGTTGGGTCGTCAGGTCGCGGAGCGGGTCGGGCCGTCGCGATGTCGTTTGGTAGGGAGATAGAGTCGGGTCGAAGTTGGGTCATCGACGGGTCGGATCCGGGTCGGGTGTTCGTGAAAACGGCACCGTTTCACACCGAATAGGCTGTTGGGCCGGGTCGGGTCGAAATCGGGTAGAGCCGCCATGGAAATGGCGGCGTTTCGCCAAATTACGAACCGGGTCATGGAGCGGGTCGGACGTGTGACCCACGGGTCGCGCACGGCCCGACCCCTCCACGATGTCGTTTCGCAATGGGTGAAAATGGCGTCGTTTCAGGTGTCACCACGGTGTCGTTTCGCGTTGAAGAGGAGGTCGGGTCGTCGTCGAGTCGGATCGGGTCGACTGTCCCTCAAGACGGCGTCGTTTCATCGCTTCATAGGAAGTCGGGTCGAAAAACCGGGCCGGATCCGGTAGGGTTCCGCCTCGGGACCCGGTCTCTAGGCCGAGGGAATGCGACGCCGTTTGATGTAGGGGTGGGGACGACGTCGTTTTGTAGGACGAGCAGGAGCCGAGTTGCGGAGCAGTCGTCGGGCCGGGTCGGGCCTTCACACTCGGCACGACGCCGTTTTGACGCCTTGCCCCAAAACGCGGGTTCCCGCGCGTTTCGGGCCGGCTCGGGCGGATCCGATCCATGGATCCAACCCGGGTCATTTTTTATTTATATATATTTTTATTTATTCAAAAAGTAATATTTTATTTTAATATATTAAAAATCATTTAAAAATTCCAAAAATCAGAAAAATCTTTTAAAAATGTTTTATTTCTCCAAAAAAATCAAAAATCAAAGCAAAAAATAATGTTATTTTCAAAAAATGCTTAAAATACAAAATATATTGTATTTTCCAAAAATTCAAAGAAAATCAAAAATATTTTATATTTTCCAAAAATCCAAAAATATCAAAAAATCCCAAAAATTGCCAAATTTCATAAAAAGCCCAAAACTTTCATAAAATGCCAAAAAGACTTGTATTCTCCCAAAAATATCCCAAAAATCCAAAAAATCCCTTTTATGTCCAAAAACGAGGAAAACACCCAAAAGGTGTGATTTTTCCAAAAATGCATGAAAAAAACCCAAAACATCCAAAAGACCTTAGAGTTTAAACAAGATTAGGTACCGAAAGGGCATTAGTGATTAATTAGTGTAATCAAGTCCCCGATCCTAATTTCTCGGTTGCGCAGAGCAAGTATTTCTCCCGATGCTTTGTTTGGATTTCTAATCAACCTACCCTAAAGCGATTAGTGGCGACTCCGTTTTATAAATTGATTTACAAACTAAATATTTTAAAGTCGTGAATTGACGGACTTGGGAGAGTCCAGGCTTTAATTAAATTCAGCCAAGCCATTAGCCTCCTTTAGGCGCTCGTACCCGATCCGGCCGGGCGCCCCCGAAAAAAGGGATCGCGACAGCTTTCAATGACATTTATGAGATCATCAAATCAGAGAAAGTGGACTGACCGGAGAGAGGGAGAAACTATTCTTCTTTTAGAGACAAAAAGGAATATTACATCTGGGCCCGTAGAGTTACATTTTTATGAAGCACTTGAAAGTTTAAAATTTAAACCGATGAACAGTGCTGATGTAAGACAAATGCATCTTTTGTGATCCAAAGTAGAGAATTATCTATCTATGCAGCGGCTTCTATTATATGCGTATCAACTTATTTGTATTTTTTACTAAAGTTCAAAGAAAATGGTTTGCGTTAAACCGACAATTGTATGCTTTATGTAGGATTTTGGACATGTCATGTCTTATCAAGTTGAAAAAGATCACGTTACCAAGAAAATTACTCTTATAATATATGAAAGCAAAAACAAAAAGCAAAAAAAAGAAGAAGAAAAAACTGAAAATCCGAACTGAACCCAAATGGGTTCTCGGAAAATTACTCTTATAATAAAATACTGCCAAAAAAAAAAAAAAAAAAAACAAAACATAAAAGCAAAAACTGAAAATCAAAAACCAAAGATTGAAAATTCAAACTGAAAGTTCGGTACGTACTTAGTTCAGTTAAGCAACTTGTCCTAACAGTTCGATTTAGTTAATTTTTTCTATTGACACCCCTATTCTAGATCAAATGTAGAGCAGGAACCGTTGCCAACTTCAAGTCCATGGTCGGTAGTGGTTGGGTCGGCCGGGGGCCAAGAGGAAGTGGGGATGGCAGGTGGGTGGCCAGTTCGTGATTAGGCAGGACGGAGATGGTGGAGGAAACAGAAGTTTAGGGTGGGGATTGTGGGTTTGTTTATTGGGTAAGGATATTTTAGGAAGCGAAGTGGATTACGAATTATAGGTTTCAAAAGTGTGGATGTTATATGATGTGCGAGAGTAAGCATCCTGTTGCCTTTTGTAATTATCCCTAACTTATCTAAGTTGGTAAATCAGATATTTTGGATATTCTTAAGTCTCGTTATATTGGGGTCTAGACAAGCCCTAGGCTCTATCTTTTTCTTTTTGGCTTGCCTTCCCACGCTTATTATTTAAATAAAGCAAAAGTTACTTTGGAAAGGTGTAATCACACGATAAATATCATCGATTATGTTCGTAAAGTTTAGCCAAAATGAAATAGACTTAATTCATTTTGTATATTATCCTGACACGACCGAAGCTAAGACTAGCTTTTAGCATCGCCTGTTTAGATCTATTGTTGCATTCATAGTCAAATTTATTATTCAACTTGCATTAAGAAGATGTAAAAGCTAAGATGTCTTATTATTTTTCTTTAGTGAAAGGAAAAGTGTTGGTGTAAGCTTCAACCATGCGAGGCATCTTATACTTGATTCGCCGGTGTTTTTGCGTCTTCCCCAAACTTTCTACTTTCTAAAGTTAAGTTCACATGCATGACTATTATGAAAGATACACCTCCGTGGCACGTTTCAACTCACTAATGCTTTTTAATCAGCCAGTAAATTTTATTCATGATATCATCAATTTGGTATCGCGTGTCCAAAACGTTCTTGTTGGGTGGATATGGTTGGTCTTGCGCAATTACTTTTGATGCACCCAATAGGACCACAATCCGCAAGGAAAGTTAAAGATAGAGAAAGAGAGAGAGGACGAACATATGGAGATTAAAGTATAAATCATTATATCTAAGTAAGTGTACCTCTTATTGGGGAGATCGCCACTAAGGCTAAAATTGCACTTTTCTCAAAAGGGATTACGCGAAAAAAAGTGAAAGTTGATAAGAAGAAAAAGAAGATGATTGTGGTTTGACTTGATATGCTTAATGGGAGACTTGGCATCACTAATTTATTGAGCATGTGGCTTTAGTTTATTGCTAAAAAAAAACAAAAGAGAGGATTTATCCTTATTTTATCCATGATTTTCACAGGTCAAGTCCGTCAACGCGTCGATCGAATTGGGTTGGTCAATTTGGTCATCATCACATGATTCGGAGTGCTTCTGGTATTTGTAATCCTCCTTTGCAAGAATTTGATAGCTATAGTTTGTCGCCCTAGGATAAATCAGAATACGGTATGACGCAACTTGATCATCTAACTCTGTGGAAAATATGTCGAGACATTGTAATATCCAAACTAATGGACAGCGAGATATAGAAATTTCAAACCATATATTTGTTTGCTAAAACTCTTATCAGGCACCAAGCGATTGGGATGTTGGGTAATGATCCAGTCATTGACATTTGAAATCTGTCCAATCTGATCGCATATACGCAATCCCACTGAAGTCATTTCCGCGAAACTCACCACGTGTTCCAGTATTATGTACTCGAGTACAATTGAAGTGGATACTAAAGTTTCAAGATGGAAACGAAAGCTCTTCTAGAGTAGATTAGATTTTAGGCAGCTAGAGAGGGAAGCAATCATGGAGGTGATCACTCACGATCCCCCACGAAGAAGAAGAGCACTAAACCCTAGAAAAAATGAAAAAGGTCGATCTCCATTCAAACGTCAACTTTCATTTCAGGGAAGAAAAAACAAAAGAAATGCAATAAGATAAACAAGAACGTGATTCATGCACATTAATAAAAGAATTTATGCACAGAATGCTCCATTTACAATCGACTGTCAACCTTTTAATTTTCTTGATTACGTCGGGCTATTTTTTATTTTTTATATTACAGAATGCTCCATTTTACTACGTCATAATAATGAGCTAATCTCCCTTCTTCCATTCAGAGCGCAGTATCCTCGATAAGCTGATATTATATCAAATACCGACGTCATAATACCAATATGGGCATTTTTGCAATCGACGTTAACAGCATGATGTGGCTGAATCTGGACGCTTTAGTTGATAGTTGATGTACCAATTGTTTAGAGGGAGTAGGCATAAAGATGTAAAATTATCCCTCCAAATGTAGACAAAATTTATTGTTATTCTTCCAACAATTCTGAATAATAAACTCAGATTTGAATCTTCTACTTTTTACGTTTTTTTTTTTTTTTTTTTTTAAATCTAGTTTTTATATTTGGAGTACCTCATGGAATACTCGTACAACATCATTAGCAAATCTCCAGCTAGATAAAAAAAAAAGAAGAAGAAATAAGTGCATCAAAAGTCTTAAAACTTATTATAAAACTTGTTATGAAAGTATGATTGAGTAGGAAAACTTTGAAAAGTATATTCAAGTCCTAAATTTTGCTAAATTGGCACGATCGGTAATTCTATCTAATTTGATTAACTAAAGATGCTGATATGGTTTTATTTATTTATTTTCTATCTCGTACATGGCATTAATGTTATTAATGCATTAATCATAATATTAAAATCATGTCGTTTTGGTCCAAATCTTAAAACCTAAATCTTAATCTCCATCGAAAAATGCCTAAATCCTAATTAAATTAACTTAAAAAAGGCTAAAAGTTTTTAAAAGAACACAAAAATAAATTAAAAAAGAAAACCAGAAGTGGAGGGTCGTTGCCCCATCACCATAAAGAGAGATTGAGGGGCAGTAATCCCTAACTTGTGGCCAGTGAGGGTCGCCAAATGAGGCCCCGCTGACCCCCCGACAACCCTCATGATGGTGGGGGCGATGATGCCTCTAAGGTAGGGTTTGGGTTTTGTTTTGTTTTTTTTTTTTTTTTTCCTTCTTTTCTTTTTTTTTAAAATCTTTTATCTTTATTTAGTTTTAAATCTAATTTAACTAAAATTTGGCTGAAGATTATGATTTGGACCAAAATGATATTATTTTAGTCTTATGCTTGGAGAGAAATGATAGGAAAGGCCATATCAACATTTTCTGTTAATTGTTTTAAACAAAGCTAACAAAATAACTTGATTGCATCAATGTGATAAGTTTTAACAATTGATTGCACTTTTTAAAAATTGTAACACTTAACCGCACTTCCCTAATAGCTTTTAGAATATTTAGTGCATTTTAAGTTTGTCAGGTGAACTTCTAGTTTCAAGACTTTTGGTACCTAAGCACTTAAATCTCGTGGCTCGTCTATCTTGTACTATCATATGATACTCGGATAAGATTACAGTTGTTGACATCGAATGAACTGAATATCCAATGGTCCAAATGCCGGAACCAGAAGTGCGTTTTATCTCAAAACTTTGGGTCATGGGATTGATCATTTCTCACCTAACAAGGGACCCAAGACGAGAAAGAAGAATTTGGATGACGTGCACAAAGAAACCCTAAATGCCCATCGTGTGCTTTGCATGCTAACGTGTCTCTTCATGGTTCAAGATTGTTGCAAGAGACCAAGCGAAGCACCGAATTCACGCATTCAACATTGGCCTACCTTCTCGATGGAGGTGAAGGCTGACCCGCATCCAAGTTAGATATAGCTTTTGAATTCGCACTTCTCACTGTTTGCATTGAAGAGACACCCACTTCTTTTTTGGTGAATCTTTTGAGCGGCTGGTTTGACGGATGATAGGTAGATGCACTTTCATTGACCAATGAAGAGCGCTTTTTCCGGAGTAAAAATGTTGAGTAAGTGCTCTTTCTTTCGAGCTAAAAAGTGAACTTATCCGTTTCCCCGACCGGGAGACAAGGTCTACTGTTCACGTGGTGGGTAATTACGGTGACTACACGGGAAAATAGTGTGCGCATTATCTGTGACGATGTGGAAAATCGTGTTCACTGTTTCTGTGCCCATGACAAGTATGCGGAACCACAGTAACATGGGACGTTTGTAATTCGAGTCTGGAAACTTGTACGTGCATTTTGAATCTTAAAACCATTAGGATGACCATTTTGATCCTACATTTTCAATTTTGATGCATTCGAGTGCTTTTATTAACTTTGTTAATTTTAAGTGGATCGAAATTTCCCGATTTAGGATCATGAGTGATCTTTCTTGAATGCAAAATAGCACTGTTTCTTGATATCACATAAAATTAATGAAAACTAGAATTTAGAAGAATAAGAAAGAAAATTTCTAAAATAAAGAATAAGGCGAAACAGAAAGAAAGAAACAATCACAGCCGTCCTTTACCAGTGAGGGTCATGACCCTTGTTGGTGGCCAAGCAAGAGTTGGCTACCCCATCAAAGTGAAAGTTTTAGGGCTCAATTCAAGTCTAGTATTGTGACGAGTTTTAGGATTACTACTATAATTGTACTTAGTAACATGAAATATATTTAGTTAAAGTGCTAATTGCTAGGGAAAAACCGTTAAGGAATGTGGCAAAAATATAGTAGACACGTTTTCCCACAGTTCAAGCATTTAAGAAAGAAAATTTGTCTAAAATGATATTAGAACACTAGTGAAGAGTTCGAATTTCGATACTGCCTCTCATCTTTATACTGCCATTGTTTCATAATACTTTGTCTTTTTCCTTGTATCTAGTTATCTTCGGTGTGGTTATATCAATATCCTATGTTACAAGAGTAAGACACACCTAATCCGCAAGTAGGAGGGGATAATTATCCAAAAATCCCAAACCTATTATATGATAGCCAATTTAGTCAAAACCTTTCAATTATACCAATTTAGTCCTATAGCTTTTGACGTTTGCTAATTTAGCCATTAACCTTTTGATTGTGTCAATTTAGTCTTCAACCTTTTGAAAATTTTTCTATTTAGTCCTAAAATTATTAGTTGAAAATTTGGCCAAAAGGACTATATTGATAACTCATCAAAATGTTTAGTTCTGAATTGACACATCATTAAAGTTTATGACTAAATTTGCACATTGAATGGTTTAGGATTACAATGGCAACTTGTCAAAAAGGTTTAGGACTAAATTGACATAAGAAAAAGGTTTATGACTGAATTAGTTGCCGTACGATTTAAATTTTTTGGACAATTTTCCCCAAGTAGGAGTGGCAACATATATGCTAGAAATAAATGGTTGGCTTGCTTCTTGATAGCTCAAATTTTTTGGGAAAAATGGTTTGATTCATTGCAATTTACTTGTTCTAGTAGTGCTGTCACAGAAAACCGAATTTTACTCCTACAATTTAAACTTCTAGAACAAAAGGATTGCAAGACTTCATCTTGCAACAGTATGGTTTGATTAATTGTAACATCCCGGTTGTAATATCGTTACTGAGCTTTCAAATATGTTTAGTCGTACTCTAACAATTTATGCTCCTAGAATAATGGTTTGCACAACTTTATCCTAGTATAGAGGTGTCGAATTTGTTTCATGATACTTGCATAAGATATTTTTGGATTTTTCTTTCATTATACAGAATGGGTTTCAAGAATTCTTTCACCCGCACACGTACCGGGTTCTCACGCTTAATATTGTTATCATAAGACTACATTCGGATGACGGGGACTTTCAAGATTTAAGATATATCTTTCATGGTGCTTTAATAACTTTAGTTTTTGGAGATGACGGTTGCGGAATCAACGCTTTAACAACTTTAGTTTTTGGAGATGACATTTGCGGAATCAACTCCTCAATTAGTATCAAGGTCAGAGGTCTCGAATTCAATTCCTCCCATCCAGTTCACCCAGTTAGGGGCTCACTTTTTTTGTAGATGCTTTGAAATTCAGTAATCTTCTCCCACGGAACATTCATTGGTTTTTGCATGTTTAAACTTTCTCATCCTATCACCCTTATTGTAAGCCCGACTGTCAAACCGTAACTATATTGACCACCATACTCTAAACATCGACGGCAAAAGCTTTACCTCAACTAAGGTAAATCAAAGGTTATGGCATGTTCTTATTGCGTTGCTAGCTCCCATCCGTGCTCATTAGTCCGTATACATGTTTTCCTCTCGAAAATTATGCTCGTCTCCATCCGAGTAGTTTTGGCATTTAGCAACTTGGTTCATCGTATTTACGCAGATGGAGGTCAAAACTGTGAACTCTTGACCTAAAAGCTAAGCAACTTTAAAGCTCATGGCGGGTGTTGACGAAACGAACCGTGATTTGAATGAACACACTACATGAAATAAAATACCATTTTTACGTTGAAACAAGGATAAAACTGCTTCTGTGGTTTTACTCATTAAATTGAAAAGACAGAAGCTAGCGATCGAGTAGGTACAAAGCCAACGACATTAACTTCAAAAAATTTGTCTAGTTCAAGTAATAAAGTCAAGAAAAGTTTGGTTACGTAAAGAAATTTAAGTTTGAGTGGAGATCTAAATCGATTTGGGTCCAAGCTAAAATATATTGGTAATGTTAAAATATTCATAATATCCAAGAAAATACCTTTGTAATGGCTTAGATGTTAAGAGTAAGTAATTATTATACATAATGATGAGAGGAAGGAGTGAGACACCGAGATTGCACGGACTTGATAACCAATTTTATCAGCTGATGCGCAGAGAAAATCTGATAAACACTAGAAAAGTACCTCCTACAAATAGTATTTTCTTTCATTAGTTACTTCCAGGCAATATAACACCTAGAAGCTGATCTCATTCTAAATCAGGGATACCCAAGATAGAAAAAAGTAATTAGGACATAAACGATGTCATTGACATCTATTTCTCAGGAATGTAAGATGAGGGCATTCTGGGGATAATTTATCTATCTAACGTGGGCTTCTTTGTCACTAACACAAAAGACTTTCGTCAGCTTAGTTTGATCGGGTCAAGATATGCATATGTATATTATGGCTTTTGCTTTTAACTTTCATTTTCTTCAATTTATAGAGCTGAAGTCAAATTTTTATTACATTAAACTCCTCAAACTACATGTAACACATATTTATTAGTATTTAAGGTCATCCTCGGTAATATTTAAGCATGACTTAATGAATTTACCCAAGGCTGAAAAAAAAAAAAAAAACCAAACCTTCATACGACTCCTAAAACCTCTTATTCAATTTCAAATTTTGATAATCAAAGCAACGCAATATCACATCTGGAGTCCTGTTGCTGGATTAATTATTGAGCTTTTCTATTGGTACGCATGAGACGAAATCCAAAATATAAAAGGCCGAAATTAGTGCTTGTAGCATCTTGAATTTGTCATTTACGGAGGCCTAAACGATTAACTAGTCAAGATGGATGATTTCCATATCATTATCAACTCAAATAATTGTTGGAATCCTACTCATTATTCAACAACCAACATGGGTTTTATCTTTTTATATTCTTTTTCTTGGTTTCCTCGCATTTTCTTCCCACCACAACGTTGATATCATCAAATTCCAGTAATCACAACCCACAAGGTTCGCCACAAAACAACAACTTTCTTCGATGTGATGATGAGATTCTTTCTCTTTGTCCTTCAATTTGCTTTTTATATCGCAGAGACACCGCCAATGTGGAATATATACCTGCAACATCTTTCTAAGCGTAGCTTTCTCATGAGGGGACATTTGACTACCCAATGACGTGGGTCGATCCATTCAAAGAACTCGCAACACGTGCAATGACATGCCAAATCGGCTTTTTGCTGATGGATGTGAAAGTTTACTTGGCGCCTAAAGACTTCCTAACGGTAGAATTACGTCACAAAAATCTTATATTCTCCCAAATCGAAGAATATATCTTCTAGTGCTTGTACTTAGCTGATTTAGATTAATCCACAAACCTTATATCAGAAAAGGTTAAAAAAGAAAATATAAACAAGGAGGGATGTACGATCTTGATGATGGCGACAATATCCTAATATTCTTTTAATTAAAACGGTAGGTTTTTTACTCGAATAGACCCTAGATATAGGATGGGCTGTTTGTAGCCCTAGGTTGGAAGCCATGGATTCTCCGACATTCTTAATGGATGATGATAGTGAGATAGAGATGAACAAACGCTCGGGGTTTCCGCTTTTGTGCAGGGAGGAGCTTTTTGAATTTGTAAAACCTAACCATCACGACCTTTTTTTATCTAAGAATAAGAAAAGAAAAAGAAAAGAAACTGATCAAGACTTGCTTGTGCTCCTCTTTGATTGGCAATCTTAGTCCAAGCAACCGATTTCAAGAATCTAGAGAAAGTTAAGAAGCCATATCTAGGAGGAACCTGTTACCCGTCTTTATGCTAATCGTCTTCTTTGTGGAAAAAGTGGCCTTCTTCGCATCCTTGCCCCTTATATTATACCCAGCGTGCTATCTAATTCCTTCACATATTAAATATGAGGTTTGACTGCCCTTTTGGCGATTTTGGTCCCCAGGGTCTCGATTATCGGTATAGATTATGCGATCGTGTTATGGTCTTGTGCAATAATTGCGAAACAAGTTCAAAGAGATAATGGAGTCAGGGATCGAAGTTCCAAGGAAAAAGATAAGTTGGGGTTAGAGCATCAATTTCTATAGATTGGAGAGTAAAATCAAAATGGTCATAGTTTATAAATCACGAGTGAAGCTTTTCCAAGAGAGAAACTCAAAATTTTGTTGGTAGCATGACCTATGCTAGTGTTTATTCTCAAGGTCACAAAAATCGACTGAAATTTGATTGATATAAATTGAGACACAAGATTTTATTTTGATTCACCATTAAACTAATGTTACATCTAGTAGAGAATTCTACTATAATTAGCACATTGCACCTCTCTATTACATATCTCAATTACAAGAAAAAGTGATTACATATACCTAGTAGCTATTCATGGCTCCAAACTTAAACTACCAATAAAATTTGGGCTCAAACGATGAAAGTCCTTTGATGGCTTGAAGGTGTTGCCCTTGTGGTCCCTAGACGCTCGTGTTACCCCATCGATGGGGAGTATAAATCACATCTCAATAATAGTGCAGATGGAAATAAATTTTCCTATACTAATAAATATATACTCATATGCCGGTCTTGCTCATGTTCAATTCTTTGGGAAAACTATAAAAAAAAAAAAAAAGTCATAAATTTATTGTATTTGTAGTAATTCAGTTTTGAACCTTTCAATTCGCCTTAAACCTTTTACGTTGGTATTAATTGAGTCATAACCTTTTTTTTTTCGTTCTCTTTTCCTTCTTATCTTTTTTCCCCATTGTGGCTAGAGAGGCCTACTCATCCAAATCTAGGTGAAGTTGGGTGAGGGCTATGACCCTTATCGGTAGCCGGTGAGGCCTTTGTGGCCCTCGCCCATTGGCCAGTGAGCTCTCGCGAGCCTTGTTGGCCACAAAGTGGAAAATAGAAAAAGATAAGAAGGAAAAGAGAACAAAAAAAAGAATAAAAATATATAAAAGTTAAAAAATATTTAAAGATTAAAAAATTGTCCATGCCAAAAAGCTCCAATTATGCCACGTAGGACGACGGTATCCGTGTTGGTAATTTCTAGTCTAAATTAGCCGGATAGACTCAATTGGTACTAATGTGAAAATGTTTATACTTAAATTGGTTTAATTGAAAGTTTTATGGCTGAATTGATATTATTGTAATAGGTCTCTAACTTTTTAGATACTTTTTCCTCAATTCTTCCTACACAATTGGCAGCTGACCAAATTAGGTGTGAAACACGACCTTGATTCCTAGAGCTGATTTCATCATCTAACATGTCCTAGAGAAACTGAAAAGAAGATTCCTAATCATGTCAGCATGACTTTTCATTGTTTTTCAAAGGAAATATTATAAGGTCTTGCCACTGTGACCACTGCATAGGCATCTTCATATCGAAATATTTATACAATGAAATGACCAGACGCAAATAGATATGAAATCCTCATTTACTTGACTTGGTATGTTGCCATATAATTTGACATTTTCCGGGATTTCTCACCGATCTTCAGAATATTGCGTATATCTTGTAAGTTTTCACATTAATTTGGGGACTATATGATCTAGTCAAATATAAAAACCCTTTAATAAATTTTTTAATAGCTAACACGGTAATCACGAACTTCCAGATCCTTCATACATAATAATTCCATGAGTTTGAGGAAGGATATTAGATAGTAATAATGAGTTGCAACTTGATTTGGTATGTTGCCATTTAGTTTGATATTTTTCACGTTTTATCGAATCTTACAGATACTTAAAATATCACGTGTATCTTGAATATATGTTCTGACATTCTATCTAAAGGATCTGCATTTCCTTATTCTGGTGAAATACAGAATCCCTTCATTACTTCTCTTTCTTCGCTAACACAATCTTTTTATTTGCTCCAACTTGCTTGATAAAGGGTTCACACAAGAACTTCCATGGAGTATACACTAAGGCTTTTCCTTTTTTTTTTTTTTTTTTTTACCTGGATGAGGATGAGGCAAGATAGAAATTTGTTTCCATAAAAATCTTACTTATTACTGCACAAGATTTTATTTTTCCATTTTAACTTCTTGCGAGGAGGAGTCAGGTAAGGCTATGGCTGTTTAAGTAAGCTGGATTTTAAATGAAAAATTATATTTCCACAATAACGCTGCAATAATTTTAGCTATATTTGTCACGTAAAAAGGAAAAAAAGAGATTATTTCCAAGGGAAACATATTCCTTTCCAAGGGAAACATATTCCCTCAACTTTGTTCCGATATTTACGTCCTTTGATCATTATGTTTACCTAAAATATTCTCATTGCTTACCTAAAATACTCAATCTCAAACTTGGCGTTCTCATCCACTAGCAACCTCACAAGCGTTATTCTTATGTTATGTTGATAATTCTTTGATTTTCCATAAGTATGTAGTATAAATTCATTTTATCACTGAAAAGTGAAGCACAAAAATATAAAAATAGAAGAGTAAGGAATCTATCTAGCTTCATATTATTGTAGTTAAGAATAAAAGCATAGATCTTCTCCTTTTGGTTATGCAGTTAAATGATTATAACTTGTGTATAATCACAATTGTAAATGGGGCTACATATTCTCTACCATATATAATATGAAGATGTTGGCTTAGCTCCACATACCCACTACCTGCAACTCTCCCCCTCTGCTTTGCTCTGTTCTGCTTTGCTTATGGAAGAATTATCTAGAACATGACCAAAAAAAGTCCACGTCAAACGGCACACCGTTTTGCCGACCAAATCACAGTGAACACCTAGCCACGTAGGATCCTCTTCTCCCACTTCTTTTTTTTTAATCCTTGTCTTATTTGCAAACCCTCCATGAGTGACCAGTGACTACTCCTACTTCCACTATCTCTATATATAGGAGCGTCCCTCGAGTCTTTTGGGTGTGGAAACCTTCGTGTTCAAACCACTCGTTGCAGAGTTCAGTGTCTCCGATTCGCAAAATGGGGTTCTTCTCGAAGGTGATAATGAACCAAATTCTGGCTTTTATAATATTTTCACTTTATTTCGAGAGTGGTTTCGTGAGGGGAAGGCATGGGAAACATCGGGAGCATGATCCAAGTAAAAATAAGGTTGTGGACATAGGAGAGGGAGTGGGGGATCTAGTGACGGACTTGCCGGGCCAACCGGCGGTCAATTTCCGGCACTTCGCAGGTTACGTCCCGGTGGATGAGACGAATGGAAGAGCGCTCTTTATTGGTTTTATGAGGCAGACACTTCTAGCCCTGAGGAGAAACCTCTTGTCCTTTGGCTTAATGGAGGTAAACCTAATTTATGGGTTCTCTCTCTCTCTCTCTCTCTCTACTGTGTATGTTCTTTTGTGAGAAAAGACTCTCAACTTAATTTTTCTTCCACCCTCTACCCAAGATGCTTGCCATTTGTCAATGGTAGCTGTCGCTAAATTATTTGGAGAGGAAGGTTAACTAACATGTTTGACTCAGTCAAGGGACAATGATTTGGTATAGCCGAATCCAAAGTCTTCAGACGAATCTGTTTGTTGAATATTATAACCGTACAGAAATGCTAAAAGAATGATTTTTATTTGTCTCAATAGTTTTATTCATACATTAATGAAAATATCACTCGCCTATGGAACAAAGTAGCTACTAAAAGCGAAAAGTACATGCGTTGCTCTATGGATCGTACTTATGATAATAAATTTTCTAAGTTGATCTGTACAACATGAAGGTATGTTGAATAAATTGTTCTGTGTGAATGGTGGACTGGACAGACGCATGAACTACTTGTTCATATTCAAACACGCACTTACACCATTCAACACTGTTCATGGAAACAGTAACTCAGACCGACGATACTATTGCTTGGTATAAAGCCTTTTATCTTTATTGAACTGAGCATCGCCAATTAGGTCGACTACCATAATCTCCACTCCAATTTGTTGACCAAATCCACGAGGAATCAGTACGTGTAATCTCTCCCATCTGCTGTTGTGGGTGGGTCATGGTTCGATCATAGGGGTTGGCGCTAATTCTAATGAGGCTCATCTCTCTAGGGTTATTCGGGAGAAAAAAAGAGAGTATTAGGTGGTCCTAACCCTAGCTATCCCGCGGAATTTTCTCGTGATAAATTTTCTAATGAAACTCTCACTTTTATATGCTGGTGAGGAACGGATTAATCAAGTCCATACCATCACGTGCGGTAGATCCGCAGCTGCTAAGCTTATAGATAGGTGACCCTAATATAATAACCTAATACTTTTCCCTCTAGACACTCGAGTTATTATGCTGATTAAATATGGTATTATTCAGTGATATTCGGTCGATATTTTCCTTGTCCGATGGAGAAAAAATACATTACAAAAAGCCATGATTGCCATAATCATCGCAGAAGACCTGGAACAAACCTAGAAATCATCTCTTGATATATTTTAAATATTCTTGCATCTAGACAAAGCTCTACTATCCCTTTTCCCCCCTTGTCATTTTCATGATTTGTTGCCGCACAGGTCTTTTTCTAAAAGGCTCCAATTGGCACTTTATGTGCACTTTGTTCTCTAGTAAGGTGACAAGATGCTCGTCGCGTGTTTCTGTGGGTGGTTTCAGGTCCTGGATGCTCCTCTGTGGGATACGGTGCAACACAGGAAATTGACCTTTTATAGTGGACGCTAATGGTCATGGACTAAAGTCCAACCCCTACGCTTGGAACAAGGGTATGGTTAATAGGCTCTCTCTCTCTCTCTCTCTCTCTCTCTCTCTCTCTCTCTATAGATATATAATTCGATCATGCATGCACGTGATTGAGCAGTCATAAAAAGAAACCTAAAAAAATCTTTAAATAAATAATTACTTATTTCACGACAAACTGTTGAGAGATTCCTCGACAGAGGCCGTTGACACATGTCAATGCATGTATCGAGCAAAGACGTTTGGAACAATCCATGTCAACCTTCCCCTAATGACCCATTTTCGTGGTGCTGCTTTTGTGATGGATAAGAAAATATAAGATTGATTATGGTACAGAAAAGGATGCGTGTTAGTGCTTGTTTTACAGTACAATGCTTTGATGAGATTAACGAAATGATTAAACTGGGAATATGATACGTTTTATCCTTTGCTGATGACGCAGAGGCCAACATGTTGTTCCTGGAATCTCCTGTTGGTGTGGGTTTTTCGTACTCAAACTCAATCAACGATTATGATATCCTGGGAGATGAATTTACGGGTAATTTTCATTTATAAGACTCTCGATGCAATTATGCAGAAACTTGTGGCTGTGAACTTCGCTTCTTCCTGACCTTTTTTTTGCACATAAAGGATCTTCTGTATCTTGTTCTATAGATAGAAATCCTTTTTCTTAATTTCTTTTCCTTCTCTTTCAATTTCTGTTTTTCGAAACCATCACATACTTCTCTAATTCTAAAACTTCTTGTGGATTGATCAGCGAACGACTCTTATAGTGTCCTCCATGCGTGGTTCACAAAGTTCCCGTCATATCGAACACGGGACTTTTACATTGCCGGAGAAAGCTATGCAGGTATTCGTCGTCTAAATAAATTGTTGACTTCATTTACCAAAAATAGGCAATAATTACTTTTGGAGCTTGGCCACAGGAAAATATGTGCCGGAGCTGGCTGAGCTCATCCACGACAAGAACAAGGATCCTTCCCTTCATATAAATCTCAAGGGTATTCTGGTAATTAAGTAATTATAACCTGTAAGATCTATTCCTTTTGCTACGCATAGAAACATACATACAATGAATATGTATTAAAAGGAGATGTGTAAGAGATGGTCCATCTAATTTGTGTGTGGGCGCGTTTTGCAGTTAGGTAATCCTGAAACATCTGATGCCGACGACTGGATGGGACTAGTGGATTACGCATGGAGCCATGCAGTGATCTCTGATGAAACCCACAATGTGATCCGAAAGACATGTGACTTCGCCAGCAATAATACATGGAGCAACAATGAATGCTGCGAAGCTGTGGACGAGTTACTCTATCAATACAAACAGATCGACATGTATAGTCTCTATACCCCGACGTGCATCGGTGATTTGGCGAG